>OX345641.1:2465459-3025459 GCA_947044365.1 Petrosia ficiformis | reverse complement strand
TCAAAACTAATCTTATATATCTGTTACAACTGACAAGCTTAGTAATGATTGTCATGTAATGTGTTTATTTGTACATGTGATAGTCATGTGATGAGTTTATACATGTACATGTATGTACATGTGATAGTCATGAGATAGTCATGTGATGAGCTTACATGTGTGACTCCCATTTGCTTCAAGATATCAGCAAATTCGGTATAACAGGCTAATAATGTCTGCCTCATGTTCTCCTCAAGACTATGGGAACCATCTGTTTTGATTGTCATATTAAACTCCTGAATATGCCAGAAGAAATAAACAATGGAGAAAATAAGATACTACTGCTTATACATGTAGTACAGTACAGTACAGTACAGTACAGTACAGTACAGTACAGTATAGTACAGTACAGTACAGTATAGTATACACATGTAGTACAGTACAGTACAGTACAATACACAGTCTACTTACTTCATCCCATAACTTAATACTATATCCACATTTGTCAATGAATGTTATCGTATCTTTACTATTTCTTGGAAACTCAGAGATATGATGTAATAAATATTTCTCTCTTTCATTCAGAGATATTATCTGTCCATTTTCACTTTTCTCACCAGCTGTTAGGTAAAACTTTAAAAGTTGAGACAAAAGTTTCTTCAGTAACTCATAACGTGGAACCTGTACATGTATGTGAGTATTATAAAAATAAAGTGCCCACATCTAATTCATAAATATGGCTCACTCTGTAACTTCATGCTTTAAAATTGTACAACTCTATAGCTACATGTAGCTACAGCTACTATTTAAAGTTTAAATAGTAGCTGTAGCTAGCTATTGAGTTGTACAGTACTAAAGGTCACATGTTCATAGCTTTGACCAACAATCCTTATCATCACCATTTTAATATTCTGCTTCCATTATTTTTGTATTGTATGTTAAATTTCAATCCATTGCTTCATTATTGAGTTACAGTATAATCATGTATTAACATTATGATATTAACTATAGTACATATAAGTTATTGAGTTACAGTATAATCATGTATTAACCTTATGATATTAAACTATACACTATAGTACATATAAATTATTGAGTTACAGTATAATCATGTATTAACCTTATGATATTAAACTATACACTATAGTACATATAAATTATTGAGTTACAGTATAATCATGTATTAACCTTATGATAATAAACTATACACTATAGTACATATAAATTATTGAGTTACAGTATAATCATGACCTTATGATATTAAACTATACACTATATTACTCAACACATCTTTATCTTTAGATCATCATGAATGTGAAAATACATTAATACAAATAGTACATACCTGCATGTGTTCAATCCTAGTAGCACACTGAGACAAGAGATGCATTATGTGTTCATCACACAATACATTCTCCGGAAATTTACTGAAGAGAAAAGAAAATTGATTTTGAAAACTATACTTTGGGAATTTGTTTTTTTTTAGTTGGACAGGAGATCAAAAGAACATGTTTAACACTTAGTACATGTTTAAACAGGTTAGGTACATTGTGTATCTTACAGGATGTACAATATTGATATAAAATCACATCTCACATATATGTACATGTATGTATAGTGGATTTCTCATTTGCTAATTCTAGACAAAATGCTAGCTGATGTATATTAACTAGTTTAATAACTATGGACAATATATAATATAGATCTAATAGTCACCTTTCAAATATTGACTGTAGTTCTTCACTGGAACGATCATGATATTGAATTAGTTCATCAATAAATAGGGTCCTGAGTATAAGAAAAGATCATATTAAATCAGACCATTCTAAATAGGGTCCTGAGTATAAGAAAAAAATTATATTAAATCAGACCATTCTAAATAGGGTCCTGAGTATAAGAAAAAATGATATTAAATCAGATCACTCACAGGTGCCCCCCCCCCCCCCCCCAAGTATGAAACCATGAAAGTGGTTATATACATGTACTTAATTTTATTATTAATTTTAGTATTCCATTGATAGTGAGATCAATATCAGTATTGATATCGATGCTAAAATTGCTGATTCAGCATTATTGGTATATGATAGTCCAAAAGCTTATCAATGTAGATCTACATGTATCAGCAATCATGTGATATCTATCAGCAGTCATGTGATATCTGTCAGCAGTCATATGATATCTGTCAGCAGTTATGTGATAGGCTAATCAAACTAATACATTCAATTTTATGAAATCACATCACGAGTGCTCATTTGAATATAATATCGGTATTGAAAATATGGTATTGTCATGGAACACTACAATCTACATGTGCTTAAGACAATAATAATGATGTGTTCATTGAGTGGAAGATTTTATCAATACACTGTACCTGAAAAGAGCTATTCTTGATATTTGTGACTGAATGCATTCCCAAACTTCTTTCTTAAACCTGTATACATGTACATGTATTTACATACACATACAATTACAAACAGTAATACGATTACTGTTGTAATTAATAAAGTTAGGGTGAAGTTAATGATGTACATGTACAGATACATGTACATGTTCATGTACAGATACACATGTACACATACTTACTATAAAAGGTAGCCTACCTGTTCTCTTTTAAAGCCTCATCTGCAGTTTTCAGTGTTGGTTCCACTAACTTGGTCAATACTGCATTCTCTATCTCTAATCTTCTCTTTTTCTCTTCCTTTTCCTCTTCTGGTAAGTCATCTTCTTCAAAAGTGGAGACTTCTCTTTTTGTTAAATTGGATTTTTGAAGATCCATAGCAGATACTATGAGCTGGATATAATGGAGAATACAAATTTCACTCATCATATACAAGGAGTTGAATACAGAAACTCATCCATCCATCATCCATCCATCCATCCATCCATCCATCCACCCATCAATACATCCATCCATCCATCCATCCACCCATCCACCCATCAATCCATCCATCCATCCATCCACCCATCCATCCACCCATCCATCCGTCCATTCATCCATCCACCCATCAATCCATCCATCCGTCCATTCATCCATGAACCCATCAATCCATCCATCCATCCATCCATCCATTCACCCATCAATCCATCCATCCATCCATCAATCCACCCATCAATCCATCAATCCATCCATCCACCCATCAATCCATCCATCCACCCATCCACCCATCAATCCATCCATCCATCCATCCACCCATCCATCCACCCATCCATCTGTCCATTCATCCATCCACCCATCAATCCATCCATCCGTCCATTCATCCATGAACCCATCAATCCATCCATCCATCCATCCATCCATTCACCCATCAATCCATCCATCCATCAATCCACCCATCAATCCATCAATCCATCCACCCATCCATCCATCCATCCAACCACCCATTACCTCACAAATGGCTTGCAGTTGTCTACCTGAGACTCTTCCATCAGAGATGCCATATAAGTGTGACCTTATTGATGAATATATATCATTGTTAAACGGATCTCTGCAAACATTGAAGAGACCACGAATCTCCTGAGAAGTATTCAAAAGTCATGAGATTTATTAACATGATAATGTTTGGAGCTGAAGGTCTTCTTCAACTCTATGTTGTAAGCTTTGAGTCAAAACATTCTGTTCATCAAAATTAATTATACACACTGCAGCTCAATAAAATATCAACAAAAATCTGTTTTACCAAATAGTACATGTATTATTACATGTATTAGTACATGTATATGTATTAGTACATGTATTAGTACATGTACCTGTATTAGTACATGTATTAGTACATGTACATGTATTAGTACATATATTAGTACATGTGTTATTACATGTATTAGTACATGCATTAGTACATGTACATGTATTAGTACATGTATTAGTACATGTACATGTATTAGTACATATACATGTATTAGTACATGTGTTATTACATGTATTAGTACATGTATTAGTACATGTATTAGTACATGTATTAGTACATGTGTTATTACATGTATTAGTACATGTATTAGTACATGTATTAGTACATGTATTAGTACATGTGTTATTACATGTATTAGTACATGTTTTAGTACATATATTAGTACATGTATTAGTACTTGTATTAGTACATGTATTAGTACATGTATTAGTACATGTATTAGTACATGTATTAGTACATGTATTAATACATGTATTAGTACATGTATTAGTACATGTATTAGTACATGTATTAGTACATGTGTTATTACATGTAATAGTACATGTATTAGTACATGTGTTATTACATGTATTAGTACATGTTTTAGTACATGTATTAGTAGTACACTTATTAGTACATGTATTAGTACATGTATTAGTAGTACACTTATTAGTACATGTATTAGTACATGTATTAGTACATGTATTAGTACATGTATTAGTACATGTATTAGTACATGTGTTATTACATGTATTAGTACATGTTTTAGTACATATATTAGTACATGTATTAGTACTTGTATTAGTACATGTATTAGTACATGTATTAGTACATGTATTAGTACATGTATTAATACATGTATTAGTACATGTATTAGTACATGTATTAGTACATGTATTAGTATATGTAGTAGTACATGTATTAGTACATGTGTTATTACATGTATTAGTACATGTTTTAGTACATGTATTAGTAGTACACTTATTAGTACATGTATTAGTACATGTATTAGTAGTACACTTATTAGTACATGTATTAGTACATGTATTAGTACATGTATTAGTACATGTATTAGTACATGTGTTATTACATGTATTAGTACATGTTTTAGTACATGTATTAGTAGTACACTTATTAGTACATGTATTAGTACATGTATTAGTAGTACACTTATTAGTACATGTATTAGTATAGTCATTACTAATACATGACTCAGAGGAGTAGTGTTACTGGTGTAGTATGAATATTATGAAAAATGCTTACATTTCTTCTTCCTTTGAAAACCATGGTACGAAATAGTTTCTGAATACCATCAAGTTCTTCTGGAAACTTGCTCTTCATATATAGACAGGCATTCTAAATATGATAGAATGATATTAAAGATTTGAACTTGATTACAGTCTTACCCTAATTAAAAATAACAGTGAGGTTTGTCCAGACGTTATGAGTTGATGTACTATCTGTTGTATAAATTCTCTAATGAAGGAATGAGAATGTACCAATTAATATGTGATGTACATGTATGTATGTATGTACATGTATGTATGTATGTACATGTATGTACATACGTATGTAACTATGTATGTATGATGTACACATATATATTATGTATTGTAAGTAATGCTTACTTCAGTTCTTCTGGTGATGAAGTAACAGGTAATAATATAGGTAGTAGTTCCAATCCATGTGATACAAGTTCTTCAATGTTATGTCCAGATTCCAATGTCACTATGTGGATGGAATCACGATTACAGAATATATGTACATGTATATATCACATGTTATATTAGTCATACATGTATAAAGGATTTAGCACTTCTTACTTAGATTAGTGAAATTACTTAACCAAATACAGTCACAAACAAGAAATGTATCTTACAAACACACAATATGATGACCATACTCTTCCATCTACACATTACCAATTACAGCATATCAGAGTTTTTGATAAATTTCGAAGCTTGGGCCAAATTGGCTCAAAAATGATTAGTGTGTGCGCCATTGAGAAAACATCTTGAGCCAATTAACTAAGAGTTAATGTTGTTAGTGACAATATAATCATAATTAACTGTGCCACTGGCCCAAAGAGAACTGTGCTGTGCCAAATAAGAAGCTCTTTCGGCCAATGGTGCACCATATGAGCTTATCAAAAACACTAATGCATATATATAAAACAATATACATTTTATATACCTTGTGTGATATTCAAGATGTCCATTGTGAGACTTAACTTTTCTTCATCACTGAATGCCATAGAGTCAAGATTCTGTACTAACTTAGGAACTACAATAGCACACAACTGAAATGATGACGCCATGTCATTTTCCAAAGAGAGAACACAAAGAGTGAGTAACTGGAGAGCCAAAGGTTTCTTATCTACCCTCCAAGGGATGTTAGAGGCTGGAGGAGGAGGCTCTTCACCAAAAAACCTTGAAGAAGATAGAAATAAAAAATAATTACGTAAGTTAAGTTGAGGTTCAAATACATAGTGTACCCTTTAGTTGTACTTACAGAGTTTCCCCCAAAGAATGGTACCATGGTGTTCCCCCAAAGGATGGTACCATGGTGCTCCCCCAAAGGATGGTACCATGGTGCTCCCCCAAAGGATGGTACCATGGTGCTCCCCCAAGGGGTGGTACCATGGTGCTCCCCCAAAGGATGGTACCATGGTGCTCTCCAATGCTTAGAGTTTACATTTTATGCTGAAAAACACTGTTTTACTATACCGATTGAATGTTGTTGACTAAACATCCTATAATGACGCACTCAATACTTATCCTGAGGAACACTGCATATTAGCATGTTTGCATGTATGTACATATGTATACATGTACATGTACATGTACATGTATGTATATGTACTATGTATAAATGTATTACATGTATATGTATGTATGTATGCATGTAAACTATGCACATCAAACTATATGTATGCATGTACATGTATGTACAAATGTACGTATGCATGTACAGGTACATACTGTATATATACATCTGTATATGTATGAATTTATTTTATATGTATGCATGAATGATAAGTACGTGTACATGTGTACATGACAGTTATTAGAAGTAATTAACATACTTCCTCAATTTTTCACGATTGAACATTTCTAGTTGAGGTGGTGGAGTAGATGAGAAGAGGCGTGGCAGTATACTAGCATATAAGAAAGTTATATTATCTCCATTTCGAATCTATAATAAATGAGTGAATAAAATTGATAACTAGAAATTATTAGTGATTTATGGCTGTGATATTCTGTATTTTTTACACACAATGTACATGCAGCAAAGGTGGATGTTGAATAGATAGATGGTGGAATGGAATGGATGATTGAGTAGATTGGATGGATGGATGGATCAATGAATGATGGATGGAGAAATGGATGAATGGAATGGATGGATGAGTAGATTGGTTGGATAGATGGATGGATGAATGCTGAATAGTTAGATGAATGAATGGATGAGTAGGTAGATGGATGGATCAATGAATGATGAATGGAGACTAAATAGATGAATGGAATGGATGGATAAGTAGATTGGTTGAGTAGATGGATGGATCAATGAATGATGAATGGCTAGATGAATGAATGGAATGGATGGATGAGTAGATTGGTTGGATAGATTGGGTGGATCGATGAATGATAATGGAGAAATGGATGACAGAATGCATATTAATTAGTAATGACATTCAATAAAGACCTACCATTGTACAAGCCAGTTCAAGAAGTCTCAATAATACAAGAACACGGCCATCTTTATCTCTCTGTCGCTCATCATCGCTAAGTTCCCATGTCACATGATCATCTTCCTCATGCAATGTCTCTGTTGTTACAATCTCTTCCTCCATTTCCTTGTCATGATTTCCAGTAGTAGATTGCATATCTTCTTCATTGTGCACATGATTATCACCTGACTTATCTGTAACCTCATTTTCATCTGTCACACGATCGTCAGGTGATACCTCCAAGCTCGATGAAACTTCTTCAGTGATCGGCAAAGATAACAAAATCTCATTAAGAATACTTTCACAGATATCTAAGGTAATGGTATGGACACGGCTTGCCCTTTCTTGTATCAACTTTTTGTCTAAGGCAGGAAAGAGTCTCCATACATTAACTAAGTGGTCTAGTCCTTCACCAAGCAAAGCCTTCTTGTGTTGTGAGCAAGCAGAAAGATACCCATATTTGAGTAATGCACAAGATACTGAATGATTATGTACTCCAAAAAATGGACCAAACAAGTTAGGCAGGTTATTCTGGATTGCTTGTATAGGTGGTATACTTTGTTCACTAAGTGAAGAAAGAAACTCTAGAAGTTGTAAAAAGAATGCTGTGGAATTATCAGACAGATAGCCCTCCGAGGAATAAGCCATAAGTGTTTCGATATAACTAGTAAAAAACTCAACAATTATTGGCAGAGACTTGATTATAGGTTGTGATGATAAACAGGTATGTACCATTTCAAGCAATTTGGTAACTACATTCGGATCTGTCTTAATCTCCTCCGACCACTGCTTGAAAAATGCTAAAAGCTTCATAAACAGCTCTATCGAAAGAGTTTTTAAACTGAACTGTAGGTCTTCATTTTCATCTTCATCTGATATCTCCACTTCTTTCTCCTTCTCTTCTTTCTCCTCGGTTTCTTCAAATTCTCTTCCTCTCGCTATCAATAGTATAACTATATCAAATACAAGAGCTACATTCTCTTCAAACATTGCATTTCGTTTAAGACTGAGCACAGCTTCTTTCACAATAGAGGCGAGAGCTACAGATAGGCACATATTTTCAAACTGCTTCCCTTCTTCTATAATGGCTAAATACAAGAGTAAAGTAGACTCCATGGAATCTTTATCTGTTGTGTTCTGTTTTCCAATTTGTGAAATAATTCTAAAAGCTTCTCTAACTAGAACTGTAGAATCTGAAGAGAAATTAGTCATTGAATTAGTGGTGGATAGTGCGGTGTTGAGAATGGATGAATCTGATTGGATGGTTTGTATTTCCATAGCGATATCAAGAAGATCCTGGCTGTGAATAGAATAGGCTATAATAATATTTAATATCCAATTTATCTGTCATCCAACATTCACCAATCTACCAATTGATCGCTTAATCCATCCATCCGTCCATTGCTCTGTCCATGCATCTGTCTGTTCATTCATCTATCCATCCTTCTGTCCATTCATCCATCTATCCATCCATTTCATCATATACATGTTTATGCTGACCTTGTAACAGGAGAAAGATGTTTAGACTTCTCACTCAACAGAATGTCAACAAGATTAGACAAATTCATATTTTTCAGACACCAAACACAAAACCCAGGCTGTAATCTATATAGTGTATGTATAAACAATTAAACAACAACATAGTCTTATATGAGTATAATATACATGTACCTCTAACTATATAGTGTATGATATGTATAATTATTGATAAACATAGTCTTATATTAGTACATGTACCTCTAACTATATAGTGTATGGTATGTATAATTATTGATAAACATAGTCTTATATTAGTACAATATACATGTATAAGACTATGTTTATCAATAATTATACATACCATACACTAGATAGTTAGAGGTACATGTATATTGTACTAATATAAGACTATGTTTATCAATAATTATACATACCATACACTATATAGTTAGAGGTACATGTATATTGTACTAATATAAGACTATGTTTATCAATAATTATACATACCATACACTATATAGTTAGAGGTACAAATTATACATGCCATACACTATATAGTTAGAGGTACATGTATAATATACATGTACCTCTAACTATATAGTGTATGGTAATTATACATGTACCTCTAACTATATAGTGTATGGTATGTATAATTATTGATAAACATAGTCTTATATTAGTACAATATACGCCACTCTGCACTCCGGACAGATGCTCTTACCAACCGAGCTACCAAGGCAGCTCAGCTGGCAGGGTCCAAATCAAACATCTCACTCATACACCTGTGTGAACAGGCTAACTAAACCGGTATACAAGCGATGCACCTCTAACTATATAGTGTATGGTATGTATAATTATTGATAAACATAGTCTTATATTAGTATAATATACATGTTCCTCTAACTATATAGTGTATGGCATGTATAATTATTGATAAACACAGTGTTATATTAGTATAATATACATGTACCTCTAAAGCTTGGTTGGGTAATGATAATTATTTGAGTAATGGTATAGTAACTTAGTAAGGATAATTAATTTTCATCAAGTAATTGTTCTACTTGTTTATCTCAATACTAAAGTAATAGAGTGTATTTAAGAATTACCATATGACATTCTGGACATTATTAACATGAGTTAATAAAACTCACTCAATATATTTCTTAATTCCTGTCCATATCTGCACAATAGCTGTTGAACATCTCTACATGAATATAATATTAATAATATTAAAGGTTACTAATCGTCTATCCATTAGTCCATCTACACATGTACATGTATTATTCATGCAAATGCTTTCATGCATCCATACATCAATCCATTCATCCATCTATCTATCCATGCATCTATGCTTCCAAGCCATCCATGCAACAATCCATCTATCTATTCATCCATCTATCCATGCATCCATGCTTCCATGCATCCATCCATCCATCTATTCATCCATCCATCCATCCATGCATTCATGCTTCCATGCATCCATCCATCCATCTATTCATCCATCCATCCATCCATGCATTCATGCTTCCATGCATCCATCCATCAATCGATTCATCCATCCATTCATTCATCCATTTGTTCATCCATCCTTCATCAATCTATTTATCCATTCACCCATGTATCCATCCGTCTACAAAAATGTACGTACATTGTATCTCTATCTACAACTGATCTATCTATCTATCCAAATCATCAATTCAAACCTGTATTATTAATCCTGGAGTGTCTTCTCTTTCAATAGTCTTACTCAAGACAGTAATTAATCTCTTCCAGTAACGAGGATGATGAGCCATCTTTGATGATAAATCTTCCATACTCAATATCATAGTACCATGCTGTGGTAAAATATGTATTTGTAATACTTACAACACCACATATATGAAATACTTCAATACCAGTATGGGGCTTTATAGATGATTTGATAATTTTAAATGTAGTGTGACTCACACAGAACACCCTACTATTAATAGTAAGTGTAATCAGGAGTGTATGAGAGACAAAGCCACAATTTGGCCCACAAAGGAGAGTCCAATACTAAGTTACCAAATTGTCTACTGCGTAGTTTAATGTCATATATGATTACACTGCCGCTCAATAATGAAATAACGGATTGAAATTTGAAATACACAAAAACATTTGTTATATCATTAATTTTTATAAAAATTAACATTGTCCAAGTTTATTAGTATTGTACTTACATCTCTGGAGGCCTTTTTGTTTGTTGATAGAGTCTGACAACCAAGGAGTATCATCTCCAATGGATTTATACGAAACCAATCACTATAAAAAAAAAAACGGGAAAGATCAATTTTATTACTATTTCTGTATAATTATTAACGAATCATTAGCTACTATAAACATAAAGACACACCCCACTTTTTAGAGTTATACTGTGTACAATGTAGATTATGATATATATAAAGTATGATGTAATGTAAGGAAACATATATTATATATAACAAGAACCTTCCTATCAAACAACACAACTAATATCTGATTGCTGAAATATAAACATCATTGTCTGATTCAATAGTCCTATCACCATTATTAGTTCAGTTCATCTATATTCATTTCTTCATTCTGGTATACACTCATACAAACTTACCTTTCCCTCATTCTTTTAGAATATGGTTTGTGCCTCAACTTTTCCAAAGACCACACAAACTCTGACCATTTTAAAGGTACTTCAGGAAGAGTTCTCTCTTCTGTATCAGCCATTTATATTTATCAGAAGGTGTGGCTGAAATAATTAAAAATAACATTTGGCGCGCAACCATGTTTCCAGATACGCCCCCGAGAGTATATCCACCCCTCTTTAGTCCCTGCAGATTTAGACCTTCAGATCCTCCCCTCTCTCCAGATCCACATCTTCAGCCGCAAGAATATCTAGATCCACCCGTCTTTGCAGGTTTAGTTCTTCAGTTCGTCTATCCATATCCTCTCTCCAGGGTTAGATCATCAGCACCCTATCTAGATCCACCCATTTCTCCAGATCCACCCCTTTTTCCAGATCCACTTATTCAGTCGCAAGACTATCTACATCCACCCCTCTCTGCAGGTTTAGATAACACAGCATTTCCAGCCACTGTGAGTATACATATTAGTATATATAGAGATTGTAGTAAATTTACTCAATATGTATTGTTCTCAAAACTGAATGCATAATAATAATATGCTTATAATTACTACATATACGTAGGTATATATATATATATATATGTGAACCCCAGTAGTAAAATCAAACATTAAGGGCACCATATCAAAATCCTTTTAGTAATTTTACAGAAGAGTATGTGACCTATCATATTTCACAGTATTAACATAATTGGAAAAAATATGCAAGTTATTATAGCATAATAGTAATACATAGCTAGTCAAGAAAGAAAGCCCAGCAGTAAAAATCAAACATTAAGTGCACCATATTGAAAAATTAAAAAACAAACCAATAACTTCAAATGCAATTTTCTTAAAATATGGAAATAATGTTTGATTTTTACTGCCGGACTTCACATGCATACATACCATAACATGAATAATTCCCTTTGATGTTAGATGGTCTAATGAGGGATCTATATAGTATCAGGAGCGCATAATTGTGTGGGAGGGAAAACGTCGTAAGAGAGGGAGCATGAAACTCCCACGCATCTAATGAAATCAGGCAAGCGATCTCCCTGGCTAGCTGTTACTATTTTTATAATGCCACGTTGTCGCACGTGACCGTGACTACTATCGCGACCAGTTCAGTCTTAAATCTGTTTCCGGGAAAACACCTGTCATCGTTGACTGAAACACAGTTGTTTGACATCAGTGAAAGAGCTGTGAATAAAGTAAATAGCCTTTGCACATTTAAGAAGATGTTGCTCACCAATCGGGTTATTGAGAGCGCATAAGAGCTCGCTGTAGTAGTTAGCATGTAGTCTTTTCTTCACCTTATTCACAGCTCTTTCACTGATGTCAAACAACTGTGTTTCAGTCAACAATGACAGATGTTTTCTGATTGCTTTCCTTTGTTTAACGGGAAACGGATTCAAGACTGAACTGGTCGCCATAGTAGTCACGGTCATGTGCGACAACGTGGCATTATAAAAATAGTAACAGCTAGCCAGGGAGATCGCTTGCCTGATTTCATTAGATGCGTGGGAGTTTCACGCTCCCTCTCTTACGACGTTTTCCCTCCAACACAATTATGCGCTCCTGATAGTATACATCCCTCTTTATAGTATGAGCCGAAATTTATAGCTCGGTTTGTATAGTGGAAACCGTGCACAAACAAGTCTCAAACAACCTAAATTTTGTGCACTGTCACTGTGGGTTTACTTCCTAAAGACAAAATTTGGCAGTAACTCAGTTTTGAATGTTATGACTCAGCAGATTCAACTATGAATACGAATTAAATACTATGACTCAACAAAATTATCTATAAACAGTGTTTGCTCTAGAAGGTGTTTAGGTGTCTTTTGACACCTAAAATTGTTGATTTTATCACTGAAAGGTGTTCAGCTCCTTAAATAAATTAGTAGTCCAGAACTTTAGAATTGGGTGGCTCGGGGATTGGCGCGCAAAGTGCGCTGACCTAATAATAAATTCATGATGGATGTGGTCTACTGTTTGGGGTTGGGGGGACGAGTTCAGTTGGAGCTACTTCAACTCTCTCTAGCTGAATCTGCCATTTCATACTGGTTCTCCATCATGTTTAATACACATGTATGTGTACTTGTATACATAATGTGTACATTAATATGTGTACATGTACATGTACATTAATACAGTACTGTACATTTATGTACATGTGTTCATCATACGTGCATAGTGTAAGCTCAAGTACTACATGTACATCTATACATGTATGTACATGTATACTGTACATGTACATGTGTATATTCTATTGCTAATATAAGTACTGTACATTTATGTACATGTGTACATGTACAATGTATACACATGCATAGTGGTACAATGTACACGTGTATATTTTATTGTTAATATACATGTAGCTAGCACAATTATTAATAATTATTATGTTCTTGAACTCTCTGAGTGAAAAAAAAATCAAGTAAGACTAGACTACATGTTTATCACACAATTATTATTTATATTAGGCATGTTTGCAGACTTTGCACTACACCTCCTAATTATGGGAAATATATTGCCTGGACGATTTCCCAGGCTGGCCCTCTGCTAGCTACACCTATGGGTTTGTTGTTGTATGGTACCTGTAAAATAAAGTGAAAACTAAGTCTGGGATTAATACAAACTTGATTACTCGTGAATATTAATGAGACGCCTAGTTTTCATACCCTAGAGCAAACACTGTCTATAAATATGGTTTATAATGTTTATACGCCTATTTGTCAACAAAATTATCTATAAAAAAGAGCTTATTTTTTATTAACTGAAAGACATTTCATGAACTCAAAGTGGGCTTAAGTACAAGCCCAGTAATTAGCACTTGAGCTTAAGTACAAGTTCAAGCTCTTGATCTTATAAACAAAAAGGGGTTCAATCCCTCTCAAGCTCTTGATAAAACTGAGCTTAAGCTCAAAAAGGCTTAAGCTCCAAAGAGCTTGACTCAGCCCTGCTTGTAGCATGTTCCAAATATACTCTTAAATAAATCATTTGATTTGTAGCAACTGCAAAACTTCATCATAGCTAATTATTAACTTCTGCAAAAGGGAGTGTTCAGTTATACCATAAGTGCATAACGTCTGCCCACATCCTATTATCTGGACTGGAAACAAATATTCAATTTGGAGTGGCCTAAAGCTAAATATATATTTTATATGCTGTTTTTGTAAGATTACAGCTATTTGGATCCACCAGGGTGAAGCCCAAGGTGCTATAATCCACAAAGCAGTAGAACATTTTAAAACCATATTCATATATAGTGAGAAATCCCTGAGTTTATTGTGTATGGCTTCCACTATACAAACAGTTCACATATGAATTTCATTAGTTTATCAATAGCAAATTTTTCAGGATCCATACTATTTGGATCTCTCATTATAGCATTAAACATCAAAAGACATTATTCATGTCATGTTTTAAGCATTGATTGACAATGACTGCAACCCTTACTGAACCATACTTTTTATATAATATTTGTATGGAATTTTCAGTGTCGTAATAAATGTTTAGAAGTGTAATGAAAATAAACACCTCAGTAGTCATTATATAATTTACTATAATTAAAATATAGTATTTATTAACAAATAAATAAGGAGATCTCAGATAGTATATGTAATGAATAGTCCCAAGTGAGTTATATATGTTCCAGATCGGGAAACGATAACCATGAGTTAAACAAATTGCCATAACTTTATGACCAAAAGCTTTTATAAAAACTCTATCTTTTATTTTGATCCTTGTATAATTTGAAGTCTGCTAGTAACACATTTTAACTGCCATTATTCATAGTTTAATTTGCAGATTTTGTTAACTAACAGACACACAAACAGACAATATTAGTATACGTAACATACTCCACCTATGCAGCAAGGGTTCATTTGATGGGTTATTTTAACCTTCTTTGAGTTAAATGATATTTGTGATGAGTGACACCAAGAATCTTAAAACTGCTATTGGTGAAACCGAGTACTCAGCAAGTACTCATGGACTGTGCTATGCACACAAGCGCATATATAATCTTGCTAATTATGAGTCACTAACCTTGTACAATGATATTCAATACTAGTGAGAACTCTGACAACTTAGAGTTTTACATACTACTATTTTGCTGCATATGTGTTAATAAAACGTAGCCTGTTTCCAAACATCTAAGATGTGGTTCAATTCAATATGCATAATATTATTTCATAATAGATACCATCTACTCAATGGTTATAGTTTCAATACAAATTTATCTTCATGAGACATAATCAATAGTGATTTGTTTTTCCTGCAGGTTGTTTACTCATTTGATTGTGACTAATATATAAGTACATGAAATAAATAAAGCAAAAACAATACCATTATAGTAATTAGGTAGAACCTGTGAGAGTACATATAGTAGTACTCTCTCTTTAATTGTGGAGATACATTGTAATGAAGTGTTTGATGTACTGGGGTGGGGGGCTCTAGCTCATGTACAAATCCTACTCAATGTGATTTGAATCAATCACAATGATTTCTCTCACACTGCATTGGTATCAATCTCAGAGGACTTAAAATTCTAACTTTTCCTGTGTGATATGTTGCCCTCAAGAAATTATATTTGCACATATGAGAAATTATATATGCAATATCATTGAATAGATACAATCATAATAGAGTGTAATTTGATTTATTGCTAGTCAAAGTAACTTAGATTCTAACTGTGATAATAAGTTAATGTACATGTATATATAGTTAATGTACATGTATCATAAGTTAATGTACATGTATAATAAGTTAATGTACATGTATAATAAGTTAATGTACATGTATAATAAGTTAATGTACATATATAATAAGTTAATGTACATGTATAATAAGTTAATGTACATGTATAATAAGTTAATGTACATGTATATATAGTTAATGTACATGTATCATAAGTTAATGTACATGTATAATAAGTTAATGTACATGTATAATAAGTTAATGTACATGTATAATAAGTTAATGTACATGTATAATAATTTAATGTACATTTAGATATAGTTATACAGAAATAGTTACTTTCATTTTTTTTTTTGTTAAGCTACCATCCTCACATTGTTTGCATACTTTTTAGGTTTTCAGTAAAGCACTGTTGATTAGTGGGTGCAGCTGGGGACAATAGTGTAGCATCAAGATGGAAAACAAGGCTATTAGAAAGAACATACCTGACTTGATAGATGCAATTGTTTCTTCAGGTGTAGTCGAAATAGTAAGTGAGTGTGAAAAGAAGGGGATAATCACGACAGATGTGAAGAACAATTTAACAAGTTCTACTACAAACTACACTGATGAAAAAAGAGCAGACATGCTTATTGATAATATAAGCAAATCTCTACTACGAAAACAAATGCATATGGATAATTTCCTGTGCATATTATACAAGAAAGGAAATGTGGATGCTCGGGTTGTTGCTGAAAGAGTAGCCAGTGATTGTATGTGGTTATTAGTAGTCATTTCATTTGTCATGATATTTTACTTTGTAGATGGTGTGGATTACTTACCAGAATATAGGAAATTATCCTCACCTCATCAACTTATTAAACAATGTCAGTGATCTATAATATTTAATGTCAGAACCATTGATGTATTTATATTTCTCATTCTAGACCCTCCTCGACAAGACATATCTTCAGGTTGGTAGGTACTGAATTGTTTGATCACAATTCATTTTATTGTTATGCATAAACTATGTTCGTATATATGTATGTATTATGTTAAAAACTGTATTTTCAGGTGAACCTCAATTGCTACACACTTTCAGTATTGAAAAGGTAATTTGAATATTTCAAATTCTAAAAATTATACATTTTAATTTAAATTATATGCACTAATTGTAATCATATCAATATTCATTTTGTTTCTCATTTTCTCTCCTATGTGCGACTGTTGTAACTTCATTACTAGTCGGTGAGTATTACAAATTATACATAATCATATCAATATTCATTTTGTTTCTCATTTTCTCTCCTATGTGCGACTGTTGTAACTTCATTACTAGCTGGTAAGAATTACAAATTATACATAATCATATCAATATTCATTTTGTTTCTTATTTTCTCCCCTATGTGTGACTGTTGTAAACTCATTACTAGTATGTGAGTATTGCAAAATATACATAATCATATCAATATTCAGTTTGTTTCTCATTTTCTCTCCTATGTGCGACTGTTGTAACTTCATTACTAGTCGGTGAGTATTACAAATTATACATAATCATATCAATATTCATTTTGTTTCTCATTTTCTCTCCTATGTGCGACTGTTGTAACTTCATTACTAGTCGGTGAGTATTACAAATTATACATAATCATATCAATATTCATTTTGTTTCTCATTTTCTCTCCTATGTGCGACTGTTGTAACTTCATTACTAGCTGGTAAGTATTACAAATTATACATAATCATATCAATATTCATTTTGTTTCTCAATTTCCCTCCTATGTGTGACTGTTTTAATTTCATTACTAGGTGGTGAGTATTGCAAAATATACATAATCATATCAATATTCATTTTGTTTCTCATTTTCTCTCCTATGTGTGACTGTTGTAACTTCATTACTAGTCGGTGAGTATTACAAAATATACATAATCATATCAATATTCATTTTGTTTCTCATTTTCTCTCCTATGTGCGACTGTTGTAACTTCATTACTAGCTGGTAAGAATTACAAATTATACATAATCATATCAATATTCATTTTGTTTCTCATTTTCTCTCATATGTGCGACTGTTATAACAAATGTAATAGGAAGTGAGTATTACAAATTATACATAATCATATCAATATTCATTTTGTTTCTCATTTTCTCTCCTATGTGTGACTGTTGTAACTTCATTACTAGTCGGTGAGTATTACAAATTATACATAATCATATCAATATTCATTTTGTTTCTCATATTCTCTCCAATGTGTAAATGTTGTAACTTCATTACTAGCCGGTAAGTATTACAAATTATACATAATCATATCAATATTCATTTTGTTTCTCATTTTCTCTCCTATGTGTGACTGTTGTAAACTTATTACTAGTATGTGAGTATTACAAATTATACATAATCATATCAATATTCATTTTGTTTCTCATTTTCTCTCCTATGTGTGACTGTTGTAACTTCATTACTAGCCGGTAAGTATTACAAATTATACATAATCATATCAATATTCATTTTGTTTCTCATTTTCTCTCCTATGTGTGACTGTTGTAAACTTATTACTAGTATGTGAGTATTACAAATTATACATAATCATATCAATATTCATTTTGTTTCTCATTTTCTCTCCTATGTGCGACTGTTGTAACTTCATTACTAGCTGGTAAGTATTACAAATTATACATAATCATATCAATATTCATTTTGTTTCTCAATTTCCCTCCTATGTGTGACTGTTTTAATTTCATTACTAGCCAGTAAGTATTACAAATTATACATAATCATATCAATATTCATTTTGTTTCTCATTTTCTCTCCTATGTGTGACTGTTGTAACTTCATTACTAGTCGGTGAGTATTACAAATTATACATAATCATATCAATATTCATTTTGTTTCTCATTTTCTCTCCTATGTGCGACTGTTGTAACTTCATTACTAGCCGGTAAGTATTACAAATTATACATAATCATATCAATATTCATTTTGTTTCTCATTTTCTCTCCTATGTGTGACTGTTGTAACTTCATTACTAGCATGTAAGTATTACAAATTATACATAATCATATCAATATTCATTTTGTTTCTCATTTTCTCTCCTATGTGCGACTGTTGTAACTTCATTACTAGTTGGTGAGTATTACAAATTATACATAATCATATCAATATTCATTTTGTTTCTCATTTTCTCTCCTATGTGTGACTGTTGTAACTTCATTACTAGTCGGTGAGTATTACAAATTATACATAATCATATCAATATTCATTTTGTTTCTCATTTTCTCTCCTATGTGTGACTGTTGTAACTTCATTACTAGTCGGTGAGCATTACAAATTATACATAATCATATCAATATTCATTTTGTTTCTCATTTTCTCTCCTCTGCATGACTGTCTCAAAACATCATTACTAGTTGGTGAGTAATATGAATCATATGAACATGGAATATGACTACATCAGCCTTTGCTTGGAGCAGTGAAGGTTGTAGCAGATGACAGATTAATAATCGATCATCTTCTGCACTGTAGCTATTTGTTTTAGAAGTTTAGGATTAATCTACTCATCATGATTAGTATTATTATAATTGCTCACAGAATAATTATTGAGCCTATATATAAATTCATGTATATTTAATATTTCATACTTAGCCTCTAAACATCCAAAGACAAAAGGTACCAGAAGTGACTGATACATCTGTCAGAAAAGGTTAGATATATATAATCATTATAGGTGTGCCATAAAACAGTGAGATGACAGATGTATCATGTATATAGTATACAAAGTAGCTGAAGTAAAAACGTTAGGATGCACCTGAATGATACAATAATTAAAACACAAGGTCACTTGTATTATCTATTACATCATAGCCATTCTTTGCTGGAATATGTAGAAAAATGTTTTGTGTAATGTGTATGTGTGTGTGAAGGGGGGGAGGAGGGCGTGTTGCAGTGCACAGGAGCAGAAATGGAAGGAAACTAGGAAATGAAGTGCTCTATTCTAACCCTTGATGATCACAACATAAATTAGAAATTTAATATTTGCACTTGCACAAAATGATTAACTTTCTTGAAGTAAGAGCACTGAAACATTTTTCACAGGATTTCAAGGTTTGGGTTAGTATCTAGCCATCAATAATAATTATTATAATTATTACCTGGGAAGAGTGTTAATTAACCAAACTGGGAAACTGGGAGTTGAGCAAATTTCTGCTTTCTAAATGTCTAGTGGCTTTAAAACATAGCCCAGGTTCATCCTTGTGTGGTCAACAGCAATATTTCCAAGTTTGGAGCTGTAGACTAATTATCTACGGTTTTCAAGAAACAGTGGATACAGACTGACACACAAACTATAACCGTTGCCCCATGCTTTGCTGTTTAAAAAATGGAAAAATTTCTGTGTAATTTTTAATGTAATTATAGCTACATGTCATGATACAAACAAACAACAAAAATAATGACATGATAATAATATTATTAAGATTTTAAGATTGTTTGTGGGATAAGCAAAAGGACTTTGGAGGGGAAGTAAGTGATTTGAAATTATTTCACTTTCCGAGTCCAATCCATCCATGCCATGTTCTTTCAATTTTATACTTGATTTATTGCTAGTAATTTTGCCAAAAATAGCTCACTAGCTATACAATTTTTATATAAAACCAAGTTGTCCTTGATTTTCCCTATGTAATCTTATGCACATCATATCTTGCCATTATCAAATTATATGGATACAGGCTTTCTTGTTAATGAAGATAACTGTTGTATATCATTAGTTGCTATAGTATCATTTTTAATTGCATTAATAATTGTAGTATGTTTAATAAATGCATAAACCAATTGATATAATCATAATTATTGTTTTGATATAAGTACATATACAGTTATCATGTCTTTTTCATTTTAAGATGATGTACATGTAGTTGATGAGACAATCTTAACTCTCACTGGAGATGAGGAATGTACCTTAGATTGGCCAGAATATCATTTGCAAATTGAATTTCCAAAAGGATCTCTTCCTTCTGGACATACTGCAGTGGAGATACCAGTGAAAGCCATTGTTGCTGGTGATTTTACACTACCACTTAACTGTCACCTAGTCAGTGGTATATATCAGATAATTTGTCCTCATCGATTCAACGAGAAAGTAACCTTACATCTACACCATGCTGCTGTCATCCATTCCGAAGAAGAAGCTTCTCATTTTAGATTCTATGCTGCTAAATGTTCCATTGGTCCACCATATCAGTTCAGAGAACTGAAGGATGGCACTTTCACTCCCTTCAGTGAATCTGCCAGTATCAAATTACAGCAGTTTTCATATTTTGCTATTGGATCTCGTAAACGTGCAGGACTGCAATATTTCTCTCAGGTCATTTACAAGGCGAAACAACTTCACGAATGGGACATGCTTTTTGTAATTGTAAAGAATGACAATGCATTTAAAAAGGTGAATTAGTAATGGTTTGAAGATGGTATAATCCTTACAAGTGTCATAATTATATCCTTAGTTTATTAAAAATCAGTACTCTGATTGTTCATTTGATGTTGATCAGACAGTGAAGTTAGAAAAAGATGCAAAAGATATCAGACTGGAGCCAGATGAGGATGGTATAAATCATGATCAGTGGAAGATGATTCCTCTCAAATCGTGTCAGGTCTAATAAACATAGTATTGCATGAATAATTTATTTGCGTCTGTTTTGTTTTATTGTTCTCTGCTTGATTTTGCATTTTGTAGATTGATAAAGAAGAGATTGATTATTTCACTCCTAAACGAACACTTAGTGTCCCACACTGTCACTTTAAGTTTCGTTGGATACCTGACTCACCTGTGAAAACATTAAGTATGAAGATTCGTTTGTTAGGAGCTGATAAACCAAACAACTTTTTCCAAGTCATACTACCTCAAGAGTGTCCAGGTATAGTAAATTATTATTAACTAAATCAATTTTATCATATTGCAGAGCCTAGTAAGAATTCTATTACTTTAGAGTTTTTACACACCCTTTCTCATCCAGATTTGCTTACTGTACTTTTCAAATTAATTTATCAGTTATTTTGTCAAATTAATAATATTATGATATGTAGTATAAATTACGATGTAGCTACCATCTCATGTAAATATATAATTATTGTCAAAGCAAAATATGTTATTTTTCAGAACCTCCAGTAACTGGTCAACAAAAAAAAGGTAACTTGGTCATATTTATTGTTGTTCACTAAGTATGACTCAATGATATAACTATTAATAATGAATAGTTATAATTAAAGATCTGCTAATGCTTGGTGTTTAATATAACCCCATGACAAATGTGCAAGTTTATTTATCAACAAATTTATTATAGCCACTGCTAAACCAAAAAAGGATCAATTTGGTCATGTTTGTCATCACACACTTGGTAGGTTTCAAAAACATTATTCATCAAATAATACTGTATGATAATTATAATTAATAATAGGTATTAATGATCTTCAGTCAGTTCTCAAAGAGTGTCAATATTTCAGTGCAGATTGGAAGTTTTTAGGCTTAGCATTGGGAATAAAGCCACACACACTTAATGCCATAGAGAGTGATAACTCTAGAAGTAAGGAGAAGATGTTATCCATGTTTGCTTCATGGTTGAAGAGAGAGAGTACAGAAAATCCTCTTCCTACCTGGAATAACCTGATTAGAGCAGTGTCTGATTCAGTAGGCATGGAAGAGGCAGAAAATATTGCCAAGAACTTTGTCTGTACACATGCATAAACATTTTTGTAGGATGTTACTATTTATAAACTACTACATGTAATATTGACCATTATAAGAAAATGGATCATTGAGTGATTTAAATAATAAGTTTATTTTGAACACTCGTTATTTGGCCATTCAATAATTATAAAGACACAACTAAATTGAATTGGTGGAGCAGATATAGCTACTAAATTTAGTTGGCTAAAGCATCCTGTACATGCAAAATGGTTGAATGTGTAAGCATGAAAGGTAAGCATTTGATGACGTTGACATTTACTGACTGACAGCTTTTCTCATCCATGCTTCCAATTAATATTTGTTTATTTTTATGGCCCGTAGGGCCATCCCTATGATTGCTTTCCCACGGGTTCGATGTATGTTTATATATAATTATATATATATATAATTATGTTTGTGTCACCTACGCGAGTATGGGTTGTATACGTAGTTAAGGAAGTTACATCATTCCCGGGGGGCTCGGTCAATTAATGGGCGTGGCGCGTAAAAGAACGCGCAATCAAGATCTACACACCAGCAGAAAGAAAGCTGTTGAGCTTACGTAGAAACTGTAACTAATAGCTAGCTATTCTGCCTGAAATATATTCCTAAAGTTCTACAAGGTCCTTTGAAAGGTCAGGAGAGTAGATAATCAAAATAATAACTATATTAAGCTGTTGTCTTTCATGCTTGATAAAGTCAGCCATGATTACTGAATTCTGGACACCACAAAGCAGTCATAGGGATACTTTTATCTTCACTTAAATCTGTAAAGCAATCATAGGGATGTTTTTTTTCTCTATATACACTTGTTTTTTTAAGTGTTTTATTATTGCTATTAATAATAATATACGATCATTGATCTTAATTGCTTGTATTTAAATAAATGATAAAAAGATTGTGAGAACAAGATTATTCTTTACCAATTGCAGACTTTGAAGGGCTTCACCATGAATTTTTAAATTTAATTTGCTTCAGATCTGTGTTTTTACTTAGATCAGAAATGCAAATCAATTATAATATAATTATGCAAATGGAAAATATGCAAACAATAAACGGCTTCCTTTTGAAGTCCAGTTTTGCATTTCTTTACCAATAGTGTCATATTCATAGTTTAGCTTTATTCTTCTTTAAAACATCTTGTAAGTATTTCTTGTATGTTTCGTGAACCTAGAAGAAGATAAGAGAAGAGTGTGAATTGATTCCAGTATTATAAGCAAAAGCAATAGATGTATATAAAAGAATGAGAAGATGTAGGAAGATGTTTTAAACATGTTGGGCTCTAACTTATGTAGCCTTGTACCCAGCCTAGTAAAATGGTGGAGAAAGAGAGCCTGGATTCATCTGTTTGTGCATATGCTAATTAACGTGCAAAATAACACATGGTCACAAAATGGTGTCACTGTGTGTCAGTGTTTAGTACACAATAACACGAATAAAGATCTGCACCTGGTTTGGAACCAGATCAGGATATCCAAGGTGCTGTACAGAACAGAGACCACTGGATGGAAACTAGCCATATTCATTATACTACCTATTGTCTGAATCAGCTAAGTGAAACGGAAAGATTATGATAGTGGCATGGTAGCCTCAGAAACGAAGAAGTTACTTAGCGCATGAGCAAAACAGTTGAATTCAGGCTGTTTTTGTCCACCATTTTTAAGAGCCTGGACAACTTATGCCGAACCCCTGAGGATATGTAGGGACATAGTAAATATGTACATCATGTTCTTTACTTTTTACTGTTCTGTGAGTTAGCCTCAAACCTCTTCATTAATATTGATACAGTACATATTACAACTGTATAGTTACTGTACCTCTGTTTTGTTTCTTGGAGCTCTCAAAGCCCATTCATACAAATGTCTGTATACATCACCATCATAACGACCCAGAGCTGAGTTAAGAATCTGATCATGAAAATCAAATGCATCAACTAAAGGAACTGCTTCTTGACTGTGAGTGTGTGTGTATGGAGGAGAGAGACAAAAGGAGATAAGATTATAAATGAGAACTAGAGATATAGAGAGAGGTAGGCAGTGAATATAGTCCAGCAAACTAGACCCTTCTCCTGAAATGACAACAGGTAAGTCTCTAGAAGCAAGTGCTGTTTTGCATAATGACATAAAGCCTTGTATTGCGTAAATGCTTTGTATTGTAAACACAATATCTCGTAAGATACAATGCTAGGATAGAATCTGATTGTATCTTTGGATCTGCTGAATTGCATTTCATCAATCATTTTTCAGCAACACTTTGCATCTTATAATGGTCATTGTCATTCATGATACAAGTAGATGGAGCAAATTAGGTGACACATAATCATGTGTAGACGTATTTTACTAAATCTTCCTTTGCATGTGGGAAGTCTTCTCATGATACTCGGCTATGCCTAACATGATGGAAAGCCTAGTGATGTGGGTCACGTTCCATCATGATTGTACACTCCTTTACCAATACAGATCGCCTTCATTTAGAAAATGCTTCAAGAGGGGATGACGTACAAAGTTATTGTGCTGTGCCTATTGGCAAACTATGCCCACTCCTGTGCAGATGACCTTCAATACAATCACAATGCAGTTTCAAACAGTGTTATCCCAGACCTACATACAATGCTCTCATCTTCTTTGATCTCAGTTTACCTACACTGTACATGTAGATAATTACTGACAGTACACACATTGACCATTATATACATTGTGGTACTGCTACATTCCAGAGGGTATGAAGAGAATACCAATAGAAGCTTACCGAATAGTTTGAAGAAGAAAGTAGAGATGTTCTCTAGCTTTTGTCAACTGATCAGTTGACAAATAGCCATCCTATATATGTAATAATAATTATAATAATAATCCACATGTGATATTAAATGTCATGGATTACTTTGATATTGATTGAACCCAAACCTACCCACAACCCCAAATCAACAACGTAATGATATTCATAAGACATTGATGGCATTTTTGTACATTAATAATATAATAATAATGATCCACATGTGATATTAATATACAATGAAGTGTTGTACAAAAATGTCATGGATTACTTTGATCGACTACGTAATGATATTCATAAGATTAATGTAGTCAACTAGCTGTCACGAAGAACAACAATCATTATAATTGTGACAAAATGATCAGATAGTGAGTAATGGTTTGCAAAGAAGGTCTATGTACATGTAAGTACCTCTTAGCACGTTGTCTATAGGCTTCTAATAGTAACTGAGGATCAGAGAATTGTTGACTTGTGACAGCTCCAGATTGTATGTGTTTGTGGAAGTCAGAGGCAAGATAGCTAACATCACCTGGTAACTGTGACTGAGGAAGCTTTTGATTGAACACTTTATGTAGATATCTGAAAATAAGATAATAATAATTATCAAAATACAGGACCATTATATACTGAATCATGAATGTCTGGAAAGAAAGAGTAATTTTTCAAATACTTATATATGCGCAGAAACACAGGACAGCTGTAAATAAGAACATAAGCAGGTGTCAGCTGAGGAACAGAAGCAGCTGTAGACTACTTTGATTGGTATTTTGTGCTATTCCAATTAATTACATTTTACATAACATCATACTTTCTCAAACTTTCTGTGGTGGGGAAATCCCTGGGTACCCAACTCCCCTCTGTATGAAACCCTGCTCTCCCAAGAACTTGAGTTTCTCCTAGCACTCTAGATTTCAGGGTAAATTTGTTTCAACATGCAACAACATCTCAGCTAAAAGCCTTCTGGGTCCCTAAAGCCACCGAAAATAACCTTAGAGAGCATAAAGTTTAAAATTATTATTATTATTAATTTTTTTTCTTTTTATTTTAAGGGCTTTCCTAATATTAGCCTTGTGCTATTGAATAACCCTTCACTATCTGTGTAAACTATATTATTAAAAAAAAAAAAAATTTCCTGGGGAGCACATCTCAAGACCCCCCAGGAGCTGTACCCTACTGAGTGTTTAAATTAGGTAAGCATTGGGCATTTTCAAAATAACCTTTTAGTTCGTCACATATATGTATTGTAGTACATGTGATTAGTACTACTACATGTATGTACATGTACATGTAGTACAGTAAAGTATTAATCACAGTACATGTGATTAGTACTATTATGTACATGTATATACATGTAGTACAGTAAAGTATTAATTACAGTACATGTGATTAGTACTATTATGTACATGTACATGTAGTACAGTAAAATATTAATTACGGTACATGTGATTAGTACTGTACATGTACATGTACATAAGTACTTTAAAGTATTGATCACAGTACATGTGATTAGTACTGTTTAGTACTGTTTAGTAGTATAGTACCTCCTCTACTTCATACAGTGCATCCATTCATAACATATATAGACATGTCAACACTTCACTTTACAAATATGATTAAGTAACATACCTAGCAGTCTGTAGTAACATGACTGTATTCTCTCCTTCATAAGTTTGAGATGAGCTATAGTTTGTATATATATCAGGTATACCACTAGCTTGAGAATAACCATGTCCACCACAACTGAGACCACAGAGCTAAGGAAAGAGAATAGGCCAAATGTATATATGTATATATATACATGTACCTCCATTCCTTGACAACATGATTCAGTACTAAAAGCTTTTACTCCAGCACTTGTTGCATGATGCTACTATAATAACAATAATGAAATTATAACACACAGACAGATACACATATATTCACACACATACACACTCATACATAGACATGCAGACACATACACACATAGAAACAGATGCACATATTTGTACACCAGTGGGATAGCTAGGCTAGGTATACCAGTCATTGGACTCCAAAATTAATTTTATGCTGAGGGTGCAGCACTATTCACATATCACTATATGCATCTTGGTTCTATGCCACTATAGACACACACACACACACAACTGCTAAGAATGGCCAAAAGGAAGAGTGGAGTTGTTGAGAACACACCCTCTATGAATAATTAATATTGTAAGTTATTAATTTTGGTGATACTTTCTGCATATCACTATATGCATCGTGGGTCTATGCCACTATATACAGACATGCACACACATACACACACACATACACATCTACTTCTCTCTACCTCAGGTAAAGAGTCAAGATTTCCTTTAGCAATCTCTATAGTAACGTGTAGCCTTCATCATGTACAGACCAGCAAATGACATTGCATATGCAGTAGCTAATAGAGAAAGTAGTTTATATTGTTGAGTCTGATAATCCATTACCTGGGTCTCTGGTTCACTGATAATCATAATAAATTAATGGTTTGAAATGTACATGTAGTTGGATTGGTGAAAGGATTATAAGATGAGTGCATGAATGGATTAATTGATGGACGAATGATTGGATGAGTGGATGAATGGATATATGGATGGAAGATTTGGTGAGTGGATGGATTGATGGTGGATGTAGAATGAATGGATAGATGGCTAAATGACTAGATGATAAATAGATAGATAGACACATTGTAGATACCTAGATAAATAGATGGATGATATATTGTACACATGTACATGTAGGTTTCTAACCCTGGTCTGTTTTGAGTCTGCCTCCTCACCACACTGTATCTGATCGCTATGGTAACAGCACGTGCCAGAGCTTTGGCCACAAAAATGGTCAATCCAGCTCTAATCATTACCATTGTACCATATGCTATCTTATCTGTTGGAGGTTTAGAGTACGTTCCATCTGGAGAAACCTGGATAATTTATAATTATGAATGAATAGCAATCTGAGAGAGAGAGAACAACAAAGATAGTGTGACAAAGACAGATATGTACACCAGTTTTTTTAATGCAAGCGTTTGATTCAAAATTTCTTCATCCAAAAACATTCAATTTTATAATTTTCACATAATTATTATAATTATTTAGTATTGAACATACAAACAGACATATCTAGTACAGATATACCTGTGAATATCTCATTAACATTTGATTTCTTGGAATTCTGATATTTGTTAGTTTCAAGAATCCATTATCCATTCCAAAATAACCAAATTTAGGACCAATGTCACCAACTTCAATTCCTAATGATCAAAATCAAATTAAGACAACTTAACTACAGTATACATGTACATGTACATGTAATACAAATGTAGCACACATGTAGCAATTAAATACATGTACATGTACATGTATAATTATTATCAAATCAAATTTGATATTAATTCCATAGTTACATGTACATGTACTTGTCATTCACGTTCACCTTGACCTCAGAAAAATGTTCATAACTTCAGTTTGAAATGACCACCAATCTTTTTACCTGCATTATGTCATATAATATACACTATAGTACATATACAGTAAGTTATTGAGTTACAGTATAATCATGTATTAACCTTATGACATTAAACTATACAGTATACACTACTGTATTACATAATGTATAAAGTCATCACATCCTATTTTTTGAATGTGAACAGACTATAGTAAGTGATCTACATATACATGAAACCTAGAACATCGTAGCACACTAACTATCAGTAGGAAAAGATGCAAGACGTTGAAAATTTTAGTAGCAAATTCATAAATTCAAAATTCATATAAAACGCATATTAAAAAAGCATATAAAAAACCCAAAAAGCATTAAAAAATATATAAAAACATAATGAGGCGAGCAGTTATATACACGTGTATATGTATATACATACAAACACACACACACACACACATATATATATATATATATATACACACCTACATATAAATTATATCAAAACATACACATACACACATACATAAATATACATGTACATCAAATAGTAATTACATTTATGTACATGTATATACCACTGTTCGCATCAGCAATTGGTGATGTACAAATTTCAAACCATTTACATAGTTTGTACCTCAATTGGTACAAGCTATGTCAATGGTGGTAGTACTGTACTGTACTGTATATATGATCACAGTGTTCTGCCCACACTGGTCGGTACTGGTCGGGAATAACCATCACTCAGATGAATTAACCACCACTCAGATGAATTAACCACCTCTCATATAATACATATATAGGCTACTGAAACAGAATTAAGTATAAACTATAAACTTGATAAATAGAACTAAATGCAATGTAGAATCCAACCACCACTCTAAATATCCTGGGCAGAATACTGGATCATAATCCAATTCAAACAAATTGATTGTTAGCTAGTTACCTGGTAAAGGTTTATGATCTTCTAGACTTCGTATTTGTACAATGAATGGATGAACACCATGATCCTGACCTTTTGTGATCAACCGAGCTACTACAATAGCATCTGTAGCTGTGTGACCCACTATAGGGGGAAACAAGGGAATGTTTAAAATGACTGGCTTGCTGGATAAATGGATAGACATTCTGTGTATGTACATGTGCATGTACATACATGTACACATGTACATACATGTACACATGAACACATGTACATGCATGAGATGTAGATAATCATGAGGAATAAAAAAATAGAATATGTAAATAAACAGATAAATTATTATGAAACCAATCACTGAAAATATCATTTTTATTTACCATTTCTGATGCAAGGCACAAAAATAGTCACACTCCACCTTTTAAAGTTATACTGTATAGATTACGATATTAAGTATGATGTAATGTAATATATATATATTATATATATTATAACACGAGCCTTCCTATCAAACAACATAACTAATATCTGATAGCTGAAATATAAACATCACTCACTGTCTGACCTATCACCATTATTAATTCCATTTCTTCATTCTGTATACTCTCATGCAAACATACCTTTCTCTCATTTTTTTAGAATATGAATTGTGCCTCAACTTTTCCAAAGACCACACAAACTCTGACCATTTTAAAGGTACTTCAGGAAGAGTTCTCTCTTCTGTGTATCAACCATTTATATAAATTTAGAAGGTGTGGCTCTATATAGCTAGGGTAGAAAGAGAAAGAAGTAAATTGAATATCCAAGAGCTGACATACCTTCTTGATGGAGGGGTAATTATTTACTGAGGAAAGGAGAGCTATGGGTAAGCATTATAACACATGCATATAGTATGTTGATTCAGATTAGTGTCATGTAACTAGACCCATACCACTCTAATCAAGGGGAAGAGTCTGGGGAAAGTATGTGCATCTATTGTGTCTTGCATCCAAATTAGAACATGCCAATCAGAAACAGAAATTTTACTGCAGTTAATTGTCACTCATATGATACATATTGCAGGAAGGGATATAACACCATATTTGGATTCACTTTGGCTCACTTGTATTGGGATGGGTCTGGCTATACAAGACAAGATGTTTGAATGATGTTGAACATCTGGCTTCGTGAGACTGTGTAGAAAGTGACTAGATGCTGCCAGGTAATCATGAACAAACCCTTGCCTTTAAATCCATTTTAATAGCACCAAAACAAAGTTAGGTATCTAGGACGAGTAATCATTGAGCTTCTTGGATGCCTCATGTATGCGATAGCAGAATGGTGAGTGTTGAAGATAAACATTTGTTCACAAATGTTTCGTGGCAATTGGCCTCTTTCTGGTCATTATACAAGAGATTAAACAGTACTTTTTGTTCTATAATTTCCATATACATCTAATTTTGTCTCTCCTCTACACACACACACATGATCAGTCAAGAAGCAGTTCCTTTAGTTGATGCATTTGATTATCATGATCAGATTCTAAACTCAGCTCTAGGTCATTATGATGGTGATGTATACAAATATTTATATGAATGGGCTTTGAGAGCTCCAAGAAACAAAACAGAGGTACTGTTAATAAGCACCAAGATAATTATAATAATTATAATGCTTATAATATTTATTTGAGGGGAAGTTAACTTTTGGATAACACTTTTAATCTTACGATTTCAACGACTAAATTTGGTATCCAGACAGAGCAAGTGGTTGGTTTAATATCAGATTTATAATTTATCAAAGGTGATTATATATACCCAGTGTGTAGCTACACACTGGACTGAACCAGACAATCCAGGTCATCTGTTTAATGATAAGTAGAACTTAACTGACACCCACATATCAATTATTGCATGCCACCGACACATTAATTGAATTATGGCATTTAGGGGAAATTATGAGCTGACTACATGTTATCCACTTATGATAGCACTTAACGCTGGCAGGTAAATATAGAGTGGTCCCTCCAATGTATCATCCTACATTTCAAAAGAAGTCCAAAATGAAGTTATACCAATATTAGCATTGTTGATTCATGATAATATAAACTTGTAAAAAACTGTATTTGACTTAATTAAATGATCATATGACCAAATAATAACTTAAATTCACAGAACATTTGGGGTGGCTACTGTACTGTATATATATAATCACTGCAAAAATAATAAACTAAATTATTATAGTTGCAAGGAATAGTGCAAATTATAATTTAATTGTTATGTAAGTTGTTATGACTGCATGGTGACATAAATGTACTTATAATCTAAGAATTGTAATTTCAATTATCCTTATACTGTCTATTAGATGTACAAAGAAGCAGAATAATATTTTAATTAAAACATTTTAGGTTTTCAAACCTTCTTTGTGCATCTAATATGAGATATTGGACATGATAATTATAGTACAAGTATCTTTTATCATGCAGTCATAACAACCTGTATATATTATATTTTTAACAATTCTATTATTGCAGTGTACCTGATATCTATATAATATGAGTTGAGTGATGATTGTCTGTTAAATTGTAGTTCATGTTTCCAATCATTTTGGTGATTGCTGTTTTGCCATGTCCCCAGGGTTATGTAATTATATTAATTGCATGTCTGTCATATCCTAATTTGGTCCCTTATACCACAACCATTTGCAGTGTGGCCTAGTGGTTAATGCTTCCCTGCTCCCAGTTTGCCAAAATGAGATCCCCTTTGTGATTTTTTTCCTGCAAATAGGCTTGAGGTTGGTATCTCTACATAACCCTTTTTTTCCAGCAAACATTTGGCATTTATGTGTGAATGTTGTTACTTCCCTATAGTGTCTATCCGGAAGCTATGCTGAATCAGCAATTCCTAGTTACAGACTGGCATTCCCTCTCCCTCCCTCATCTCTTTCTCTCCGAATACCTTTTCTCTCTCTCCCTATAGGTCCATGAAACATACAAGAAGTACTTGCAAGGTGTTCTAAAGAAAGAAAAGACTAACTATGAATATTTATGTATAGCAAAAGCTATTAGGAGTGTTTTTAATTATTATTATTAATATTATTAATTGCATTTTTATCTTCCAAAATTCTTTTATATCCCTAAGCACCATCTCTATCACTGCAAAAATAGAATTGTTAAAATAACAAATGTATTGGTTCGTGCAGTTGCAAGAATTTTAACAATTAGTTGGTTGTTCAGGATACATACGTCTAAAGCCATATATAGCTACTCTGTACTAATTATATTAAAATACAAAACAGATGTACGTATATATCAATTATAATTAATTATCATGCCTACTATTTCATATTAGGTGCTCAAAGAAGGTTTGGAAGCCGACAATGATTTGATTAAAATATTTATTCAGCTTCTTTGTATATCTATTAGACAGGATAGGGATCAGAAATTTCAATTATTGGATTATAATTACATGTATATACATAACAACCTACACAACAAATTAAATTAAAACTTCCACTGTATATATATTTCTTGCAGCCGTATTTTAACAGTTTTATTTTTGCAGTGATATAACCTCAGATACTGAACATCCGTATATTTAGTACTTGAAGACTCTCCTTCACTTAGAATTGGCTCTACTACATTGGTAGGTATTATAGCAGTACTTCCTTTGAGAAGCAAGTAGCTATGTTTTATATATGTAGTATTAGTACTCTTACAGAAGTGGTCATTTCAATTTTCATGTTAACACATATTATTTCATTGTTATATAGCTAGCTGATGTCGAGATGGCAAACGAGGCTATTCAACAGGTACTTTAAATATCAGATAAATTATGTCCCCTAATTATTATCATAGCAATATTCACTTTGTTTCTCATTTTCTCTCCTATATGTGACTGTTATAACAAATCAATATAATGTAATAGAAAGTGAGTATGACAAAATCTTCACAATCATATCAATATTCATTTTGTTTCTCATTTCCTCATTTCTCATTTGTTTCTCACTGCCATACCACATCATTACTATAATATAGTGGGTGAGTATTGCAAATTATACATATCCTAACAATATTCTTTTTGTTTCTCATTTTCTCTTCTGTGTGTGACTGCCATAACAAAACAATAAAATGTAATAGAAAGTGAGTATATATTACAATTAAACACAATCATATAATTTTATCAATATTCATTTTGTTTCTCATTTTCTTTCATATTTGTGACTGTCGTAACTTATCATATATTAATGTAATAGGAAGTGAGTATGACAAAATATACTTAATCATATCAATATTCGTTTCGTTTCTCATTTTCCTCTACTATGTGTACCTGTTGTACCACTCATTGCTAGATGGTGAGTTTTATAAATTATACACAATCACATCAACATTAATTTCGTTTCTCATTTTCCTCTACTATATGTACCTGTTGTACCACTCATCACTAGATGGTGAGTATTACAAATTATACACAGTCATATCATTATTCATTTCGTTTCTCAATTTCTCTCCTATGTGTGACTGTTGTATCATATCATTACTAGGTGGTGAGTATTACAAATTATACGTAATGATAACAATATTCATTTTGTTTCTCATTTTCTCTTTTATCTCTGACTGTCATAACAAATATAAATAATAGAAAGTGAGTGTAATAAATTATACATAATCATATCAATCTTCATTTTGTTTCATATTTCTCATTCGCTTCTCATTTTCCTACATCATTACTAGTGGGTGAGAATTACAAATTATAAATAATCATATCACTATTCATTTTGTATCTCATGTCCTCTCCTATCTGCGACTATCATAACAAATCATAATAGAAAGTGAGTATGACAAATTAGACACAATCATCATTATTGATTTTGTTTCTCTTTTCCTCTACTATGTGTAACTGTTGTATCACATCATTACTAGACGGTGAGTATTACAAATTATACACAATCACATCAATATTCATTTTGTTTCTCATTTTCCTCAACTGTTGTAACACACCAATACTAGATGGTGAGTATTACAAATTTTACACAATCATTTTGTTTTAATTTCTCTCCTATGTATGACTATTGTATCATATCATTACTAGGTGGTGAGTATTACAGATTATGTACAATCAAATCAATAATCGTCATTTTATTTTATATGTCTGACTGTCATAACAAATCAATATAATGTGATAGAAAGTGAGTATGACAAATTATACATAATCATATCTATATTCATTTTGTTTCTCATTTTCTCTCCTATGTATGACTGTTGTAACAAATCAATATAATGTAATAGGAAGTGAGTAGGACAAATTATACATAATCATATCTATATTCATTTTGTTTCTCATTTTCTCTCCTATGTATGACTGTTGTAACAAATCAATATAATGTAATAGGAAGTGAGTATGACAAATTATACACAATCATATCAATATTCATTTTTCTTTCATATGTGTGACTGTCGTAACAAACCATAATAGGAAGTGAGTAGCTATGACAAATCATACTTACTCATATCAATATTCACTTTGTTTCTCATTTTCTCTCCTGTGTGTGACTGTGATAATGCATTTTCACTAGATGGTGAGCATTACAAATTATACACAATCATATCAATATTTATTTTGTTTCTCAATTTCTCTTCTGTGCATAACTGATGTACCATATCATTACTAGGTGGTAAGTATTGCAGATTATACATAATCATGTCAATATTCATTTTGTTTCTCATTTTCTCTCCTATCTGTGACTGTCATAACAAATCAATATAATTTATAGACAGTGAGTATGACAAATTATATGCAAGCATATCAATATTCATTTTGTTTCTTGATTTCTCTCCTATGTGTGACTGTTGTGCCATATTAATAGGTGGTGAGTATTGCAGATTGTACATAATTATATCATTATTCATTTTGTTTCTCATTTTCTCTCCTATCTGTGACTGTCATAACAAATCAATATATTTAATATGATAGGAAGTGAGTATGACAAATTATACACTAGCATATCAATATCATTTTGTTTTTCATTTTCTCTCCTATGTGTGACTGTCATACCACATCAATATAACATACTAGCGAGTGAGTATAATACAATTCATACTAATCATATCAATATTCATTTTGTTTCTCATTTTCTCTCCTATGTGTGACTGTCATAACACCTCATTACAAGATGGTGAGTATGGTAAATTATGCATAATCATATTTTGTTCCTCAATTTCTCTACTATGTGTGACTATGTATTATATCATTACTATAGATGGTAAGTATTACAGATTTTACGCAATCGTATCAATATTCATCTTTTTTTTCATATATGTGGCATATCATTACTAGGTGGTGAGTATTACAGATTACATATAATAATTCAGTATATTCAACATTTTCTTTCATATGTGTGACTGTCGTAACATAATGTAACAGGAAGTGAGTGCGACAGTTTATACATAATCATATCAATAATCATTTTGTTTCTCTTTTTCTCTCCTTTGTGACTGTCGTAACATTAAATAGGAAGTGAGTATGACAAATTATACTTAATCATATCAATATTCATTTTGTTTCGCGTTTTCTCTCCTATGTGTGTCTGTCATAACATATCATGACTAGGTGGTAAGTATGACAAATTATATAATATCATCAATTTGTTTCTCATTTTTTCTCCTATGTGTGTCTGTCATAACATATCATTACCAGGTGGTGAGTATGACAAAATATATATGATTATATCACTATTCATTTTATTTCTCATTTTCTCTTCTATGCGTGACTGTTATAACACATCATCACAAGATGGTGAGTATGGCAAAGTATACATAATCATATCACTATTCATTTTGTTTCTCATTTTCTCTCCTGTGTCTGAATATCGTAACATAACAGGAAGTGAGTATGTCAAATTGTACTTATAGTCATATCAATGTTCATTTTGTTTCTCATTCTCTCTCCTATGTATGATTTTCGTAATAAATCATTACTAGATAGTGAGTATTACAAATTATATGTAATAATATTCAGTTCATTTCTCATTTTCTCTTCTATGTGTGACTGTCATAACATATTACTATATGTATAGCCGGTGAGTATTATAAATTATATATAATCATATTGATATTCATTTTGTTTCTCATTGTGTGTCTGTCATCACAAATCATTACAAGATGGTGAGTATGGCAAATTATACATAATATTAATTTTGTTTCTCATTTTCTCTTCTGTGTGACTGTTATAACAAATCAATATAATGTAATAGGAAGTGAGTATTACAAATTATACTTAATTATATCAATATTCATTTTATTTATCATTTTTCTCTCCTATGTATGACTGCCGTAACAAATCATTACTAGCCGGTGAGTATGACAAATTATACATAATCATATCAATATTCATTTTGTTCCTCATTTTCTCTTCTATCTGTGACTGTCGTAACAAATTAATATAATGTAATAGGAAGTGAGTATTACAAATTATACATAATCAAATTAATATTCATTTTGTTTCTCATTTTCTCTCCTACATGTACAATGTATGTGTGACTGTCATAACACATTATTACTAGATGGTGAGTATGGCAAATTATACATAATCATATTTTGTTTCTAAATTTCTCTCCTATGTGTGACTATGTATCATATCATTACTAGGTGGTAAGTATTACAGATTATACACAATCATATCAATAATTATTCACTTTCTTTCATATGTGTGACTATTATATCATATCATTACTAGGTGGTGAGTATTACAGATTATATATAATATATCAATATTCGTCATTTTCTTTCATATGTGTGACTGTCGTAACAAATCAATATAATGTAATAGGAAGTGAGTGCGACACATTATACATAATCATAATCATTTCGTTACTCTTTTTCTCTCCTATGTGTGACGGTCGTAACATAATGTAATAGGAAGTGAGTATGGCAAATTATAGTTAATCATATCAATATTCTCTTTGTTTCTCATTTTTTCTCCTATGTGTGTCTGTCATAACACATCATTACTACACTGCAAAAATACAATTCTTAAAATAACAAATGTATTGGTTAGTGCAGTTGCAAGGATTTAACAATTAGTTGGTTATTCAGGATACATACATGTACCTCTAATGCCATAGCTACTTTGTACTAATTATATTAAAATACGTAAAAGATATATGCATATACCAATTATGCCTAATATTAGATGCACAAAGAAGGTTTGGAAACTTACAAGGATTTAATTAAAATATTTATTCTGCTTCTTTGTATATTAGACAGGAATAAGGAAATTGGAATTTCGGATTATAAATAGTACAAGTACATGTATATCACCATACAGTCATAACAGCCAACACTACAAGTTAAATTATAATTTCGATTTTCCACTATTCCTTCGCAACTGTACTAACCAATAAATTATTTATTTTAACAATTCTATTTTTGCAGTATAGGTGGTGAGTATGATAAATTATATATGATCGTATAAATATTCAATTTGTTTCTCATTTTCTATTCTATGTGTGTCTGTCATAACATAATGTACTAGGAAGTTATTATATTTAATCATATCAATCTTCATTTTGCTTCTCATTTTCTCTCCTATGTGCAACTGTCATACCACATCAATATAACACACTAGCGAGTGAGTATATAACAATTTATATGTAATCATATCAATATTCATATTTTTTCTCATTTTCTCTCCTATGTGTGACTGTCATAACATACCGTATGTATCATTACTAGGTGGTGAGTATTACAGATCATACACAATCATATCAATATTTGTCATTTTCTTTCATATGTGTGACTGTCGTAACTAATCAATACAATGTAATAGGAAGTGAGTATTACAAATTATACATAATCATATCAATATTCATTTTGTTTCCCATTTTCTCTCCTATGTCTGACTGTTATAACAAATGGAATAGGGAGTGAGTATTACAAATTATACATAATCATATCAATAATCGTTTTGTTTCTCTTTTTCTATCCTATGTGTGACTGTCGTAACACATCATTACTAGGTGGTGAGTATGACTAATTATATATGATCGTATCAATATTCAATTTTCTCTTCTATGTTTGACTGTTATAACACATCATTACAAGATGGTGAGTATGGCAAATTATACATAATCATATCACTATTCATTTTGTTTCTCTTTTTCTCTCCTGTGTCTGACTATCATAACATAACAGGAAGTGAGTATGTCAAATTGTACTTATAGTCATATCAATGTTCATTTTGTTTCTCATTCTCTCTCCTATGTATGACTTTCGTAATAAATCATTACTAGATAGTGAGTATTACAAATTATACATAATCATATCAATATTCATTTTGTTTCTCATTTTCTCTCCTGTGTGTGACTGTCATAACATATTATTACTAGATGGTGAGTATGGCAAATTATACATAATCAAATTTTGTTTCTCAATTTCTCTCCTTATGTGTGACTATGTATCATATCATTACTAGGTGGTGAGTATTACAGATTATACACAATCATATCAATATTCGTCATTTTCTTTCATATGTGTGACTGACGTAACAAATCAATATAATGTAATAGGAAGTAAGTATGAAAAATTATACTTAATCATATCTATTTCTCATTTTTCTCTACTATGTATGACTGTCGTAACAAATCATTACTAGCCAGTGAGTATGACAAATTATACATAATCATATTTTGTTTCTCAATTTCTCTCCTTATGTGTGACTATGTATCATATCATTACTAGGATGTGAGTATTACAAATTATACATAATCATATTTTGTTTCTCAATTTCTCTCCTTATGTGTGACTATGTATCATATCATTACTAGGATGTGAGTATTACAGATTATACACAATCATATCTTTTTCTTTCATATGTGTGACTATTATATCATATCATTACTAGGTGGTGAGTATTACAGATTACATATAATCATATCAATATTCGTCATTTTCTTTCATGTGTGACTGTCGTAACAAATCAATATAATGTAATAGGAAGTAAGTATGGCAAATTATACTTAATCATATCAATATTCAATCTGTTTCATTTTATGTACTATGTGTGACTCATAACACAATACTATATAATTATATGTAATCATATCAACATGGAATTATATCATCCTAGCATAAGCATAACTATATAAATCCTTTGCTTGGAGCAGTGAAGAGTGTGACTATAGACCGATTAGTTACTCATATCTGCTGCAGTGTAGCCTTTTCTGATAAAAATTTAGCTACCTACTCATCATGATTATTATTATTGTTCACATAATATTCAGTCCATTATATACTATAATTATTTCATACTTAGCATCAATACATCCAAGAAGAAAAGGAGCCAGAAGTGGCTGATACATCATTCAACGAAGGTTAGAGTATACATAATCATTATAAGTATGCCATATACAAAACATTGGGAAGACAGATGTATGTATCATGTATATAGTATAATAATACAAAGTAACTAAAAGAAAAAAGGTGAGAATGGACCAGAATGGTACAGTAATTAGTGCAAGATCTTGATCACTTCTATCATCTATACTACATTGTAGCCATTCTCCATTACTTTGCTGCAATATTAACCCTTAGTGGTTTGAGCTTGTTTCTCAAAATGTTTCCCATTTCCAACACTGGCAGATCTGGTGTATATATTTTGGCCACTGTTCAATTTCTCTACCCCAAACTTGGCTCCTTTTTCGGCATGGAGTACTACTCCTACCAACTTGCTTACTGTGACTCGAAAGTCCACAATCGCTTTGTAGGACTAATTCAAATGCAGTGTTCTCCCTCTTTTGACTGCAACTGGGGCAAACAAAATGACCCCACTGCATGTTGGAACCAGCTACACACACGATATCGGGATTCACAGCAAGGAAAATGTCTCAGCTACCTGGACCCATCAGATTGCTTGGGTGAGGTCACGGAAACCACAAATTGCATGGGGAGCAAGGGGGCTGCATCCCCTTCGAACCCGCATCAATGGGGACACCCCCTGTAAAATTCCACCCGTGCTTGTTATTTAGGGCAAAGGGCAGCTGAAAATCCGTCAACTTTTTTACCCATTTTCATTGGCTTATCCCTGATCCTAATTACAAACATTTGGAATGCATCGTAATGCTAGGAACACACTCCAAACTGTAAAGGGGTCAAATGTCACAAATATGTGACATCAGCCCTCTAAGAGTTCAAGAACAATAAACAACATTTTCAATAAAAATGGACGAAGATGTTGAATGTCAAAACCCAAAAAGTATGCGAACATGTTTGGGAGGTTAATGTAGGACCCAAAATTAGACAAACCACTTCAATATAACCCTACATGATTGACACGGCTTCTTGTGGGATTGCAGACAATGCTGTAAGGGAAATAGAAAATAGGCATCATTTGTAAGTGCAAGAGAATGATAATCGATTCATAAATAATTGATAAAGACTGACCTTCAAGTTTCATCATTGTGCCTATAATATAGCTATGCTGTAAACATTGAGGTGTTAATGCAATTATGATTGTATGATATATATATATATCCCTTAGACCAGTATTTCTGCTATCTACAAACAATATTCACAAATTATCCACCATTCAAAAACAATGGAAACAAGAATAATAAAAAACAAAAATGAAAGAAGATCAAAAACCGAAAAGTAGCGAACAAGGTCGAGAGGTTAACATAGGACCCAAAGTTAAACAAACCACTTCCATATAACCCTACATAAGTACAGCTCTTTGTATTTTGCGTTATAGAAGCACTTATGTAGGATTATATGGAAGTGGCTACATCTTACTTCATTTTTATTAATAATGATTAGCATTTTTAATTTTCTATTATAAAATTATACAGATACAGTATAGTATTCAGGTTAATGAATGCACTGATTTCTGTATGTCATTAGCTGCTATAGTATTGTAGCAAGTTTAATAAATTCTAATTATAATGTATATAAATAGATATACAGTTATCATGTCTTTTTCATTTTAAGATCATGTACATGTAGTTGATGAAACAATCTTAACTCTCACTGGAGATAAGGAATGTACCTTAGATTGGCCAGAATATCGTTTGCAAATTGATTTTCCAAAAGGATCTCTTCCTTCTGGACATACTGCAGTGGAGATACCAGTGAAAGCCATTGTTGCTGGTGATTTTACACTACCATCTAACTGTCACCTAGTCAGTGGTATATATCAGATAATTTGTCCTCATCGATTCAACGAGAAAGTAACCTTACATCTCCACCATGCTGCTGTCATCCGTTCCGAAGAAGAAGCTTCTCATTTTAGGTTCTATGCTGCTAAATGTTCCATTGGTCCACCATATCAGTTCAGAGAACTGAAGGATGGCACTTTCACTCCCTTCAGTGAATCTGCCAGTGTTGAGCTACACCAGTTTTCATACTTCGCTGCTGGAGCTGATAAACCTGTGAACCAGCGATATTTCTCTCAGGTTATTTACAAGTCAAAGCAATTTCATGAATGGGACATGTTTTTCCTAATAGTGAAAGACGACCCAACATTTGAAAAGGTTAATTAGTTTTAGAAAAAATGTTCTACTTTCATTTTGCATGTTGTCCATCATATGTAGTTTATTAAAGAGAGGTACTCTGACTGTTCATTTCATGTTCAGCAGATAGTGAAGCTACAAAAAGGTGCAAGAAATATCAAATTGAAGCCAAAGGAGAGCAGTTTAAATCCATGGAAAATGACTGCTATCAAATCGTGTCAGGTCTATTGATTTTAACATACCATTTTATTAGCTAGTGATTGTATTATTATTATTTACTTTTATAGATTGATAAAGAAGATATTGATTATTTCACTCCTAAACCAACATTTAGTGTCCCACACTGTCACTTTCAGTTTCAATCGCCACCTGTGAAGAAATTAAATATGAAGATTCGTTTATCAGGAGCTGATAAACCAAACAACTTTTTCCAAGTCATACTCCCTCAAGAATCCCAAGGTACGATCACATTGCAGAATATACCCCAGATTTGTATTGCTAGCTGTAGTTGTACACTCAATTTATAATTTCTTGCAAATTAATTGGTTTGGTTAAAGAATTATGATTGTAATTATTGTGTAATATACAATACAGCCTCATGGCAAAGGTATAATTATATATTTTTTAGAACCTGCAGTTTCTGGTCAACCAAAAAAAGATCGATTTGGTCATGTTCATCCGCGTCTTCAACCAAGTAAGTTTGCTGAAGATATAATTACAGAATTATTCATCAAGCAATGATTAATGAGAGTGTGGATCTGTCAGTGAATTCCACCAATCACTTTATCACATAATTATTACATTATCATGATGAATAGTGTGTAATTATATCATCACAGAGCCTCCAGTTTCTCGTCAACATCAGTTTGGTCATGTTTGTCATCATAAAATAGGTTTGTTTGAAAAAAAGTATTCATCAAGCAATACTTTATAATTATAACAGGTATTGACGATCATCATTCAGTTTTTGAAAAGTGTGAATATTTCAGTGCAAGTTGGAAGTTTTTAGGATCAGCATTGGGAATAAAGTCACACACACTTGATGCGATAGAGAGTGATAACTCTAGAAGTAGGAATAGGATGTTTGAGATGCTTGCTTCGTGGTTGAGGAGAGAGAGTGCACAGCAACCTGTTCCTACCTGGCATATCCTGATTAGAGCAGTGTCTGATTCAGTAGGCATAGAAGAGGCAGAAAACATCGCCAAGAACTTTGTCTGTATGCATAAAACAATTTAGTTACTATTTATAAACTACTACATGTAATATTGACCATGATGTGAAAATGGATTCATTAATGATTGTTTATTTTAAACACTTGAATTGTTATTCAGTGATTCACTATAACAACACAACTATCTGTGTGGAACAATAGTTGCTTTTTCTGGACACCCATGTCGAATATAGAAGCATTTGATGAGTTTTACTAACTAACAGCTTTTCTCGTCCTTTCACACTTCCAATTAATAGTTTTATTCATTTTGGAAGTGCAGCTTTGTTTGTTATAATTATTAATAATTAGTCTACATATCATATATAATCATTGATCTTAATTGCTTGTATTCATAATGATGAGTGCGAGAACATGATTATTCTTTACAAATTGAAGACTTTCAAGTACTTCACCACATTGGATTGTTAAAGTTTGCCCTAGATTCAAACCAATTAGGGACCCTGAGCTCTATAATAATTATATACAACTGTATATAGTTACTGTACCTCTATTTTGTTTCTTGGAGCTCTCAAAGCCCATTCATACAAATGTTTGTATACATCACCATCATAACGACCTAGAGCTGAGTTAAGAATCTGATCAAATGCATCAACTAAAGGAACTGCTTCGTGACTGATCATGAGTGTGTGTGTAGAGGAGAGACAAAAGGAGATATGATTATAAATCAATGTGTGTGAGTGAGAGAGAGGTAGAAAGTGAATGTGGTTTAGGGTTTAGTTAGACCCTCCTCCTGACCTAACAGCAGGTAAGTGTCTAGAAGCAAGTCTGCTTACTGCTCCATTTCAGTACCATAATTATAGTAGTCAATGAGTGAAATGTCAGTGATTGGCCAGTTAAAATGATTCAGATGTTCGTGATGCAAGTACAGGTAGGTGGAGCAAATCAGGTGACAGTCAACTGATATAGCCTCATTTCACTAAAACTTTCTGCATGTGAGATGTCTGAAGACAAGACTAGGTTTGCCTGAGTATAGGAAAGCCTTGTACTTAGGACGACGTTGCATCATGATTGGACCCTCTTTTACTTTTGAGTGCTACAGAAAATGTACACATCCAATACAATCACAAATCATTTTCAAATAGCGTTATCACAGACCAAAGTACAAGGCTCTCATCTTTGGTTTAAGTTTACCTACAAGTCACCTGATCATGACATCGTTGTTAGGAATGTACAGTAGGCTCATTTTACTAAACCTTCTTTTGCATATGGGAAATCTAAGGATGAAACTAAGCTACATGTATGTCTGAGTAGACAAAAAAAACCTGTACTTAGACAACATTGTGTCATGATTGTACTCAATCTTTTCCTTTTGAGTACTAAGATACAAATGCATTTTCAAACAGGTTATCACACACCGTAGTAGAATGCTCTCATCTTCTTTGGTCCCAGTTTACATGTACCTAACTATACATGTAGATAATTACTGACGGTACACACATTCACCATTATATAAACATTGTGGTACTGCTACATTCCAGAGGGTATGAAGAGAATAACAATAGAAGCTTGCTGAATAGTATGAAGAAGAAAATAGAGATATTCTCTAGCTTTTGACAACTGATCTGTTGTCAAGTAGCCATCCTGTATAATAATGATAATAATAATAATTCACGTGTGATATTAAGGGTGCTGTACTAAGATTACTTTGATATTGAATGATTGAATGAAACCTAAACTACTCTTAACCCCAAATAAGCCATAATCGTTGATGGCATGTTTATGCAGTGAGTATCTGTTAAGTCAGTTACCATTCTCCAGAGTATTGTACAATACCAAACACACAATATAGTGAACAGAGAGCATGTAGTATGGCTAAGTTATTATCATTTACTTCATGCATTGAGTACTGCATACTGACATTGAGCCCGAGGGAGAGAGAAAGAGGGAGAAAGAGAGAGAGAGAGAGAAAGAGGAAAGGATGGAGAAAGAGGGACAGATAGAGACAAATTTAGAGAGACAATGTAATATGTATGACTCAATTTGGGAAAACCCCACTTGTGGCACATAATAATTCTGAAAAACTGCAAAATACTCACTATTTGTGCATTTTTGTACAGGAAACTTTGCACATTTTTGTACAGGAAACCAAATTTCATTGTCTTCCTGTGAAAAATGGTTCAGTCTATATCAAGCGTTTAAAGGTAAGTATAATTGTTTGCTCAAAATGATTTTCATTCATGTACATGTAAATTAGGTCATATACACATACTTAGACATAGGGGAGGCAGGAGGGGCTTGAGCCCCCCCCCTAATTTAAGACTGGGGGGAGGTGGGCACAGTTCCTCCTCAAATTTGAATGATGCAGTACTGTAATTGATTTGTGCACATGTATCTTATTTATATATTGTAATTGTTAATAATTATCATGTCAAGTTTAAGCCCCCTCAATTTTTCTATGGTGTCTAAGCCACTGATCTCACTTTTGCTGCAACAGTCCAATCAACAGAAAAATAGTTACATGCTGCAACATTATCAATCCCCGTTCCTGATCCATCTTATTATTGGCATGAGGCTATTTCAACTAGTTATGATGTTGAATAGTAACATTTACATGTATATATATTTACTGATCCGTGAGTCTTTCTTGGAGCAATCATAATAATAGCTTAATACACCATTAGTTTAGGAAAGTGTATATAGTAGATTTTAAGTGTACTGTGTTCCATGCATATAGAGTACGTTTTAGGCTATTATGATTTAATTGTATACGTATATAGTATGGTCATTGACATACTATAATTATTATCATGATAATAATTATTATACAAACAATGGATTATTATATTACTGTTAGGAATTTAAATTTGCATTGAAAGTAATCATTTAAGATATTACTATCTGAATGAATAAATATATATAATCACAAATGATAAAAGAATATTTAAGATCGAAGGTTTTATATATTAATTATTATTAATTAAAACTAATTATAATTATACATGTTTTTTCGCTAGTAATTATAATTATACATAATTTTGAAATACTTTTATTGATTATGACAATAGTTAATTTTCCATTCTGAAACCTCAGAGATTGACAGTATTGGCACAATTCATTATTTCCTCCAAAGCATCTGTAGTTAGGCAACAATTTTCATTTCTTTTGCAGGATTCAAATTGTTCAATTAATTAAATAATTAATTAATAATACAGATTATGCACTGCTTGCACATTGCATACTTATGCATGAAAAAATAAATACATGCATAATTACATATAATATAATATATAATTATGTGTAATTGCATATGTATTTACATACACACTTATTACATAATGTGGACGTACGACTTACAAGACTTTCAAGACCCTTCTTGTAGAATTAATATAAATAATTAATGAAATTGTTCTATTAACATAATGGTATGATTATAATCATATACATAACATAATTATACATACATGTATAATACACATTGTCAAATCATTATTAATGTTCATAAAGTTCTATTTACTGTTAATCCTAAATCATCCTGTAATAAAGTCTCACAACGAGCTCTCTAGAAATTAAAAAAAAAGTGTTATAATAGCAACTACATGTATATTGTATATTCACTATGAATACAATGAATATTAATACACACACAGTACATATGATGTGTTCTGTAGCTACTAAAACACTGCAGCAGTACTTTAACTAAAAATAGCAATTAAGCTGTATTCTAAACCTGTCATATAATACTATGTATAACTATAACTAAAGAGATCATTATTGTGATACTAAAACAACACAGCATCTCCACAATCATAATAATATTTTAATCATGAATAAAACTTTGTATCCTACTTGTGACTATAAATAATAACAAGATTGCTGATTAAACGATTAAGTGATTGGGTATCTTAAGCTTGTTATATATGGGAGTCATAATCAATCCAGGAAGAGTAATCAGATGCTCAATTTCAGCAGACGTATATTTCCTATCCACGGTCACAAATTATTGAAAATGATTTAATAAATTAATGATTACCCTCTACATGTAGAGAGAACTGGCATTATTACAAGAAACATAACAATGAAATTTGGTATCAACTTATTTCGCTTGTAAGATGGCTAAAGAATGATTGATCATTCTCCTCCTGATATACTGCACCATATATTGACTTGTGGTACAGGATGATCAAATAATGAACATTTGAAGGTAATGTTGGTTGAAGTGCTTTGTGGCATTTGGTCCACTTATGAATCACATATACATGTACATTTACACATACGTACATGATAACTTGATAAGTATATCCTATCGTACATGTACCTCTGTTTTTGATAAGTAGTCGGGTACATCAACATATACTGATGTAGGAGGTATGAATGCTTGTAGTCTCACTGCTTCTTGAGCAGAGGGTTGTGAACTTATGAGATGAAGTAACTCTGATTTCTAAAGAATAATGAAGAATATATTAAAAGTAATACAATCAATATTGCAAAACGTTATACATGTAGGTTCTTGATCTCTCCACTGGTTCAAACTACTCTATCATTAAAGAACGTATTAGTTGAAAAAAGCTACCAAGTTGAAACGTTCTTTCAAGAAATATTTATTGTGTTATATGAAATTCAAGAATCACCAAAATGAATAATATTATACATGTACCTGTAAAGGTTCATTTCTTTGGGTTAATTTAAAGATTACAATGTAACGTAGGATTCCTCAAGACTAGAATGTATTATCGTATATTATGTACACTTTTATCAGTTCTCTCTAAGCTTGTGTTTCACCACCCTATCAGTCAAAACACCAACATCTTAAGTACCTCAATTATTGTACAATCCTTTATTATACAAATATTATTGAGGGAGGCTAGTAACATATGAATTATTGATATAATTATTATAATTATTATTTTTGCCATTAAGAAAGTTAATTTCGATTCAGAAAGCACCTTTATCTACATGTACGACGGATTTCACCATAATTTTTCTTGGTCAAAATGTTCCACTAAATAGAGCAATTATTAATTGCATTAATTACAACAGTAGTCTAATATAGTATATACATGTTAATGTGGTTATATGTACTACATATACTTTATTTAGTATACTGTAGTAACTTACTCTATTGACTTCATAACTTGATCTGGTATCCAATATTCGTTGTCTCGCTTCAGCAGCTCTAAACAAGAAAGCACTTCTTTATTACATTCTCTTGTACGTGTACATGTATATTCATCCTTGCATTTATATCAATTCATCTATCCCTTCAAGGTTCATTCATCCATCCATCCATACACACCTTTATTCTTCAAACCATTTGTTATTCATTGAACCATCCATCCATTTAGTCATCCATTCATCGATTCATTAATGCACATATCCATCAATCTATCCACATACATGTACATCATAATGCATCTTACTTCAATTGTCCGATTAATTCACTGTTTACTTCCAGCTCAATCAAGTCTTTCAAAGGAAGAGATTTGTAGGTGCTGTACAAATATTAATGCACATTAATTTATACATGTAGAAGTATAAAATTTGTAATCTTTGACTTGGAGCTTGTTGACCATTTATATTGATATGATCTTCCTGACACTGGTATATTCAATGTAGGGTATAATTTCAGTATGCTCATAGGCTACACACAAAATATAACTTCCAAAATGTATATGTATATGTGTATTGCATGAATCATTCATCATTCTCACATCGCCAGCCAAAGTAAGAAGTCGACCCACTGTACTAGCATTTGTCAAGAGCACTATTCCTTGACAAAAGTAATAATTAATTCATAACTATAGTAATGATATTCATACAGGTGGCATACTGGGGGGAAGCAAGTCATGGTTTTGGTTATGAATATTATTTGCAGTTTGTCACCCACTACAATAGCCAAAAGTCTGGTGACGAATGCTAGTACAGTAGTAGGTTAGGTCTGGCTACCAATGAGATTATATGTATATGTATGACATTATTAAGTTTACATACTATCACTACTTCTATTGACTACAGTGTACATTGTGAGTGAAGTACACTGTACTTCAAATGTAGTACACAGTATTACACCTTAGTACTATGCTATCAAATACAAATGTAAAAGGAATTCACACATTACTATCATTACAGTACAAACTACAAAATAGTACTGTACTACTCACATCATACAGTACATGCAGTAGTGAGGTACTGTACATTACAAATACATCTATAAAGTTGAAGGATTTAATTGATCAAAATTATTATGCATTGAATTGGTCATGACTTCAGGACAAGTGTTGAAATTAATACATAGACAATGCATGAGTATGTTGACTCACTCTCTTCGTAATTGACATCTTGCTCGAACTCTTTGTAAAGCCTCCATTTGTTTCTCTACAATGTCTTTAGGAGTTGGTTCATACTGAGAAATGAAAGTGAATCAAAAATGGAAATAAGTGTATACATGTACATGACATCATAAATGTTTAATTGAATGGTTGTTTGATAGGGTGGTAAAGATATGTAGAACTTTAGAGTGAACAATGGTGTTTGGATAAACAGAGGAGGAAAGGATTGGAGCTGGTCACTAGTACCAAGATGTACCAATAAGAGATCTTAACAATATTCCGATAAACCATTTACATGTATATGTACTAATACTGATCTGATATTATACCAGTATCTACCTTCTGGTTTCTGATTCTTTCAATAAAAGTGAACATTTTCTCAATAATTATGAGTATCATAAAAGCAATTAATGATGCTATAATCACAAGAAATGACATTATTAGTACAATATCGATCATATTTTTCAGAAAATAGCTGATACCAATACTAGACGATAGTGACCGATACCAATCAATTATAGGTGTATCACTAATTGTATGGTACATTATATTAAGATGTGACATTATGACACATGTAATGTATATTACATGTAGCTACATTAATGCCAGTGAGTTCCTATTATCAACTAAGTGAATAAAGTCCAAGAGCAAAATTCCTTCTACATGTAAAATTTGTAATTTCAAATGGTTTATGATATATTTTGCAGTTGGCATAATTATCATGCAAGCATATACTGCCTATTGTCTATTGCATCCACTAAATTTAGTGATTTTTAAATGTTCGGATTTAGCAAGCATTAATTTTAGTGAATTCCTGAGCTAAGCCTGATATACCTAATAGAATGATCACAAAATATATTTTTTAGCGATTATTGCATTAGTCACTAAAATTGCTAAAATTAGTACACGCAATTAAAAGTACAGTTGAAGGTAGTTAACTATGTCATGATACATATATAGTATATGCCATTACATTACAGTAGAAGGTAGTTAACTATGTCATAATACATATATAGTATATGCCATTACATCACAGTTGAAGGTAGTTAACTATGTCATGATACATATATAGTATATGCCATTGCATTACAGTAGAAGGTAGTTAACTATGTCGTGATACATATATAGTATATGCCATTACATCACAGTTGAAGGTAGTTAACTATGTCATGATACATATATAGTATATGCCATTGCATTACAGTAGAAGGTAGTTAACTATGTCGTGATACATATATAGTATATGCCATTATATCACAGTTGAAGGTAGTTAACTATGTCATGATACATATATAGTATATGCCATTACATCACAGTTGAAGGTAGTTAACTATGTCATGATACATATATAGTATATGCCATTACATCACAGTTGAAGGTAGTTAACTATGTCATGATACATATATAGTATATGCCATTACATCACAGTTGAAGGTAGTTAACTATGTCATGATACATATATAGTATATGCCATTATATCACAGTTGAAGGTAGTTAACTATGTCATGATACATATTTAGTATATGCCATTACATCACAGTTGAAGGTAGTTAACTATGTCATGATACATATATAGTATATGCCATTACATCACAGTTGAAGGTAGTTAACTATGTCATGATACATATATAGTATATGCCATTACATCACAGTTGAAGGTAGTTAACTATGTCATGATACATATATAGTATATGCCATTACATCACAGTTGAAGGTAGTTAACTATGTCATGATACATATATAGTATATGCCATTACATCATAGTTGAAGGTAGTTAACTATGTCATGATACATATTTAGTATATGCCATTACATCACAGTTGAAGGTAGTTAACTATGTCATGATACATATATAGTATATGCCATTACATCACAGTTGAAGGTAGTTAACTATGTCATGATACATATATAGTATATGCCATTACATCACAGTTGAAGGTAGTTAACTATGTCATGATACATATATAGTATATGCCATTATATCACAGTTGAAGGTAGTTAACTATGTCATGATACATATTTAGTATATGCCATTACATCACAGTTGAAGGTAGTTAACTATGTCATGATACATATATAGTATATGCCATTACATCACAGTTGAAGGTAGTTAACTAGTTAACTATGTCATGATACATATGTAGTATATGCCATTACATCACAGTTGAAGGTAGTTAACTATGTCATGATACATATTTAGTATATGCCATTACATCACAGTTGAAGGTAGTTAACTAGTTAACTATGTCATGATACATATGTAGTATATGCCATTACATCACAGTTGAAGGTAGTTAACTATGTCATGATACATATATAGTATATGCCATTACATCACAGTTGAAGGTAGTTAACTATGTCATGATACATATATAGTATATGCCATTACATCACAGTTGAAGGTAGTTAACTATGTCATGATACATACATAGTATATGCCATTACATCACAGTTGAAGGTAGTTAACTATGTCATGATACATATTTAGTATATGCCATTACATCACAGTTGAAGGTAGTTAACTATGTCATGATACATATATAGTATATGCCATTACATCACAGTTGAAGGTAGTTAACTATGTCATGATACATATATAGTATATGCCATTACATCACAGTTGAAGGTAGTTAACTATGTCATGATACATATATAGTATATGCCATTACATCACAGTTGAAGGTAGTTAACTATGTCATGATACATATATAGTATATGCCATTACATCACAGTTGAAGGTAGTTAACTATGTCATGATACATATATAGTATATGCCATTACATCACAGTTGAAGGTAGTTAACTATGTCATGATACATATTTAGTATATGCCATTACATCACAGTTGAAGGTAGTTAACTATGTCATGATACATATGTAGTATATGCCATTACATCACAGTTGAAGGTAGTTAACTATGTCATGATACATATATAGTATATGCCATTACATCACAGTTGAAGGTAGTTAACTATGTCATGATACATACATAGTATATGCCATTACATTACAGCTGAACTACAGATTCACATATCATACCCTCATGTATTTGCTTTTCTGTACTGGATTGAGTTTCAGTAGTTGTCGCTCAGTGAGTTGAGTCCAGTTCTTTGGCTCAAATTTTTCTTTCTTTTGAGGATCTGACACAATTTTTTGGTTGTCTTCTATTTCTTTGTGTTGTTTAACCATCTCATGGAGTTTACGAGAGAAACCTCTGTGTGTACATGTATGTACTTCGGTAAATACTTGTTTACATATTATGTAGTATATATTTGTACAGTGGTGTACCTATACTTGTATGGTACATGCATAGGTGCCTGTAAATATAGTTATAGGCAAGTAGTATGGGACATACTGGTATAGGTACATTGTATAGGTTCCTATAACCAAGGTATATGTAGTATAGGGAAGTAGTATAGGGCATGCAGATACAGATACTTTACAGACCAAGTTGTCAAACGTTATATTACTATTTTACAATACATAGCAAAAGATTGATACAACACTCAGAATCATATTTGCTGAGCAATTTCAATCTTTTCTAGTAGTTTGTGAGTTTCATTTTCCAACAGAAATGGCTCCAGCAGTGCTAAACATAGATGCACATGAATGTATACTAGAAATGAATGAACACAGGTATGGTATAGGCATTGGTATAGGCACTTACCGTTGTCCAACATCACTTAACTGAGTTAGAGCTGAATTCTTGATTGAAGGTAGAGTAACATTTCCAGCCTCTGACAGAGATAACTGATGCTATAGATGTAAATAAGACACACATTAAAAAGTGAGATTGTATTTATAATAATTACTGAACCTCCATTGCTGATGTTATATTTCCAGTAGCCATGACAACGTATTATTTCTGTTGTCATGGTAACATTAACTAATTATTTATTTTTAACCCGTTACTAACCAGATATCACAAGGTACTGAAGGTAGCTCTGTGCATGTGGATGTGGTGAAGGTTGCAGCAATCATGGCAAGTGCTACTGAACACAGAGAAGATGGTTACATGGCTGAAGAACTTAGAGTAGAAAGAGAACGAAGTCGCCTGGATATTGAAGAGTTGACATACCTTCTTGATGGAGGAGAAATATTTACTAAAAGAAGAAGAGCTATGGGTATGCATATTAAAGTTATTGTCATGCTTTATGGAGACAAACAATGAATTTAGATTATAAAAAGGAATGGAGTACAATGCACTGCAGAGACAGGCTCACTCTCCTGTGCTCACTTTAATCCTTATTCACCTTTGAAGCAACATTTATGTCGTACAATATTGTTTTATAAACAGAATCTAAGAGATCTCATTAAACAGGTTTCATGCATTATACATGTACATGTAAGATTTCAAAGGTGACCTTAAAAGAATTAAAGCAAGCTTGAGCACACCAGGATATGTACATGTACATGCATGTGTCCATGCAAAATTGATGCAATCATTTGTAATTGTAATGGTCATGTATTGAGACTCAATTTTATTAGTTTAAAAAAATAATAATTTGAACTAATTAGTCAGCTGTCAAATTATGCTCATTTCTAGTCACTCCTATTTCCTTTAGTGATGTACAAACGAACATACCAGCAAATATAATTATGAATTAGTTGTAATACAACGATAATTTTTGTGACTGTGTGTAATAGTTATATCATACTTACCTGATTTTAAACCTGGTATTAAATTCACCAATAAGGAAGTCTAATTGTTGATACCTGTACCAGCCTCTATTAATTATTAGAATTCCTACACCTGTACATCAAAATGTGTATTTCCAAAGGTTTTTTATTCAGCATAATTATATACTATACTAATTCATTTAGTATTATTACGTATTCTATATACTTGTTTATGTACATGTATATATACATGTATATGTAGTATTATATACATGTACATATTATATACATGTGTATGTACATGTATTATATTAAATGTACATGTCAGGTGTCTATGCCATGATATACAGATGTAGCACATACATGTATTTTAAAATTGAAATATATTTGGAATTGAACTGTTTCTTGATAACACTATCACCTGTCTAGTAGGTATCATCCCCATGAAAACATTACACTATACTCCCTCCCAATTCCCTTGTGATCATCTATTGACACAGAGGATGTATAAAGATATTATTACAATTTTAAGGCTCAAAGTAGATGTACTGTATGTACTACATCAGAGTTTCATAAAGTATGGGGTAGTTTCTCCATATATTTCATTATTTACTATACTATACTGACAATAGAAGTTATAGAACTACATGTATATATTACTGTTACTTTGTGGTGACATTTTATTGACATATACTGTATGTATTAGTTACATTAAAATTATGTACAAGATGACTTGAGATGGAAGAAAGAAAGAAAGAAAGACAGACACCTGAGGCAATAAAAAAATGATCTATGCCATACTTATTGTACATACATTGTGTAATCTACATGTATAATGATTTGAAATTCTAGAGCTGTTTCTTGATAACAATATCACCTGTCTAACATTATCACCTGTCTAACAGGTATCATCCCCTTGAAAACACTACCATATCCCTCCCAATTCCCGTGTGATCATCTATTCACAGAGGATATATGATATATCTTGATATTTTTAAGTTCAGAGATTATAATTATGCACTATATAATACATTCCCAGTTTCATACAATGGGGGGGGATTCCCTATATTTCAGACCAAATTGACAATAACATCTCAGCTATAAGAAGCAACTTATGAGGGCACAGATTTAAACAAATATATCCTGGTGATATGTGAAGGATACTGAAACCTCTAACTAAACTTTCAGGAAGAGTTCGGAAACTTTTAATTAAAAGTTCATGTACCTTTTTCAAGAAGGGTTCCAATCTTTCTGAAAATGCTAATAGTGTCTGTAGTGTTTACTGTATTCAAAACCAGAATGGACTATATACATGTACATGTACCACTATACACTATGCAGTATGCATGTACATATACATGTGTATAAGTATGTATACCTAAAACAAAAGATTTAAAAATTTTTTTTGTTCTCAAAACTGACCACATTTGAGGCTATAGTATTACAATGGCTTCAATACTAATACAAGTACATTATTATGTACTGTTTGGTTCACTTGGAACTTTGTAATATAATATATACATGTAATTATTATATGTGACCATGTTTGCAAAAATCAAACATTGTTGACCAAATGACATGTACTACTGATGCACTCTTCTAACCTTACTGTTTAGCTTAGGGAAACACTGTATCTATGTAATGTGATAGTATTATACTATAGTATACTATCATTTACATGTAATGATGTTGATGTACATCAAGTAAATCATGTTACATACAATGTGTACATGATATACATGTACATATCTTGATGTGTACATGTGCATGACTTGATGTAGATATGTACATGTACATATCTTGATGTGTACATGCGCAGGTACATATAGAGCATAGTATGTACATGTAGATATGTACATGACTTGATGTAGATATGTACATGTACATATCTTGATGTGTACATGTGTAGGTATATAGAGCATAGTATGTACATGTAGATATGTACATGACTTGATACATGTACATATCTTGATGTGTACATGTGTAGGTATATAGAGCATAGTATCTACATGTACATGTACATGTACATGTCTTGATGTAGATAAATGTATGTATGTACACAATTATTTAACAGCATAGTACATGTTCATATACAAAAGACAAGTATAATACGTGTAGTTTTAAGGACACACATCATCAACTAGATATATTCATAACTTCTTTCTCATTTATTAGTGAAGTTGGTTGTTAATGATCCTTTGTTTAATCAAGATGATAAATATTTTCTCTCACATGAGGAAGCACTTGATAATGGTATGATGAAGAGTGTCAGATATATAGAAATTTTGAAAGACAAGGGTTCTTTGAATCCTGCCGATAATCACTTCCTAAGGAGGTTTGTGAACTAGTATATAAATGTACATGTACATGTATGTATGTATGTGTGTATGTATGTATGTACATGTATGTTGTGTATGTATGTATGTATGTACATTTTGTATGTATGTATGTGTGTATGTATGTATGTACATGTATGTGTGTATGTATGTATGTATGTATGTAATGTGTGTATGTATGTATGTATATATGTATGTATGTATGTATGTATGTATGTATATATGTATGTATGTATGTACTATGTACTATGTATGTATGTATGTATCTATGTATGTATGTATGACTGTGTATGTATACATGTACATATGTGCATGTATGTATACACACATATGTATTTTGTTTATAATTTTATGATTATGTATTTACATTATACTGTAGTGCTATTAATGAGGAGTTACCAGTTGGACTACATTTTGGTATGTTTATACCAACTATTGAGGTATTAAACACATAAGTAATGCACATCATTGTTTTTGATAAGCTTATAAGGTGCACCATTGGCCCAAAGAGCATCTAATTTGGCACTGCACAGTTCTCTCTTTAGGCCAGTGGCACAATTAATTATGATCACTAACAGCCTCTTATAGTTAGTTACATGTAGTTGGCTTAAGATGTATTCCCAATGGTGCACACACTAACCATTTTTGGGCCAATTTTACCCATGTTTCAAAACTTATCAAAAACCCTGACATACATTAATAGCTACATGTCGGTTGAAATTTGAATGAATATTTTATATAATAAATTATGTGTGTGTTTATATTTGTAACCTGATTTTGTTACAATACATGTACAATGTATGTGATTGAATTTGAACAGCTTTAATTAATAGTTACTTTTCTAAGCCATTGTGGCTGCTTATTTTCTAAGCAATGATGGCTAATTATTATTAATGTTTCTAAGCCTTATTATTATTATTAATATTATTATTATTATTATTATTAATATTATTATTATTATTATTATTATTATTATTATTATTATTATTAATATTATTATTATTATTATTATTATTATTATTATTATTATTATTATTATTATTATTATTCATAGGGTCAGGGAACTGAAGAGCAGAAGGCTAAATGGTTACCATTAGCAAAGAACTTTGATATAATTGGAGCTTATGCACAAACTGAAATGGGACATGGTAAGTACATGTACATGTACATGTATTACATGTACATGTACATGTATTACATGTACATGTAGTACTTCACAAATACTCCACACATGATGCATGTACATGTACATAATGTCGATATACATGTAATTAAGTGAACCTTGTTTGAAGAAGTTGAACATTTTAAAATAATAACACGTGACCACATTTTATCACAAAGGGACACTTTTCTGCAAAATACAATGCAGTTGTGATCAAATGCTGATTCCATTAACTTCTCACCATTTCACCATTTTGTACAGGAGGTCAATGCCAGAAGATTAATATTCAATAATTAAATTTCTTGTGTACATGTACCAAATTTCAGTGGCTTCCTGTACTAAACACTTTTGAAGAGAAGTACTTGATCACCCTCACATCAACTCATTTTCATGTACATTTATGATATCATACATGTACATATAGGTACATACGTCAGAAGTACTTGATCACCCTCACATCAACTCATTTTCATGTACATTTATGATATCATACATGTACATATAGGTACATACGTCAGAAGTACTTGATCACCCTCACATCAACTCATTTTCATGTACATTTATGATATCATACATGTACATATAGGTACATACGTCAGAGGTTTGGAAACTACAGCAACCTATTATCCTTTGACTGAAGAATTTGTTATTAATTCTCCAAATTTGACTTCCATAAAATGGTGGCCAGGAACATGTGAGTCTGTGATTTATTTGTTTATTTACATATTCTATCTTTTTATTACTACGGGCCATCCCTATGATTGCTTCCACGGGGTTTAATGTATATATATATATATATATTTTTTTTTTTTATGTCCACTAGTGCTTCGCGAATATGCGTTGTATACGTAGTTAAGGAATTTGCGTCGTTCCCAGGGGGCTCGGTCAATTAATGGGCGTGGTGCGTAATAGAACGCTCGCTCGAACTCAGCAAAAAGAAAGTTCAAAGCTGCTTGTAGCATTAGAAACTGGAACTACTAGCTAACTATTCTACCTGAAATATATTCCAAAAGTTCTACAAGATTCTTTAAAAGGTAAAGAGAGTAGATAATAAAAATAATAACTATAATAGGCTGTTGTGTTTCAGGCATGATAAAGTAAGCCATGATTACTGAATGCTGGACACCATAAAGCAATCACAGGGATACTTTTTTCTCTATATACACTTGTTATTCCTCGTGGTTATCTACATCTCATGCATGTACATGTACATGTGTACATGTATCTACATGTACATACACATAATGTCTATCATGCAAGCCAGTCATTTTAACCATTCCCTTGTTCCCCCCTATAGTGGGTCACACAGCTACACATGCTATTGTAGTAGCTCGTTTGATCACAAAAGGTCAGGATCATGGTGTTCATCCATTCATTGTACAAATACGAAGTCTAGAAGATCATAAACCTTTACCAGGTAACTAGCTAACAATCAATTTGGATTATGATCATATATACAGTACAGTACCACCACCATTTACATAGTTTGTACTCATAGGTCTATAATTCAATCTGGACCATGGACACCATCCCTGCAGTGCTTTTCTACTACAGTATATGTCAATAAAAAGTCACCATACAGTACAGTAATTACTCAGTAGTTTCATTTCCACGCTACAGTAGTTCAACAGTAGTTTTAACAGTAATTGTGTACTTGTCAATTCAACATCACAGTAGTGAGACAGTACAATACTGACAGGTGATTACTGTTGGGCATCCCTTAAGTAAATTAGTCACACCCACAAATTTTTATGGCCCATAGGGCCATTTCTATACTTGCTTTCCCACGGGTTCGAACTATATAAATTATACATATATATATATATATATATATATATATATATATATATATATGTATACTATAGTTAAGTTGTCTTAATTTGATTATGATCATTAGGAATTGAAGTTGGTGATATTGGTCCTAAATTTGGTTATTTTGGAATGGATAATGGATTCTTGAAACTAACAAATATCAGAATTCCAAGAAATCAAATGTTAATGAGATATTCACAGGTATATCTGTACTAGATCTGTCTGTTTGTATGTTCAATACTACATAATTATGTGCAAATTATAAAATTGAATTTTTTTTTGAATGAAGAAATTTTGGATCATAAAAAAACTCATGTGTACATTCCCTGTTTGTCGAACTATCTTTGTTGTTCTCTCTCTCTCTCTCTCTCTCTCTCTCTCTCTCTCTCTCTCTCACACTCAGATTGCTATTCTATTTATTCATTCATCAATCATGATTATAAATTATCCAGGTTTCTCCAGATGGAACTTACTCTAAACCTCCAACAGATAAGATAGCATATGGTACAATGGTAATGATTAGAGCTGGATTGACCATTTTTGTGGCCAAAGCTCTAGCACGTGCTGTTACTATAGCGATCAGATACAGTGTGGTGAGGAGGCAGACTCAAAACAGACCAGGGTTAGAAACCTACATGTACATGTGTACAATATATCTATCTATTTATCTAGGTATCAATAATGTGTCTATCTATCTTTTTATCGTCTAGTCATTCAGTCATCTATCCATACATGTACATGTACATTCTACATCCACCATCAATCCATCCAGTCATCCACTCACCTAATCTTTCATTCATTGATCCATCCATTCATCCACTCACCTAATCTTCCATCCATATATCCATTCATCCACTCATCCATTCATTCGTCCATCGATCAATCCATTCATCCACTCACCTTATAATCCTTTCACCAATCCAACTACAAGTACATTTCAAACCATTAATTTATTCATATTATAATTATCAGTGAACCAGAGACCCAAGTAATGGATTATCAGACTCAACAATATAAACTACTTCCTCTGTTAGCGACTGCGTATGCAATGTCATTTGCTGGTATATACATGATGAAGAAACATGTACACGTTACTACAGAGATTGCTGAAGGAAATCTTGACTCTTTACCTGAGGTAGAGAGAAGTATATGTGTATGTGTGTGTGTGTCTGTATATAGTGGCATAGACCCACGATGCATATAGTGATATGCAGAAAGTATCACCAAATAACTTACAATATTAATTATTCATAGAGGGTGTGTTCTCAATAACTCCACTCTTCCTTTTGGCCATTCTTAGCAGTTGTTTCTATGCAGCTAAATGAATAGTGCTGCACTCTCAGCACTAAAATTAATTTTTAATTCCAATGACTGGTATGCCTAGCCAAGCTATGCCACTGGTGTACATATATGTGCATCTGTTTCTATGTGTGTATGTGTCTGCATGTCTATGTGTGAGTGTGTATGTGTGTGATTATATGTGCTTGTCTGTCTGTCTGTCTGCCTGTTTGTATCTGTTTCTATCTGTGTGTGTGTGTGTGTGTGAGTGTGTCTGTCTGTTATAATTTCATTGTTATTATTGTAGCATCATGCAACAAGTGCTGGATTAAAAGCTTTTAGTACTGAATCATGTTGTCAAGGAATGGAGGTACACATATATATAAACATAATTTATATATACATTTGGCCTATTCTCTTCCCTTAGCTATGTCGTCTCAGTTGTGGTGGACATGGTTATTCTCAAGCTAGTGGTATACCCAATATATATGCAAACTATAGCTCAGCTCAAACTTATGAAGGAGAGAATACAGTCATGTTACTACAGACTGCAAGGTATACATGTATATCTGTATGTCAGGGTTTGATCTAGAAGTTTTTGTTTGGGGAGAAGCTAATCTCATGAGCTTCCATGTGAAAACATTTGTACGTACATACACATGTATATCCTACATATGGGATAGTGGGATAGGATGGACAGTTCGATTATGAAGGGTGTATATGAAGGTATTCATTGGACATTCCAACCTATCCTACATGGGAAAGTGGATTACCAAAGGGACAGAGGATTATGGTATGGCAAACTTGAACACGAATCACATGTACTGCTTCACTGTAGTACATGTATATAATAGTACTAATCACATGTACTGTGATCAATGCTTTACTGTAGTACATGTATATAATAGTAATAATCACATGTACTGTGATCAATGCTTTACTGTAGTACATGTATATAATAGTAATAATCACATGTACTGTGATCAATGCTTTACTGTAGTACATGTATATAATAGTACTAATCACATGTACTGTGATCAATACTTTACTGTAGTACATGTGTACATGTACATAATAGTACTAATCACATGTACTGTGATCAATGCTTTACTGTAGTACATGTGTACATGTACATAATAGTACTAATCACATGTACTGTGATCAATGCTTTACTGTAGTACATGTACCTAAAAGCCTAGTATTCGAACCCTGCCAGCTGAGCTGCCTGGGTAGCTCAGTTGGTAGAGCATCTGTCTGGAATACAGAGTGTCGTGGGTTCGAATCCCACCTGAGGCGACTCTCATTTTTCATTTTTCCATTGTCTCAGGTGTCTGTCTTTCTTTCTTTCTTTCTTTCTTTCTTTCTTTCAGATAACATATGTACATAATAGTAGTAATCACATGTACTGTGATCAATGCTTTACTGTAGTACATGTGTACATGTACATGTACATAATAGTACTAATCACACGTGCCACTAATCACATGTACTGTGATCAATACTTTACTGTAATACATGTACATAATAGTACTAATCACATGTACTGTGATCAATGCTTTACTGTAGTACATGTGTACATGTACATACTAGTACTAATCACACGTGCCACTAATCACATGTACTGTGATCAATACTTTACTGTAATACATGTACATAATAGTACTAATCACATGTATTGTGATCAATACTTTACTGTAGTACATGTACATAATAGCACTAATCACATGTACTGTCATCAATACTTTACTGTAGTACATGTACATAATAGTACTAATCACACGTGCCACTAATCACATGTACTGTCATCAATACTTTACTGTAGTACATGTACATGATAGTACTAATCACATGTACTGTCATCAATACTTTACTGTAGTACATGTACATAATAGTACTAATCACATGTATTGTGATCAATACTTTACTGTAGTACATGTACATGTACATAATAGTACTAATCACACGTGGTGTTATCAATACTTTACTATAGTACATGTACATGTACATAATAGCACTAATCACATGTACTGTGATCAATACTTTACTGTAGTACATGTGCATAATAGTACTAATCACATGTATTGTGATCAATACTTTACTGTAGTACATGTACATGTGTACATGTATGATGTACATGTACACATGTGGTACTAATCATATGTAGTTATGTATACAATCCTTTGTTCAATGTTCAGCATGTACATGTACATGTACGTGACTGTGAATGAGCAAAAACGACATTTTGAAAATTCCCAATGCTTACTTTCTGAGGTTGCTTCTGGTGGCTTCAGGGGCCCCAGAAGGCTTGTAACTGAGATGTTGTTGCATGTTTGAAATAAATTTGCACTGAAATCTAGAGTGCTAGGAGGAACTCAAGTTCTTGAGGGAGGGGGGAATCCCTTTGTTGTTTGAAACCCTGGACCAAACAATGATCCTGTTTATATGTTAGCGTTTGACAAATTAAATGACTCTTTTTCTCATTCATGATCATATAATGGTCCTGTAATCTTTTTTTCAGATATCTACATAAAGTGTTCAATCAAAAGCTTCCTCAGTCACAGTTACCAGGTGATGTTAGCTACCTTGCCTCTGACTTCCACAAACACATACAATCTGGAGCTGTCAGAAGTCAACAATTCTCTGATCCTCATTTACTATTAGAAGCGTATAGACAACGTGCTAGGAGGTACTTACATGTACATGTACAATGTATTAATGTATGTGTACAGATAATGTCATAGACCATTGTAAATCATTACTCACTATCTGGTCATTTTGTCACAATTAATGAAAAGAGTGAATATTGTTCCTTCATGATATATAGCTAACTGACTACAGTATTTGTTGTTAGTGATATTTATGATGTATATATTAGTGTTGTTAACTATAACTAAAACTAAAACCCCTTTTAGTAAGGCATTTTGACTTTTAGTTAACTAAACTATAACTAAATTACAAGTCTATTGTAATAACTACAACTAACTACATTGAAAATTGCCCAACAATGGCCGCTTTTAGTTAGTAACTAAAACTAAAACCCTTTTAGTAAGCCTAATATTATTTTAAACTATAACTAAACCAAAAATTTGAGAAACCAGGCATACTAACTAAAAGTATTTGTTATTGCCATACTAAAACAACACTAATATACATGTATGTGTATGTACATGTATGTGTATATACATGTAAAGTTTTGCATCATTATATACAGACTAGTTGAAATAGCCTCACGCCGATACCAAGATGGAACAGGAACGGGGATGGATAATGTTGCAGCATGGAACTATTCTTCTGTTGATTGGACTGTTGCAGCAAGAGTGAGATATAGTATATTCATGTATCATACATGTATGTGATCCAATTTACATGTACATGTATGAAAATCATTTTGAGCAAACAATACTTACCTTTAAACACTTGCTATAGAGCCATTTTTCACAGGAAGACAATGAAATTTAGTTTCCTGTACAAAATGTGCAAATAGTGAGTATTCAAAGTAAGCAGTTTTTCAGAATTATTATGTGTCCCAACTCCCAAGTATAGTTTTCACAAATTGAGTCATATGTAATACAATGTGTCTCTCTATCTGCATATCCCTCAGTCTCCATCCTTTCCTCTTTCTCTTTCTCCCTCTTCCTCTCTCCCTCAGGCTCACTGTCATTATGCAGTGCTCAATGCATTTCAGTCTGCATTACAGACTGCAGAAGTAAATGATAATAACTTAACTATACTACGTGCTCTCTGTTCACTATATGGTGTGTTTGGTATTGTACAATACTCAGGAGAATTCACTATGGTAACTAACTTAACAGATACTCATTGTATATTAATGTATAAAGATACCATCAACGTCTTATGAATATCATTACATAGTTGATTTGGGGTTGTGGGTAGGTTTGGGTTCAATCAATATTAAAGTAATCCATGACATTTTTGGACAACACTCTATTGTATATTAATATCACATGTGTGGATTATTATTATTATTATTATTATTATTATACAGGATGGCTATTTGTCAACTGATCAGTTGTCAAAAGCTAGAGAACATCTCTACTTTCTTCTTCAAACTATTCGGTAAGCTTCTATTGTTATTCTCTTCATCCCCTCTACAATGTTTATATAATGGTCAATGTGTGGACTGCCAGTAATTATCTACATGTACAGTGTAAGACCAAAGAAGATGAGAGCATTGTACTTTGGTCTGTGATAACACTGTTTGAAAATGCATTTGTATGATACTACTCAAAAGTAAAGAGACATGTTTGAGTATGCAATGTTGTCCAAAGTATAAGGCTTTCTGTCTAGTCTATTCTCATCCTTAAACCTCCCATATTCGAAGAAAGATTAAGTAAAATGACTGTCAACTGATTTGCTCCACCTACATGTACATGCATCATGAACACATTTTGACTGGCCAATTACTGGCATTCCATTCATTAACCACTATAATTTTGGTACTGAAATGGAGCAGTAAGTAGACTTGCTTCTAGACACTTACCTCCTGTTAGGTCAGTAAGTAAACCCTAAACCCTAGACTACATTCTCTTTCTATCTCTCTTTCACTCATACACATTAATTTATAATCATATCCCCTTTCGTCTCTCCTCTATCCACACACTCATGATCAGTCCAGAAGCAGTTCCTTTAGTTGATGCATTTGATTTTCATGATCAGATTCTTAACTCAGCTCTAGGTCGTTATGATGGTGATGTATACAGACATTTGTATGAATGGGCTTTGAGAGCTCCAAGAAACAAAACAGAGGTACAGTAACTATACAGTTGTAATATGTACTGTATCAATATTAATGAAGAGTTGTGAGTCATAGTGGGCTAACTCATGCAATAGTGAAGATTATCAAAATACTCTCAAAATGTGTTTCAGCAGCAAATAGTTAAATAGTATAGTACATGTATATACATGTATGTATATACAGTGTTTTTGATAAGCTCATGTGATACACCATTGGCCCAAAGAGCTTCTTATTTGGCACTGCATAGTTCTCTGGGTCAGTGGCGCAGTTAATTATGATTATATTGTCACTAACAGCATTAACTCTTAGTTAATTGGCTCAAGATGTATTCTCAATGGGTCACATACAAACTATTTTGGAGCCAATTTGGCCTAAGCTTCAAAACGTATCAAAAACTTTGATGTATGTACATATGGGATACATATGGCAAAGTTTATGAATAAATTCAAAAAGTTAAAATAGTAACAGCAGTATAATTATACATGTATACATAAATGGTGTGACATTGTTATGAAAATTATAGTAATTGCATGCTCTCTTCTTATGAGTCAATACACCTTGACTGCCTAATTTTAATCATGATATTTTATGTAGTGGTCAGTCTACTATGGTGCTGATCATTTACATCTTCTCATTTTTCTCCATACATGTATTTCTCTTGCTTATAATACTGGAATTGGATCACACTCTTCTCTTACCATCTTTTAGGTTCATGAAACATACAAGAAATACTTACAAGGTGTTTTAAAGAAGAATAAAGCTAAACTATGAATATGTAATAATATGTTTATGAAATGTTATGACTGTTTTATTTTATTAACAGCATTAATTTTAGTTTAGTGGATTAGGTTTTAATTATTATAGTATAATTTCTAATAGGTTACATGTGATAAATGAAAAATAGTATGTATAATGATTTTGATCATTTAGTGAGCCCCAATTAGTGTAGTCAACTGAACGAACAAATGAACATTAAATTTTGTATAATTATATAGAGCTCAGGGTCCTTAATTGGTTTGAATGTAGAGCAAAATTTAACTATCCATTTAGATAATGTGGTGAAACACTTCAAAGTCTTTGATTGGTAAAGAACAATCTTGTTCTCACACTCATTGTTATCAATATAAATAACGAGTGCCGTCGGCACAGGACCCTCGCCTATGTGGCAAAGTGATACAAAGCACTACTCTAAATATAATATATGAAACAAACAATACTTTTGTTACATATAAATTCGAAAAACATTTATTAAAGTAGCTTGCATCAATGGTGGTGTAGTATAGTAGTAGCAACCATTACCTCGATTGTTTTTGGTTTGAAGTGTTTCTTGGCTAGCAACAGGCCATGAAACAGGATAACTTGTGTTTCTGTGTCCATATATACTCTCGTTATTGCCCTCGTTTCATCTTAAAGTCGTGAAACGGTAACTGAGTTATAAAAATTGTCATAACTTTAGAACCAAAAGGTTTTAGAAGATTTCCAACGTTTTTTTTTTCTTTGTATAATTTGAAGTCTACCAGTACCCCATTTGAAATGTCAATGTTTTTATTTTTCCAGAAAAATTGCTAACACACAGACAGACACACACACAAAACGATTACCGTACCCTTCCGCCTACGCTACGCGGCGAGGGTAATTAAGATCAATGATTACATATATAATATGACACTAATAAAGTTAATTTTTATTATAATAAACAAAGCTGCAATTCAAAAACAAGTGTATATAGAGAAAAAAAACATCCCTATATTTGCTTTGTGATGACTATGTATTAAGCATTGCTGATGGCACTAGTGTCTCTACCTTTCTGTGTACTCGAAAGCTGGGGCCTGAAGAAGTGTAAGACTGATTGCAGTATAAGTACACAGATCTTTGATGAACTGACTGAAGTATTCCTACAAGGTTCTAAATGATGACTTCCTCATATCTGAAACTTAACAATTTATTATACTTACTTGTTAAAGATTCTTGCATAATATTTATACTGTTTCTCTGCTATATACAACAGTTATTAGCAGTTTCTGAATCTTCCTGGCTTGTCTGTAGCTCGAAGAGCCTCGAACGCGCGTTCTTTTACGCGCCACGCCCATTAATTGACCGAGCCCCCGGGAATGACGCAACTTCCTTAACTACGTATACAACGCATAGTCGCGCAAGTGACACAAACATAATAAATTATTATAATTATATAATTATATAATTATATATACATTAAACCCCGTGGAAAGCAATCATAGGGATGGCCCTACGGGCCATAATAAATAAAAACTATTAATTGGAAGTGTACGTGGATGAGAAAAGCTGTCGGTAAATTTCATCAAATGCTTCCATATTCAACCATTTTGTATAGACAGCTTTAGCCAACTAACTTTGGTATCCAGAAAAAGCCACTTTTGTTCCATCCAGATAGTTGTGTTGTTATAGTGAATGACTGAATAACAATTATTAATGATCCATTTTCACATCATGGTCAATATTACAAGTAGTAGTTTATAAATAGTAACATCCTACTAAATTGTTTTATACGTGTGTACAGACAAAGTTCTTGGCAATAGTTTCTGCCTCTTCTATGCCTACTGAATCAGATACTACTCTAACCAGGTTATTCCAGTTAGGAAGAGGATTTTCTGTACTCTCTCTTCTCAACCATACAGCAAGCATTGCCAACATGTTATCCCTACATCTAGAGTAATCACTCTCTATGGCATCAAGTGTGTGTGGCTTTATTCCCAATGCTAAGCCTAAAAACTTCCAATCTGCACTGAAATATTGACACTCTTTGATAACTGAGTGAAGATCGTTAATACCTATTATAAATTATAATTATCATACAGTATTATTTGATAAAAATGTTTTGAAACCTACCAAGTGTGTGATGACAAACATGACCAAATTGATCCTTTTTTGGTTTAGCAGTAGCTATAATAAATTTGTTGATAACAAATAAACTACCATATTTGTCATGAGGTTATATTAAACACCAATAATAAATGCATTAACAAATCTTTAATAATAACTATTCATTATTAATAATATCTTTACAGCACACCACAGATGAAGGTTGCATTGAAAACAGTCAAAACATTTGGTACTTATATTACTTACAATAACAAAACTATTGATTATTATAATTATATAATAATTATAATATAGTATTCCCTGTTTAATAATTCTATACATCTTCAGTAATTAAACTTACTCAGTGAATGACAATACCAAATTTACCTGTTTTTGGTTGACCAGGTACTGGAGGTTCTGAAAATGCATAACATATTTTGTTGATAATATATATTTACGTATAGCTACATCATATACTACATATCATAATATTATTACTTTGACAAAATAACTGATAAATTAATTTGTAAAGTACATAAAAAAAATCTGAATGAGAAAGGGTGTGTAAAAACTCTATAGTAATAGAATTCTTACTAGGCTCTGCAATATGATAAAATTGATTTAGTTAATAATAATTTACTATACCTGGACACTCTTGAGGTAGTATGACTTGGAAAAAGTTGTTTGGTTTATCAGCTCCTAACAAACGAATCTTCATATTTAATGTTTTCACAGGTGAGTCAGGTATCCAACGAAACCTAAAGTGACAGTGTGGAACAGCAGGTCTTCGTTTAGGAGTGAAATCATCAATATCTTCTTTATCAATCTACAAAATGCAAAACCAGCAGCGAACAATGAAACAAAATATACGCAAACAAATTATTCATGTAATACTATGTTCATTAGACCTGACACGATTTGAGAGGAGTCATCTCCCACTGATCATGATTTATACCATCTTCATCTGGCTCCAATCTGATATTTATTGCATCTTTTTCTAACTTCACTGTCTGATCAACATCAAATGACCAATCAGAGTACTGCTTTTTAATAAACTAAGGATATAATTATGACACATGTAAGGATTATACCATCTTCAAACCATTACTAATTCACCTTTTTAAATGCATGGTCATTCTTTACAATTACAAAAAGCATGTCCCATTCGTGAAGTTGTTTCGCCTTGTAAATGACCTGAGAGAAATATTGCAGTCGTGCACGTTTACGAGATCCAATAGCAAAATATGAAAACTGCTGTAATTTGATACTGGCAGATTCACTGAAGGGAACGAAAGTGCCATCCTTCAGTTCTCTGAACTGATATGGTGGACCAATGGAACATTTAGCAGCATAGAATCTAAAATGAGAAGCTTCTTCTTCGGAATGGATGACAGCAGCATGGTGGAGATGTAAGGTTACTTTCTCGTTGAATCGATGAGGACAAATTATCTGATATATACCACTGACTAGGTGACAGTTAGGTGGTAGTGTAAAATCACCAGCAACAATGGCTTTCACTGGTATCTCCACTGCAGTATGTCCAGAAGGAAGAGATCCTTTTGAAAAATCAAATTGTAAACCATATTGTGGCCAATCTAAGGTACGTTCCTCATCTCCAGTGAGAATTAAGGTTGTCTCATCAACTACATGTACATCATCTTAAAATGAAAAAGACATGTATAACTGTATATCTACATATATCAAAACACAACATTATTATATCAATTGGTTTATGCATTTATTAAACTTACTACAATTATTAATGCAGTTTAAAAAGATACTATAGCAAGTAATGACATGCAGCAGTTGTATTCATCAACAAAAATGCTGTATCCATATAATTCAACAAGAATAATAAAAAAACATTGAAAGAGTATGTAAGGATATATATCAAAGCCGAAAAAGCACAGGAACAAGATGGTTTTGGCATCAAAATGAAATACCACTTCCACATAACAACTATGCATAAGTATCACTTGTTTGTGTTTTCCTAGCTATATATATTATACTTATGTAGGGTTGTTATGTGGAAGTGGTATTTCATTTTAGGAAAATCAAGGACAACTTGGTTTTATATAGAGATTGTATAGCTAGTGAGCTATTTTTTGCAAAATTACTAGCAACAAATCAAGTATAAAATTGAAAGAACATTGCAGAAATGGTGGAAAGTGAAATAATTTCAAGTTCACTTGCTTCCCCTCCAAAACCCTTCTGGTTACCCCACAAACAATCTTAATAATATTATTATGATGTCATTATTTTGTAGTTTATTTGTATCATGACATGTAGCTATAATAGACCCTTCTGTCATTTGGAAAATATTTGTGGAATTTAATTTATATTTACGTGTGACATCATAAAACGTCTGGAGGCGATAAAATTTGAGTGCTCCATAGACTGCAATACAAAATTTGTAATATTTGACCGTTTATATCTAATAAACAGTAAGTAATATCAGAACGATAGTGTGAAAATCTTGTAGAGCAGTTCTTCAGTAGTCTGGCGTAGCCACACCCTTCGCTTGGAGGAGGAAGGGTCTGGGGACATGCCTATAACCGACTTGTACAGAATGGAATGCGAAAGTAGGGTGGGGGTACTTAGCCAGTTATTGTAAGCCACTCCTCAAGTTCTCGTGTGAACTAAATGAACTAAAGCGTGAGTGAATGGCTGTCATTTGTCTTGCTTGTGGAGATGCGTTAAAGGTTAAACAGCGTCGTTTGTTGGACAGTGACTCTTCAAAGCATGTGCTACCAGTTTGGAAGTATTTTTTTTTTGAAGCAAAGCTTCAAGAGTTAGGATTAAGCGAAGAAGTGGATGTTGCGTGTTTTTCAGCTACCAAAGATAAACCTGAGAATGATTTCTTCTTGTTCATTCTTTAACTCGCTATAACCGAGAGCGCTCACAGAGCTCCTTATAGCTCTTCTGTACTTTTCTACTTCCATCACTTCAACATGCTTATTCACGTGTTGTATACGGGTGGAGCTTAGAAGACTTTGTGGTTTGAGTGGGTGGTTAGAGCAATCTGATTGGCTCGCAATATTTCTGCGAGCTTGTACAAGTCAGTTATAGGCATGTCCCCAGACCCTTCCTCCTCCAAGCGAAGGGCGTGGCTACGCCAGACTAGTTCTTCAGCTACAGTTTGATTATAGTGAAGTGTGTATCACCAGTGGCGTACCTGGGTCCGGGCATCAATGATCATTAATAGATAACAACAATAACTGAGAAGAGACTCACGGATATCACACTTTTATCCATCGAGAATAATCTAAGGGACAGTAATTATTTGGACGATGTAGTAACAGAATTCGAGGGAAAAGACAAAAACAGAACAATCATGTTGTTTTAGATCTAATACTTATGTATAAAATTATAACTATTAATAACAAACTGAACACGCCCACTTCCGGGGGCCCTACCATCAATTTTCTTCTAGGTACGCCCCTGTGTATCGCCAGTATGGCATCTCAGCCATCAATGGTCAGCTGCCCTGTACTGTCTGAGCCATTAGAAGTAAATACTGTGGTGACTCTAAAAGAATGGCTGAAATTCCATGGTGAGGATTTTCCTGTCAGAGCCAAGAAAGATGACTTGATACGCTTTCTTCCTGGCTTGCTTCCAAATTTAATTCCTACTGACAAAGAAGGCACTTTTGTAATATCTCCATCCCTAAAGTGCTGGCTACATACTCTGGTGTAGTCATTAATATCCTTTTCTTTTAGCTCCAATGCCTTTAACCATTCCAGTCTAACTTCCAGTTTACTTGGAAGTCTGTGCAGGGTTATTCCTTTAGTAGCATCCTTTTTAGCTCCACATATGCAACACTTCATTACCATCTTGACTTTTCGGAATTACACACTTCACTATAATCAAACTGTAGCTAAAGAGCTGCTCCACAAGATTTTCACACTATCTTTCTGATATTACTTACTGTTTATCAGATATAAACTGTCAAATATTACATATTTTGTATTGCAGTCTATGGAGCACTCAATTTTTATCACCTCCAGACGTTTTATGACGTCATTACCATTTAATTAAATATTTTAGATTCAATGGTGGAATTGCCACATATTACACAGAAATTTTTTCATTTTTCAAGCATCAAACTTTAAGCATGGGCAACAGTTATAGTTTGTGTGTGTCTGTCTGTCCCAGTTTTGTTAATTAACACTCTTCCCAGGTAATAGTTATAATAATTATTGATGGCTAGATACTAACCCCAATCTTGTAATCCTGTGAAAAATGTTTCAGTGTTCTTACTTCAAGAAGGTTAGCCATATTGTGCACATGTGCAAACATTAAATTTCTAGTTTATGTTGTGATTATCAAGGGTTAGAATAGTGCACTTGCTCCTGTGCACTGCACCCCTAGACCACCACCCCACCCCCTTTCGGCAAAGAATGGCAGAATGACTAGAATGACTATGATGTAATAGATAATACAAGTGATCTTGTGTTTTAACTATTGTATCATTCAGGTGCATCCTTAAATTTTTACTTCAGCTACTTTGTATGCTATATACATGATACATCTGTCATCCCACTGTTTTATGGCGGCACACATATAATGATTATAATATATATCTAACCTTTTCTGACAGATGTATCAGTCACTTCTGGTACCTTTTGTCTTTGGATGTTTTGAGGCTAAGTATGACATAATTAAACATACATGAAGTTATATATAGGCTGAATAATTATTGTGTGAGCGATTATAATAATAATAATCATGATGAGTAGATTAATCTTAAACTTCTAAAAGAAATAGCTGCAGTGCAGAAGATGATCAATTATTTATCTGTCACTTGCAACAACCTTCAAGCAAAGGCTGATGTAGTCGTATTTCATGTTCATATGATTATATATAATTCATAATACTTACCGACTAGTAATGATGTGTTGTCACAGTCACACATAGGAGAAAATGAGAAACAAAATGAATATTGATATGATTATGTATAATTTGTAATACTCACAGACTAGTAATGAAGTTACAACAGTCATACATATGAGAAAATGAGAAACAAAATGAATATTAATATGATTATGTATAATTTGTAATACTCACAGGCTAGTAATGAAGTTACAACAGTCACACATATGAGAAAATGAGAAACAAAATATGATTATATATAATTTTTAATACTTACGAACTAGTAATGAAGTTACCACAGTCACACATAGGAGAGAAAATGAAAAAAATGAATATTGATATGATTAAGTATAATTTGTGACACTTACCGGCTAGTAATGAAGTTACAACAGTCACACATATGAGAAAATGAGAAACAAAATGAATATTGATGTTATTGTGTATAATTTGTAATACTCACTTTCTATTACATTATATTGATTTGTGATAACAGTCACACATAGGAGAGAAAATGGGTAACAAAATGAATATTCATCTGATTATGTATAATTTGTGACACTTACTGGCTAGTAATGAAATTACAACAGTCACACATAGGAGAGAAAATGAGAAACAAAATGAATATTAATATGATTATGTATAATTTGAAATACTCACATACTATTTGTTATAACAGTCACACATAGGAGAGAAAATGGGTAACAAAATGAATATTGATATGATTATGTATAATTTGTAATACTCACCGCCTAGTAATGAAGTTACAAGTCACACATAGGAGAGAAAATGAGAAACAAAGTGAATGTTGATATGATTATGTGTAATTTGTAATACTCACATGCTAGTAATGAAGTTACAAGTCACACATAGGAGAGAAAACGAGAAACAAAATGAATAATGATATGATTATGTATAATTTGTAATACTCACCAACTAGTAATGAAGTTACAAGTCACACATAGGAGAGAAAATGAGAAACAAAATGAATATTGATATGATTATGTATAATTTGTAATACTCACTCTCTATTGTTTTGTTTTATCACACATAGGAGAGAAAACGAGAAACAAAATGAATAATGATATGATTATGTATAATTTTTAATACTCACCGACTAGTAATGAAGTTACAAGTCACACATAGGAGAGAAAATGAGAAACAAAGTGAATGTTGATATGATTATGTGTAATTTGTAATACTCACATGCTAGTAATGAAGTTACAAGTCACACATAGGAGAGAAAACGAGAAACAAAATGAATAATGATATGATTATGTATAATTTGTAATACTCACCAACTAGTAATGAAGTTACAAGTCACACATAGGAGAGAAAATGAGAAACAAAATGAATATTGATATGATTATGTATAATTTGTAATACTCACCGACTAGTAATGAAGTTACAAGTCACACATAGGAGAGAAAATGAGAAACAAAGTGAATGTTGATATGATTATGTGTAATTTGTAATACTCACATGCTAGTAATGAAGTTACAAGTCACACATAGGAGAGAAAACGAGAAACAAAATGAATAATGATATGATTATGTATAATTTGTAATACTCACCAACTAGTAATGAAGTTACAAGTCACACATAGGAGAGAAAATGAGAAACAAAATGAATATTGATATGATTATGTATAATTTGTAATACTCACTCTCTATTGTTTTGTTTTATCACACATAGGAGAGAAAACGAGAAACAAAATGAATAATGATATGATTATGTATAATTTGTAATACTCACCGACTAGTAATGAAGTTACAAGTCACACATAGGAGAGAAAATGAGAAACAAAGTGAATGTTGATATGATTATGTGTAATTTGTAATACTCACATGCTAGTAATGAAGTTACAAGTCACACATAGGAGAGAAAACGAGAAACAAAATGAATAATGATATGATTATGTATAATTTGTAATACTCACCAACTAGTAATGAAGTTACAAGTCACACATAGGAGAGAAAATGAGAAACAAAATGAATATTGATATGATTATGTATAATTTGTAATACTCACCGACTAGTAATGAAGTTACAAGTCACACATAGGAGAGAAAATGAGAAACAAAGTGAATGTTGATATGATTATGTGTAATTTGTAATACTCACATGCTAGTAATGAAGTTACAAGTCACACATAGGAGAGAAAACGAGAAACAAAATGAATAATGATATGATTATGTATAATTTGTAATACTCACCAACTAGTAATGAAGTTACAAGTCACACATAGGAGAGAAAATGAGAAACAAAATGAATATTGATATGATTATGTATAATTTGTAATACTCACTCTCTATTGTTTTGTTTTATCACACATAGGAGAGAAAACGAGAAACAAAATGAATAATGATATGATTATGTATAATTTGTAATACTCACCGACTAGTAATGAAGTTACAAGTCACACATAGGAGAGAAAATGAGAAACAAAGTGAATGTTGATATGATTATGTGTAATTTGTAATACTCACATGCTAGTAATGAAGTTACAAGTCACACATAGGAGAGAAAACGAGAAACAAAATGAATAATGATATGATTATGTATAATTTGTAATACTCACCGACTAGTAATGAAGTTACAAGTCACACATAGGAGAGAAAATGAGAAACAAAGTGAATGTTGATATGATTATGTGTAATTTGTAATACTCACATGCTAGTAATGAAGTTACAAGTCACACATAGGAGAGAAAACGAGAAACAAAATGAATAATGATATGATTATGTATAATTTGTAATACTCACCAACTAGTAATGAAGTTACAAGTCACACATAGGAGAGAAAATGAGAAACAAAATGAATATTGATATGATTATGTATAATTTGTAATACTCACTCTCTATTGTTTTGTTTTATCACACATAGGAGAGAAAACGAGAAACAAAATGAATAATGATATGATTATGTATAATTTGTAATACTCACCGACTAGTAATGAAGTTACAAGTCACACATAGGAGAGAAAATGAGATACAAATGAATATTGATATGATTTTGTATAATTTGTAATACTCACTCTCTAACACATTATATTGATTTGTTATAACAGTCACACATAGGAGAGAAAACGAGAAACAAAATGAATAATGATATGATTATGTATAATTTGTAATACACACCGACTAGTAATGAAGTTACAAGTCACACATAGGAGAGAAAATGAGAAACAAAATGAATATTGATATGATTATGTATAATTTGTAATACTCACCGACTAGTAATGAAGTTACAACAGTCACGCATATGAGAGAAAGAGAAATGAGTGAATATTGATATGATTATAATTAGTGCATATAATTTAAATTAAAATCAGCTGAAATGTATAATTTTTAGAATTTGAATTACCTCTGCAATACTTAAAATGGGTAGCAATTGAGGTTCACCTGAAAATACAGTTTTTAACGTAATACTTACATATACAAACATAGTATAACTATAAAACCAACCTGAAGATATTTCTTGCTGAGGAGGGTCTAGAATGAGAAATATAGATACATCAATGGTTCTGAAATTAAACATTATAGAACACTGACATTGTTCTATTAGTTGATGAGGTGAGGATAATTTCATATATTGTGGTAAGTAACCCACACCATCTGTAAAGTAAAATATCATGACAAATGAAATTACTACTAATAACCACATACAATCACTGGCTACTCTTTCAGCAACAACCCGCGCATCCACATTTCCTTTCTTGTATAATACACACAGGAAATTATCCATAAGCATTTGTTTTCGTTCAACTCCCTCAGGTTGTAAAGACGAACTTATATTATCAATAAGCATGTCTGCTCTTTTTTCATCAGTGTAGTTTGTAGTAGAACTTGTTAACTTGTTCTTCACATCTGTTGTGATTATCCCCTTCTTTTCACACTCACTTACTATTTCAAATACACCTGAAGAAACTATTGCGTCTATCAAGCCAGGTCTGTTCTTTCTGATAGCCTCGTTAGCCATCTCGAAATCAGCTATAACTATAGCTTGCAATTGTCCCACCCACACCCTTTTGACAATAGAGAGCGTGCGCTTGACGTCATTGGCATTAAACCACACCCCAGCCGCCATTTTGCGAGGCAAAGTATCATAGTCATTCATAGAAGATGGTTCATTCTTGTTGTGTTGTCGGATGCACAAACAGGCAGGGGAAAGGAAGAGACCTTTCATTCTATATGATACCTAAAGTAAGCAAAAATGACTAACTACCTAGCTAGCTAGCAACTGGTGTAGCTAAGTTTAGTGTTATAGTTATTCAGGTGGCTTGCTAGCTACATGTAAGTTACAGTGGTATGTAAGCTAGCTAAGCTTCTGGCTAGCTATAACAAGACAATTTGTTGTTGTTGTTTTTCAATTAACTCAGGTCATAGAGAATCAAGGTGATCATGTTCGTGAGGTGTCCACAAGACGTCGATTAGCACGGTTAAAAAACATCAACAGAAAAGACTGAACACCTGCTCCTGGTGCACGAGTTTGTTCAACTCACTTCATAACCAACAAGCCTTCATCTCTCCTTGATGAGAGCAATCCTGACTGGGCACCAACATTAAAAATGGGTCATGATGAAGTAAACATAGCTGATCTTAGTCGATATGAGCGTAATAAGAGGAGAAGATTATGTACTAGTTTACCTGAGGTAGCGAGTGAATATCACTATAAAGATGCATCTACTCAAACAGATGAATCTTTTCATAATGAAGCATCTTCTCAAACAGATGGTTATATTGACTCCCTTGAAAGTGACAATGTTGCTCTAAGATCTGAATTGCAAGCACTAGAAATGAATCATCATAAAATAACAGATGAGCTTTTTCAGGAGAATGAAGGAATACTGAAATTTTATACAGGGTTGCCTAATTGGACGATTTTTAATAGGGATAACTCCACAGGGTACAATATCTTACATTTCTCGTTGTGCTGGAGGGCGAATGTCCGATAAGAAGATAGTTGAGCAGTCTAATCTGATAAACTATTTATTGCCTGGGGATGTTATAATTGCAGACAGGGGAGGGGGGTTCACATGTGATGATTATGCCCATATGGTATATGCTGAAGTGAAAATCCCTCCCTTTACAAAGGGTAAAAAACAGTTGGAAAAAGTCCAAGTTGACTGGAGCCGAGAACTGTCTACTGTTCGCATTCATGTTGAGCGAGTCATAGGGGTTCTAAAGCAAAAGTATACTATTTTACAAAGTGTTTTACCTATAAGTTTTATTGGACACAAAGATGATATAGGTGATGCAACTATAGATAAATTAGTTAGGGTATGTTGTTGTATGGTAAACCTATGTCCTTCTGTTGTTCCACAAGATTAACAAACAAGTCATCAGAATAACATATATCATCAATGAATATTATTGTTTTCTATTTTGTTTTTTTGCTAGCATTTTTTAAGGTAGTTTTCGACATGATGGGCAGTACCATTTATCCTTAGGAGGACATCTGATCCGTAAACAGTCGAAATGAAACCATCGAATACTACAGTCTCTGTGCTCGCACATAATCATTTGACCATAACTAGGTTCTCCACAGTAGCACCATGACTTTGTCGGGTCTTCTTCATATTCTGCTTTTTCCTGTTCAATTTCGCTAGGAGGTTGTACTATTCCATCCTTGTCAGCCACATGATTGTGTTATAAAAAAATAATAAACACTTCTGTATCAGCACTATATGTATATAATATATAGTTATTATATAATATATATATATATATATATATATAATATATAAAACACATGCTACTTGCTTCTCCAATGAAGTACCACTATAGTACCATTGTAGTAGCAAATTCTAAGTGAAGCCTTCTAGTACTAAATAGGGTGTCAGATTGTGGTGTTTAGTTGAGGTTATATAAAGTTGGCTGTTAGGGATAAAACAATTTTGCAAGATAATAATAACAACAATCAATAAGACTTCTTTATAGGTTGTTTGTATGCATAAATATTCATAGTTTAGCCTTTTCTTTCTTTAGAACATTTTGCAAGTACTTGTTGTGTGTTTCATGGATCTATAGGGAGAGAGAGAAAAGGAAGTGAGAGAGAGAGGAAGAGAAAAAGGAGGACGAAGTCTATACAGCTAGGAATTGCTGATTCAGCATAGCTTCATGATGGACACTATAGGGAAGTAACAACATTCACAACAAACAGTTGGTGGGAAAAAAATTTTATGTAAAGATTCCAACCTCAAGCCTATTTTTGCAGGAAAAAAATCATAAAGGGAACCTCATCTTGGCCAACTCGAAGCAGGGAGCTCAGAACATCGACCAGACTACACTGCAGCTGGTAGTGCTTTAAGGGACCAAATTAGGATGTGACACTGAGACATACAAATAATATAATAATTTGACTCCAGGGACATGGCAAAACAGCAATCACTAAAATAATTGGAAACATGAAAATCTCTAGTATAACAGATAATCATTACTCAACCCATATTATATGGTACACTCCAAAAATAGAATTGTTAAAATAACAAATGTATTGGATAGTACAGCTGCAAGGATGGAATTCATAATTTAATTGGTCATACAGGTTGCTATGACTGCATGATAAAAGATACTTGTACTATAATCAATTAAAATTATCATGTTTTACATCTCATATATATTAAATGCACAAAGAAGGTTTGGAAACCTAAAATGTTTTAATTAAAATATTATTCTGCTTTTTTGTACATCTAATAGACAGGATAAGGATAATTGAAATTAGATTATGTGTCACAATATAGCATACAACAATTAAATTACTATATATTCCTTGCAACTGTACTAACCAATAAATTAGCTATTTTAACAACATCATTTTTGCAGTGATATAATTATATACATACATTAGCCAGCCCAAACGTTCTGTACTAGACAGACACAAACTTCTAACATAATTATAATTATCAGTGAAATAGTCAATGCCAATGAATTTCCAGTTATTATTTGGTCATATGATGATTATGAACTATAGTTAATGAAGGCAAATGCGACAGTTTTTTTTTTACAAGTTTATATCATCATGAGTCAACAATGCTAAAATTGAGATTACTTCATAGTGGATTTCTCTTGAAAGCTAAGATACTTTGGAGGGATCATGCTGGTGACATTAAGCGCTATCAATTTCATAGTAGCAAGAAACTTACCACAAGACTTAGATGGTAGAGGATCACATGCAGTCTGCTCATAATTTCTGCTGAATGCCTTCAGCTAAATTTCAAAGTATATACCAAACACAATAATTCAATTAATGTGTGGGTGGCATGACTAAACAGATGACCTGGCTTGTCTGGTTCAGTCCATTGTATAGCTACAGCACTGGGTATCTTTGATACAATTATTATAAATCTCATATTAAACCAACCACTTGCTCTTTCTGGATACCAAATTTAGTTGGTGAAATGACAAGAATTTAAGGAAAAGCATTTGATTAAAATTATTATCCAAAATTTACCTTCCACTCACATAATTATCATATATAATTATTATAATTATCTTGGTGCTTATTAACAGTACTTCTGTTTTGTTTCTTGGTGCTCTCAAAGCCTAACTCATACAAATGTCTGTATACATCACCATCATAACGACCTAGAGCTGAGTTAAGAATCTGATCATGAAAATCAAATGCATCAACTAAAGGAACTGCTTCTTGAGTGTAGTTAGTTACCATAGTGAATTCTCCAGAGTATTGTATAATACCAAACACACCATATAGTGAACAGAGAGCACGTAGTATAGCTAAGTTATTATCATTTACTTTTGCAGTCTGTAATGCAGACTGAAATGCATTGAGTACTGCATAATGACAGTGAGCCTGAGAGAGAGAGAAAAGGAACAATATAGACATGTAGAAATGGTGAGAGAGAGAGAGGGGGGGTGGGGGAGGGGAGGGGACAGACAGAGAAACGGGAGGGATAGAGATACAAAACAGAAAGAAGATATGAACTACATATAATTATATATATATACTGTATATTTATAAATAATTATAATATTATATAATTAACACATCATGAATATTCATAATCATACTTTTGCAGCAAAAGTCCAATCAACAGAAGAATAATTCCATGCTGCTACTCTATCCATCCCCATTCCTATTCCTTCTTGGTATCAGTGTGAGGCTACTTCTACCAGTCTGCATAATTATTATAAATTATAGAAGATTAGTAAGTTATTATGGCCCGTAGGGCCATCCCTAATTATAAATAATTATATAAGTATAGGTTATACACCGAGGTAAAGGTTTCTACTGGATTTATCAAACCGAGGGCCGAAGGCACGAGGTTTGATAAATCAGTAGAAACCGTACCGAGGTGTATAACCGTCTTCTACCATGAAACGCGCGCGAAATACAGTAACTAAGCAAATCTTTGCGCGTGGCAACAGTATACATAATTTCACCATAGATAGTAAAGGAAAGGGATTGGAAACGACGTTCGCGGGCAATGAATGCGAGTTATGGCCGTATTATATCTATAAAATAGTATAAATTAGAATATTAATACCGTGTATATTGATAATTAGAATACTGGTACATACCATGTGTGGAATTGTTCAGGAAGAATAGAAGAGAAATATAAAATAATAGGTAAGGAATAACTTATAGAATCAATAAAATATAACAATATTCCCTCAGGAATCTGATTGCTGCAATTTAGCACGAAGACTTTTAGACCTTTGTAAGATCTTTGATCTTGAGAGCTTAAAATTCTCCATCCATCTGGAAACAAATACATACCTTGTTGATCAGTGAATATTCCTTTTCTTTGATATCCAACTTCAATGAATTTGATGTCATAATTTCCAGGACAGAGATGTGAAGTTTCCAAGAATTTTAATAGGTCTAAGAAGTCAGCTAAACTTGTTAAGGTGTAGGTGTTGTATGGTAATAATCTACCGTATGCTGTAATATTACATTGCAATTTTTCTGTTACTGTTACTGATATTACAGATACTCTGTCTGATGGAATATCCCCGTTTTCGAACTTTATCAAGCACACAGTAAGGTCTGAGTCAGATGGTGCTATAACCCAATCACTGGACAGTGAACTAGATGACAACAATCTTTGTTTCAGTACTGGTGAATTGACTTCACCATGTAAAAATATTGTGCGTGGGAGTGATACAGTCAGTTTGGAATAAACTCTACTTAGAGGAAATGATACCAGCAAAGGTAGTTTCTTATCATGTGATGAATTAGGTCTTTCTGATTTGGATTTTCGATAATCAAGACGCAGCTTCCTTCCCATCCTGTCTGAATATAATTATAATACATGTAATTATAAGTATCTAATTGTGTGCAGCAATGAATGTGGGAACGATCTATCATGAATTTTACTACAGTTATATATATATATATAATTATATAGCCTAACTATTAGCTTTGTCCCATTTATCAAGTGTACCTTTACTACTGTTCCACTACTTATTCACTTGCTGGTAGTGACATGAATGGGACAGAAAAAGAAACTCTAATATTTTGAGTATTAAGAAAATGTGTTTGCAGACCTTCATTGTTTGCCCTACGAAGACCAAACCCTGTTAATACCATGTATAATTTATTATAGTTTGTGTTAATACAAAATAATAATGATGTAATCTTTTTTTTTTTAAGTTAGAGGTACAAAACCACGATCCTCTGGAACAAAGAATAAGAACGCATAGTGCCTTCATTGTTTGACCTCTGAAGACCTGATTTTTTTAATCCAGTGTATAATTTATTGTAGTTTGTATTAATATTAATTGTAATGAATGTAACCTTTTTTGTTTTCAGTTAGAGGTACAAAACGTCAACCCTATGGAGGGATGCTCGAGAGGACTGAATTTTAAATCTACTCTAACTCTGAAACTTTCCTATTAAAACATATTGCTTGCCTGTATACAGGTGTTTACTTCACTGTTTTCTTGAAAATATACAGTAGTTGTGTAATTCTGGACTGTTAAATGGCTACAGAGAGAGTGTTTTTGTGCGTGTTTTGTTGGCTGGCAGAGGCCTGCCTCTTGTTTCGCGCGAAACTCGCCTATTGTTCCATAATGGTATATATAAATGTGTGTATAAACGTAACCACACCCACCGCTCGTTTCCAATCCCTCTCCTTTACTATCTATGATTTCACTAACCTATGGCTATAGTGTGGGTTTCTGCATAGATTGTATAGACTGCGTATACGGGATTGGAAACTGATGACGTAATGCGGCCAACCTCTGTTATATACAACGCGCTTTAATTAGAAACATTCTAAGACGTGGAGCTGTTCCACTGGCAGAAGAGATTTGAAGTATTATATTTTTGTCTGGTTCCTGTAGTGATTAACAATTGAAGATATGCTAAAATGTGAGTATTTGTCATTATTATTGTCTTATATATTGTTATAAGTATCTACAAAACAAATGGTGAATGTATGTATGATTATTATAAATATATATATATAATAAATTATATAATTATATATATATAATTATATATAATTATATATATATATATATATATATATATATTATATATATATAATGATACAAGTATTGTTATATATTATATAGTATTAAGCTAGTTTTGATTTAAATAGTTCGCAAACACCATTGGAAAAGTACATCGGCATTGTTTAATACTGCCTATAGTAAGCCCTGTTTATCCATAACATGCTTTGCCTTGTGTAGATGGTTACCTTCATACATAGTATTTATTTCAACTTCATAGGTTGTGTACTGGTAAAATGTTGGTGATGGTTTGCATTTGATAGATTTAAGCATGAAGTCATACCATTTAATATAAAATTCAGGTGTACAACGTAACCGATGGTAATGGCCCCACATTAATTCTCTCTCTTTTTGACAGTTTCTTTTAGATGTGAAGCATGATCACAAGTTGGTAACAGGATCAAGGGAGAAATCACAAAAGAGTTGGGGATATGTAGGTGTAGCCCAAGGCAGGTGGATTATGTAACAAGTGGAGTGGTATTGATACTGTCATGGTTTTTCTCTTCCTTTCTCAGTTTTTTATTCTGTAAAATCTAAGTTTCTGGGGCATTCTTAATTAGTTGGTATACTCTCTATAATTATATTATTTATAATGATAGTTATTATAATTATTCAGAAGTAATTTGTGTGTATTAAAAATGCATGTGATTGTTGATCATTACTGCACAAATCAGCTGCAGCCAATTTGGGTGGAGCTGGTACTAACTGCAGATATCCAATTGTATTGACGAAGAAAGGGTTTATTCTAGTAGACGGTACATTAACCTTGTTATTAATGCACTATACAGGTTAGTAGAGTAGTTACAGGGACAGCTAAAGGTACACAAAACTTACCCAGTTTCACTCCAGGTTATTAGCATGATACAGAGTTTTAAAAATAATTATGTTGGATTTCCTACTACAAAGAGGTATATTCTCATTAAGTATGCTCTTGTCTACCTCTGCATGCAAGTAATACATAGTAAAATCAGTAACACTAGTAGTTATAGGTACACAAACGTTCAGAAGTGTATTGCTGCAACATAAAAGCGGTAGTAGTGTAGCAATGCAATACCAAAAAGGTCACATAAATTAAATGGAATTGACGATAATAGATCTGTGAGTAGCACCAAATACTGTAAACGTACCTATAAACAATAATTCGAGTACAAGGACAGTTTTAGTTACTGTAGAATACTCTGCTTTTCTCTCCCGCTAACGAGAAAGTATGGGAACGGCTGTTACAGACGTTGTCCGCCGCGTTTTCAATCATTTAGTATTGCTCACGTGATCAGTTTCCAATCCCGTATACGCAGTCTATACAATCTATGGTTTCTGTGACTCTTTAGACAAGTAACTAATCAACAGTTGAATCGCAAATGACAAAAAGAGCTCTACATGTGGCAGACTTCCGGCTCCTCCTCTACTCCAGTATAAGGTGTGGTCTTCCAGCGATATCGATCTATCGCTATCAAGAAGCTAGCGCTGCAAGAACAGCCCCACCCAACTCTTTTGGAATCTCATACAAGAAGAAGCAATAGAGGTCTGAAAGACCTCAATCACAAGCATACAAATTGGTGTCAGATTTTCAAAAAGAACATGCATCACTATGAATTACAGCTAATAATTATAGCTACAGTTGTATATATATAGTCATAATGATTGTTGTTTTATGTCAATTATTATATATAATTATTATTTATGAAGTATTATAAAGGAATTGACAACTATGTAACTTAAATTTCATTTCAATCAATGACGGGAAAATTTTACTGGGAGGTTTAATAACATGTTATCAAACCTCCCGGTAAAGACCGGGAGGTTTGATAACACATTTAGAAACCTCATTATAAGCAATCTGATTGGTCAATTCAATCTAGTCATGGTAGAATTATGTTTGTGTCACTTGCGCGACTATGCGTTGTATACGTAGTTAAGGAAGTTGCGTCATTCACGGGGGGCTTGGTCAATTAATGGGCGTGGCGCGTAAAAGAACGCGCGTTCTAGGCTCTTCGAGCTACAGACAAGCCAGGAAGATTCAGAAACTGCTAATAACTGTTGTATATAGCAGAGAAACAGTATAAATATTATGCAAGAATCTTTAACAAGTAAATATAATAAGTTTCAGATATGAGGAAGTCATCATTTAGAACCTTGTAGGAATACTTCAGTCAGTTCATCAAAGATCTGTGTACTTCGACTGCAATCAGGCTTACACTTACTTCTTCAGGCCCCAGCTTTCGAGTACACAGAAAGGTAGAGACACTAGTGCCATCAGCAATGTTTAATACATAGTCATCACAAAGCAAATATAGGGATGTTTTTTTTCTCTATATACACTTGTTCTACAGTGTAGACTTTAATGACATCACTCGGTATAATAGTTAATAGAATTTTGTTACTATACTGGTTCTTTCTGATTCATTGCTTCCTATAAGAAATGGCTAACTAGTGGCTATACAAAGTTAAGTTAAATGTTATGGAATAGATAATTGGGATAGTCATTTGGTCAAAAGCAATTCACTACTCTATAGGAAGCCATCTAAACTTGGGATATACAAGTAGGAAGAGAGGTATAGTTGCTCTGCCTGGATACCAAACATATTTAGCTTCCAATATAAAATTGCATTATAATGAGTATCCCAAAGTATTAATAAAATCCTCATTTTTATTGATAGAATCAAACTCATAAGGTAGTTGTAAGTTGGTATCAATTAGTTTTAACAGATATCTAAATTCATTATTGGTTTATCAAAATCAATTCATCACTAAATTATATAATAATAGCATACCTAATTAGATATAAACAATCAACAGGATCTATTTGTTCAAAATTTTTTATATATCTGACACTCTTCCTCATGGCTTTTTCAAATACTTCTTCACTCGAGAGGAAATATTTATTGTCTTGATTAAACAAAGGATCATCAACAACCAACTTCACTAATGGAGATGAAAAACAAGCACTGGACTTATGTGTGGATGATGAACATTGCTATTTACAATTTCATGTTTATTCAATTAATGAACTGAATGTATTGATGGTATAAAATGAAGGAGTACATTAGTTGTGTATTGAGATACGAGTTTTACATGGAATTTATTAAAGCATTATTTATGCACATAAAAGTGCCTGCCTATCTAGTGTAAAGGATCAAATGGATCAAATGTATTAACAATTCATTAGTTCTGTTATGAAGACACAGGTTCTGTATGGAAATTACAGAACTAAAAGTACTATTTTGATCTCTTGTATAAGTTACCAGAAAGAGGCCAATTGCCACAAAACATTTGTGATCAAACGTTTATCTTCAACACTCACACTATTCTGCTATTGTATACATGAGAAGCTCAATGATTACTAATCCTGGATACATAACTTGTTTTGGTGCTATTAAAATAGATTTAAAGGCAAGGGTTTGTTCAATATTACTGGCAGCATCTAGTCTCTTTCTACAGCCTCACAAAGCCAGTTGTTCAACATCACTCAAACATCTTGCCTCGTATAGCCAGACTCATCCCATTAGAAGTGAGCCAAAGTGAAGCCAAATATGGTCTTCCTGCAATATGCATCATATGGGTGACAATTAACTGCAGTAACATTTCTGTTTCTAATTGGCATGCTCTAATTTGGATGCAAGGCACAATAGATGTACATGCTTTCACCAGACTCTTCCCCTTGATTACAGTGGTATGTGTCTGTTTACGTGACACTAATCTGTATTATATGAATCAACATATTATATGCATGTGTTATAATGCTTACCCATAGCTCTCCTTTTCTCAGTAAATATTTCCCCTCCGTCAAGAAGGTATGTCAGCTCTTGGATATTCTTTCTCTTTCTACCCTAGCTATGATAATTACATAGAGCCACACCTTCTAAATTTATATAAATGGTTGATACACAGAAGATAGAACTCTTCCTGAATTACCTTTAAAATGGTCAGAGTTTGTGTGGTCTTTGGAAAAATTGAGGCACAAACCATATTCTAAAAGAATGGGAGAAAGGTATGTTTGCATGAGAGTATACAGAATGAAGAAATGGAATTAGTAATGGTGATACTATTGCAGTGATGTTTATATTTCAGCTATCAGATATTAGTTATGTTGTTTGATAGGAAGATTCTTGTTATGTATAATAGATTATATATATGTATAGGTTATATCACAGCACAAGTGCTATATCAGATTTATAAAAACCGAGCCCGAGGGCGAGGTTTTTATAAATCTGATATAGCACGAGTGGCTGTGGTATAACCAATATATATCAGGAAAGACAAAACCTTTGTTGATGTCTGATGCTTTTCCTACCTTTTTGTCGGCACTTTGGAGAAGGTAAGCGTTGTTTTCTTGTAGTCTGTTTCGACGGCAGGGGCTATATCTGACCGCAGTGCTATATCTGCTGACCGCAGTGCTATATCTTATATATATCCCTGTGGTTTACTTTGATGTTTCGCCGTATCGTGATATATATATATATATATATATATTACATTACATCATACTTAATATCGTAATCTAAACAGTATAACTTTAAAAAGGTGGAGTGTGACTTTATATTATTGTGTCTTGCATCAGAATTAGTAAATGAAAATGATATTTTTGCAGTGATTGATTTCATAATAATTCATTTGTTTATTTACATATTCTATCTTTTTATTCCTCGTGGTTATCTACATCTCATGCATGTACATGTGTACATGTGTAAATCTGTTCATATGAACATGTATGTACATGTACATGTGTTCATGTGTAAATGTGTTCATGTGTACATGTACATGTACATACACATAATGTCTATCCATTTATCCAGCAAGCCAATCATTTTAACCATTCCCTTGTTATGGCCCGTAGGGCCATCCCTATAATTGCTTTCCACGGGGTTTAATGTATATATATTATATAAATTATAATTATATATAATTATATATAATTATATATATTCTTGTGTCACTTGCGCGACTATGCGTTGTATATGTAGTTAAGGAAGTTGCGTCATTCCCGGGGGCTCGGTCAATTAATGGGCGTGGCGCGTAAAAGAACGCGCGTTTGAGCTACAGACCAGCCAGGAAGATTCAGAAAGGATGTAAAACTGCTAATAACTGTTGTATATAGCAGAGAAACAGTATAGATATTATGCAAGAATCTTTAACAAGTAAGTATGATAAGTTGTTGAGTTTCAGACACGAGGAAGTCATCATTTAGAACCTTGAAGGAGTACCTCAGTCAGTTCATCAGACATCTGTGTATTTAGACTGCAATTAGGCTTACACTTACGTCTTCAGGAGTACACAGAAAGGTAGAGACACTAGTGCCATCAGCAATGCTTAATACATAGTCATCACAAAGCAAATATAGGGATGTTTTTTTCTCTATATACACTTGTTCTCTCCTATAGTTGGTCACACAGCTACACATGCTATTGTAATAGCTCGTTTGATCACAAAAGGTCAGGATCATGGTGTTCGTTCATTCATTGTGCAAATATGAAGTCTAGAAGATTTACCAGGTAGCTAGCTAACAATCAATTTGGATTATGATTGTATATACAGTACAGTACCACCACCATTTACATAGTTTGTACCAATTGAGGTCTATAATTCAATCTGGACCATGGACACCATCCCTGCAGTGATTTTCTACTACATTGCCTCAAGTAAATTAGTCACACACATAATTTTGATTAAAAATTTGTACATAACCACCAATTGCTGATGAGAACAGTGGTATTTACATATACATAAATGTAATTATGTCATAAGGTTAATGATGATTGTACTGTAACTCAATAATGTACTGTATATGTACTATAGTGTATATAGTTTAATGTCATAAGGTTAATACATGATTATACTGTAACTCAATAACTTACTGTATATGTACTATAGTGTATAGTTTAATGTCGTAAGGTTAATGATAATTATACTGTAAGTAATTGAAAAAAAGGGAAGGACAATTATATGACATAGTGCAGGTAAAAAGATTGGAGGTCATTCCAAACTAAAGTTATGAACATTTTTGTGAGGTCAAGGTGAACATGAATGACAAGTACATGTACATATACATGTAACTATAGAATTAATATCAAATTAATTTGTTAATGTACATGTACATGTATTTAATCGCTACATGTGTATTACATGTACATGTACATGTATACTGTAGTTAAGTAGTCCTAATTTGATTTTGATCATTAGGAATTGAAGTTGGTGATATTGGTCCTAAATTTGGTTATTTTGGAATGGATAATGGATTCTTGAAACTAACAAATATCAGAATTCCAAGAAATCAAATGTTAATGAGATATTCACAGGTATATCTGTACTAGATCTGTCTGTTTGTATGTTCAATACTACATAATTATAATAATTATGTGAAAATTATAAAATTGAATTTTTTTTGGATGAGAACTATCTTTGTTGTTCTCTCTCTCTCTCTCTCTCTCTCTCTCTCTCACTCAGATTGCTATTCTATTTATTCATTCATCAATCATGATTATAAATTATCCAGGTTTCTCTAGATGGAACTTACTCTAAACCTCCAACAGATAAGATAGCATATGGTACAATGGTAATGATTAGAGCTGGCCTGGATTGACCATTTTTGTGGCCAAGGCTCTGGCACGTGCTGTTACCATAGCGATCAGATACAGTGTGGTGAGGAGGCAGACTCAAAACAGACCAGGGTTAGAAACCTACATGTACATGTGTACAATATGTCTATCTATTTATCGAGGTATCTATAATGTATCTATCAATCTATTTATTGTCTAGTCATTCGGCTATCTATCCAGTATCCATACATGTACATTTTACATCCACCATCAATCCAACCATTTATCAACTCACCTAATCTTTCAATCATTGATCCATTCATTCATCCGTTCATACAATTATAACTAATTTCAAACCATTAATTTATTCATATTATAATTATCAGTGAACCAGAGACCCAGGTAATGGATTATCAGACTCAACAATATAAACTACTACCTCTGTTAGCTACTGGATATGCAATGTCATTTGCTATATATACATGATGAAGAAACATGTACACGTTACTACAGAGATTGCTGAAGGAAATCTTGACTCTTTACCTGAGGTAGAGAGAAGTATATGTGTATGTGTGTGTGTATGTGTGTGTGTGTGTGTGTGTATATAGTGGCATAGACCCAACATGCATATAGTGATATGCAAAAAGTATTACCAAATACCTTTCATATATTAATTATTCATAAAGGGTGTGTTCTCAATAACTCCAGTCTTCCTTTTGGCCATTCTTAGCAGTTGTTTCTGTGCAGCCAAATGAATAGTGCTGCACTCTCAGCACTAAAATTAATTTTGAAGTCCAATGACTGGTATGCCTAGCCAAGCTATGCCACTGGTGTACATATATGTGCATCTGTTTCTATGTGTGTATGTGTCTGCATGTCAATGTGTGAGTGTGTATGTGTGTGAATATATGTGCCTGTCTGTCTGTTTGTATTGGTTTCTATGTGTGTGTGTGTCTGTCTGTCTGTTATAATTTCATTGTTATTATTGTAGCATCATGCAACAAGTGCTGGATTAAAAGCTTTTAGTACTGAATCCCGTTGTCAAGGAATGGAGGTACATGTATAAATTTATATATATATATATATACATTTGGCCTATTCTCTTCCCTTAGCTCTATCGTCTCAGTTGTGGTGGACATGGTTATTCTCAAGCTAGCGGTATACCTGATATATATGCAAACTATAGCTCATCTCAAACTTATGAAGGAGAGAATACAGTCATGTTACTACAGACTGCAAGGTCTGTGTGTCATGGTTTGATCTAGAGGTTTTGTTTGGGGGAGAAGGTAATCCCATGAGCTTCCATGTGGAATTTTTTGTACATACACACATATATCCTACATATGGGATAGTGGGATAGGATGGACAGTTGGATTATGAAGGGTGTATACGAAAAAGTATTTATTGGACATTCCAATTTATCCTACATGGGAAAGTGGATTACCTTAAGGGACAGGGGATTGTGATGTGGCAAATTTGGACATGAGTAGTATGTGTTAATGAATGGATGCACTCTACTAATCACATGTGTTTTTATTAATACATGTACTTTACTGTAGTACATGTACATGTACATATTAGTACTTATCATATGTAGTTCTGTATACAATTCTTTGTTCAATGATCAGCTAGTACATGTACATGTACATGTACATGTATGTGACTGTGAATGAGCAAAAACGACATTTTGAAAATTCCCAATGCTTACTTTCTGAGGTTGCTTCTGGTGGCTTCAGGGGCCCCAGAAGGCTTGTAACTGAGATGTTGTTGCATGTTTGAAATAAATTTGCACTGAAATCTAGAGTGCTAGGAGGAACTCAAGTTCTTGAGGGAGGGGGGAATCCCTTTGTTGTTTGTAAACCCTGGACCAAACAATGATCCTGTTTATATGTTAGCGTTTGACAAATTAAATGACTCTTTTTCTCATTCATGATCATATAATGGTCCTGTATTTTGATAGTTATTATAATCTTTTTTTTCAGATATCTCCATAAAGTGTTCAATCAAAAGCTCCCTCAGTCACAGTTACCAGGTGATGTTAGCTACCTTGCCTCTGACTTCCACAAACACATACAATCTGGAGCTGTCAGAAGTCAACAATTCTCTGATCCTCATTTACTATTAGAAGCATATAGACAACGTGCTAGGAGGTACTTACATTTACATGTACAATGTATTAATGTATGTGTGCAGATAATGTCATAGACCTTTTGCAAATCATTACTCACTATCTGGTCATTTTGTCACAATTAATGAAAAGAGTGAATATTGTTCCTTCATGATATATAGCTAACTGACTACAGTATTTGTTGTTAGTGATATTTATGATGTATATATTAGTGTTGTTAACTATAACTAAAACTAAAACCCCTTTTAGTAAGGCATTTTGACTTTTAGTTAACTAAACTATAACTAAATTACAAGTCTATTGTAATAACTACAACTAACTACATTGAAAATTGCCCAACAATGGCCGCTTTTAGTTAGTAACTAAAACTAAAACCCTTTTAGTAAGCCTAATATTATTTTAGTTAATTAAACTATAACTAAACCAAAAATTTGAGAAACTAGGCATACTAACTAAAAGTATTTGTTATTGTCATACTAAAACAACACTAATATACATGTATGTGTATGTACATGTATGTGTATATACATGTAAAGTTTTGCATCATTATATACAGACTAGTTGAAATAGCCTCACGCCGATACCAAGATGGAACAGGAACGGGGATGGATAATGTTGCAGCATGGAACTATTCTTCTGTTGATTGGACTGTTGCAGCAAGAGTGAGATATAGTATATGCATGTATCATACATGTATGTGACCCAATTTACATGTACATGTATGAAAATCATTTTGAGCAAACAATGCTTACCTTTAAACACTTGCTATAGAGCCATTTTTCACAGGAAGACAATGAAATTTAGTTTCCTGTACAAAATGTGCAAATAGTGAGTATTCAAAGTAAGCAGTTTTTCAGAATTATTATGTGTCACAAGTGGGTTTTCACAAATTGAGTCATATATGATATTGTGTCTCTCTATCTGCATGTCCGTCCGTCTTCATCCTTTCCTCTTTCTCCCTCTTCCTCTCTCCCTCAGGCTCACTGTCATTATGCAGTACTCAATGCATTTCAGTCTGCATTACAGACTGCAGAAGTGAATGATAATAACTTAACTATACTACGTGCTCTCTGTTCACTATATGCTGTGTTTGGTATTGTACAATACTCTGGAGAATTCACTATGGTAACTAACTTAACAGATACTAGCTCATTGTATATTAATGTGCAAAAATGCCATCAATGTCTTATGAATATCATTACGTTGTTGATTTGGGGTTGTGGGTAGGTTTGGGTTCGATCAATATCAAAGTAATCCATGACATTTAATATCACATGTGGATTATTATTATAATTATTATTACATATATAGGATGGCTATTTGTCAACTGATCAGTTGACAAAAGCTAGAGAACATCTCTACTTTCTTCTTCGAACTATTCGGTAAGCTTCTATTGTTATTCTCTTCATACCCTCTGGAATGTAGCAGTACCACAATGTTTATATAATGGTCAATGTGTGTACTGTCAGTAAATTATCTACATGTACAGTGTAAGACCAAAGAAGATGAGAGCATTGTACTTTGGTCTGTGATAACACTGTTTGAAAATGCATTTGTATGATACTACTCAAAAGTAAAGAGACATGTTTGATTATGCTTTGTTGTCCAAAGTACAAGGCTTTCTGTCTAGTCTATTCTCATCCTTAGATCTCCCATATTCAAGTAAAATGACTGTCAACTGATTTGCTCCACCTACATATACTTGCATCATGAACATCCAAATCCTTTTGACTGGCCAATCACTGGCATTCCATTCATTGACCACTATAATTATGGTACTGAAATGGAGCAGTAAGTAGACTTGCTTCTAGATACTTACCTCCTGTTAGGTCAGATGGAGGGTCTAAGTAAACCCTAAACCCTAGACTAGATTCACTTTCTACCTCTCTCTCACTCACACACATTGATTTATAATCATATCCCCTTTTGTCTCTCCTCTATCCACACACTCATGATCAGTCCAGAAGCAGTTCCTTTAGTTGATGCATTTGATTTTCATGATCAGATTCTTAACTCAGCTCTAGGTCGTTATGATGGTGATGTATACAGACATTTGTATGAATGGGCTTTGAGAGCTCCAAGAAACAAAACAGAGGTACAGTAACTATACAGTTGTAATATGTACTGTATTAATATTAATGAAGAGTTGTGAGTCATAGTGGACTAACTCATGGAAAAGTGAAGATTATCAAAATACTCTCAAAATGTGTTTTAGTAGCAAATAGTTAAATAGTATGGTATATATGTACATGTGGGGTACATATGGCAAAGTATTATGAATAAATTCAAAAGGTTAAAACTTAAAAATAGTAACAGTAGTATAATTATGCATGCATGTATACATAAATGGTGTGACATCTGTTAATTGTTATGAAAATTATAGTAATTGCATGCCCACTTCTTATGAGTCAATACACCTTGACTATGCCTAATTTTAATCATGATATTTCATGTAGTGGTCAGTCTACTATGGTGCTGACCATCTACATCTTCTCATTTTTCTCCATACATGTATTTCTCTTGCTTATAATACTGGAATTGGTTCACACTCTTCTCTTACCATCTTTTAGGTTCATGAAACATACAAGAAATACTTACAAGGTGTTTTAAAGAAGAATAAAGCTAAACTATGAATATGTAATATGTCTATTATGAAAAGTTATGACTGTTTTATTTATTAAGCTTAGTTTAGTGGAACAGGTTTTAGTATACATGTAATAATTTCTAATACGGTATGTGTGATAAATGAAAAATGGTATATATAATTTTATATGATTTTGCATCAAGTGATCATTGAGTGAGTCCCCAATTGTACAATACACAGCATTTTGTCTTATGCATTCATGTCTTGAGATTGTAGATTTTTATAATAATTGTGAACTAACGTTGGCAACTGCATTCATACCTTCTGACACTCTAGATGAAAGATCCATTCGTATTTCTGGACAATGTATTCTCAGTTTCCCACTAATTTGCTCATAATTATGGCTAATTTCTCTACTCCACATGCATGATGAATATTAATAATTATTTTATAAATAATTTTATAATATTAATTATAACCACAGATTTCTGGTTTCTAAAATCTGAAATGTGAAAATCTGCTTATCTGCTTTTTGCAATTTGAAATCTGCTTTTTGTAGTGCAAAATGCAGAAATGAGAATTCAGAAAGCAAATTGTGTTTTGGCCAATTTTGTACATTCGTATTTAGCCAACTAACTTGGTATCTAGAACAAGCAACTATTTTTCCAGCCAGATAGTTGTGTTGCTATAGTGAATGACTGAATATTCAACAAGTGTTTAAAATAATAAGTAGATATAATTATAAAGAGAGAGAAAAGTATCCCTATAACTGATTTAGTGGCAACCGATCTGGTGACTGATCTGGTAACCGATTTAGTGGTCGATCTGGTAACCGATCTAGTGATCGATCTGGTAACCGATCTAGTGATCAATCTGGTAACCGGTTTAGTCACCGATCTGGTAACCGATTTAGTGACCAATTTAATGATCAATCTGGTAACTATGTTCTGGGCCACCATAGGTACCGATCTAGTAACCGATTTAGTGATCGATCTGGAAACCGATCTGGTAAACGATTTAGGGATCGATTTAGCCAGGCGTGGCCTGATCCTTGCAAGAATCTGGCCACGCCTAACTAAACCAACACATTTTTCTACATGCTTCATATTGATAATTCATATAATATTAATTATATATAACCGAAAATGTCAAAATCTGAAATCATCTTTCTGAAAATCTGCTTTCTGCAATCTGCTTTTTGAATCTGGTCTTTGTAGTGCAAAATGCAGAAATGAGAAGTCAGAAAGCAAATCACGTTGTCACGGGTTCACTATAAACTGATTTAAGCAACGACTAACTTTTATTCAAAGAAATCAGATTATTTATAGACAACTGAAATATAATAACGACTCTGTTACAACAATAAGAATTGTAGGTGTTTAACAGAAATAACATTGTAATATTAATAAGACAAACATGATATTGTACTTTTAGGGGACAATGAGTCTGTAGATTGTGACATCACTCCCTCCTTCAGGGAAATTTTACAAAATTTCAGAATAATTACATAAACATGTTGATTAGTTCACCCTGCTTAAATAGTCTGCTCCAATATTATCACGTCCTTTAATAGACTCAATCTTGATTCTATAGTTTTGGAGGAACATCGCCCATCTCATGATTCGTCCGTTTAGAAGTTTTGCTTTGTTGATGTACAGCAATGGCTCGTGATCTGTTTGTAGTACAAATTCCTGTCCATACAAATACAGCATAAATCTCCTGACGCCCCATACAACGGCCAGACACTCCTTCTCCATTGTTGAGTAGTTCTTCTCTCTATCTGTCAACTTCTTACTTGCAAAGCTGACTGGATACAATGTACCATCATACTCTTGTAACAGAATGGCTCCTATTCCAGCATCAGATGCATCAGTTCTCAATATATACAATCTGTCTGGGTCTGGTAATTTCAGAACAGGCTGGCTAGTGAGAAGGTGTTTGAGGGTAATGTATGTCTTTTCTTGGGCGTCCCCCCATACTATTACGTTTGGTAGTCCTTTCCGGGTAAGATCCGAAAGAGGCGCAGCTATAGCTGCATAGTTTGGAAGGTAGCTTCGGTAGAACCCTGTTAGCCCTAAAAATGATCGAATTTCCTTCTTGGTTCGAGGTCTTGGAGCATCTCTGATTTTCGCTACATTTTCTTCATGCAGTCCAATCACACTTTGCACTTCGAGGGTCTAGCTGTAAGATTTGCTCTCTTATACCTTTGGAACAAATTTTTCAATAGACAAACGTGCTCACTCAGTGTTGTTGTATGTACCAAGATGTCATCAACTATGCTGTCAACACTTTGCAATCCATACAGAAGCTTCTTCATACCTCTCACAAGTGTAGCTCCAGAATTCATCATTCCGAAGGGCATCTTTAGGAACTCGTATGACCCATCTGGTGTAATAAATGCTGTTTTGGCAATGTCGGCTTCTGCTACTGGTACCTGCCAGTATCCCTTGCTCAGGTCAATTTTGGAGAAGTATTTGTCTCTACTGAGCTTGTGAAATATCTCATCAGCGGTTCCCATGGGTTCTGGATCAAAAATGGTGATTTTATTCAATTTCCGATAATCGACGCACACACGATTCGAACCATCCTTTTTACGTACGATTACTACTGGGGATGCATATGGTGATGTCGACCTTCTGATGACCCTCATTCTCAGCATGTCTCGTATATCATTCTTGAGCATTTCCCTCATCCTGTATGGTATGGGGTACGGTTTAGATCGGACAGGGTCACTGCAAGTGACATTGACATGGTGTTTGATGAGATCTGTGGTTCCCGGTAAATCCGTAAAAATATGCTTGTATTCGGATATGACTGATTGCAGTTCTTGCTGCTGATCAAGAGTGAGCTGTTGACCGTATCTCACATCTGCTACTGACTCCTTGGACTGGCAAACACCAAGTTCTAATAGATTATCGTCATCCACTGCATCATCACTGGTACTCTAGGAGAATTCTATAATTGCAGCACCAGTCACTTCCAGGACAGAGCCGCTCACATCAGTTGCTTCTTTATCATCTGTCTCATCACGAACGACATATTTCTTAAGTAGGTTACAATGGTAGGTCTTACACTTTCCTTTGATCCTAACCTGCCTTGGTTTTCTAAGTCACTTTGTGAAAGTACTACAGAGTATATTGAAGTGAGATCCTGTACAAATCAAGATATTTTGGACAAGGACACACCACTGGAACTCCTTGAACTATATGTTCGCTGAAATAATTTAATGCATTGATTTCGGTTTTATATATAACAAGAATAATAAAAACATTTTCAATAAAAATGAAGGAAGATGTAGGGACGTCAAAACCCTAAAAGCATGCAAACAAGGTTGGGAGGTTAACGTAGAACCTAAAATTAAACAAACCACTTCCATATAAGTAATCTAAGAGACTAAATTAGTAATCTAAGAAACTAAATTAGTAATCTTCCTGGATATATAAAATAGCCAAATACCAACCATTTGCTAAACAGTTGATTTTTTGCAACACAGTCACATTTGATATATACATATATGTACTTATATTTTGTAGTCTGACTGCAGCCAGAGTAAGTTATTTGCTGTGCATAGATATAGTTACATATTATTATACATTTCATATTTATTTATGGAAAACATGTACTTTGATAGTTACATATTCATGAAAATACGTAATTACGTACACCCGTGCAAACACACAATTAATTAATGTGAATAATTAGGTCTTTTATTATAGTTACAACGAAATATTTGAACATCAATTTTACTTCCTTGTCTACATGAAAACCACAAAGGTAATTTAATTATTAATCATTATAATTACTACTTCAGCAGCTATTATGGAATAATGAATATGAACGAATAATGCTATAAAAAAAAGTACTACTCAAAAATTATTTTAAAAATTTCTTGATCATAATGAAAAAAAATGTAGCTTAGACTTTAGGGTTTCTTCCATCGCTCTTAGTTACTTAAGGTTTCGACTCCTGACCCACTCCTTCAGTCTTTATCACAGAAGGTTCTGGACATGGAACCCGATTGAGCGATGCTCTAGACACTATTTTCCCAGTAAGCTCGGGACAAGTACACTTTCCTTCAGAAAGATCTCTTATTTTTGACATCAAGTCGTAATTGATTTTGTCATTCACAACAGAATCGTGTTTATATTCTGGATGATTAGTGACAAACTGTCTCATCCAACTAGCTGTAGTCATTAACTCGCCTAAAATACATGTAAATACATGTAACTCTAAACATATGTAGATTAGTGTTGTTTTAGTTAACTATAACTATTACTAAAACCCCTTTTAATATTTGACTTTTAGTTAACTATAACTAAATTACAAGTCGACTGTAATAACTACGTACATGTATAACCAACTAAAACGAAAATTGCCCAATAATGGGTTGTATTAATACTCTTATTAAATTTGAAGTGTGTTAAATTTCACTTTCATTCTTTTAATTATAATTTCATTTCAATGCTAAGGAAGTTCCACTTATTTTTACCACAGATTCCTTATTACAAAGTGCACCTGATATTTCAAAATTGAGTGATCTTGTCGGTGCTGAGATACCAGCAAAGTGGGAACTATTTGGAGTACAAGTGGGACTTGAACAAAGTTATTTAGATTTTAGTTAGTTAACTTAAACTAAAACCCTTTTAGTAAGCCTAGTATTAATTTAGTTAATTAAACTTACTATGACTTGAAACTATTGAAAACTATAACTAAACGTGGTCATTATTGTCATACTAAAACAACACTAATAATGTACATGTATAAGTATAACAGAAATCCCAATACATGTATATTAAGAACATATTGATTAAAAATAGGTAAGATGAGAATTCTTGGCACATGTACTAAACTACTCATTATTGTTAGTCCATGTACTTAGAGTTCTCTATTTTACTTGAAGTACAAACATGCATGGGTTTAGATTTCCATCTAAAATAAAGTGATTCTATAAAATAATTCCATGCATAAAAATTACAACAACTTCAATGCAATATGCCAACACACCAGTAGTGGGTTCAAGAAAAATGTCATGTAATGCTCCACCTATGGAAAGCACAGGTGCTCGTTACTGAAAAACTCACGAGAATGCAGAAACATACATTTAAATTAACCAAAATATTCATAATTAACACAAAATAATCCAATTAAGTGACTAACTGAAAAAGGAGGGGTTTAATGGAACCAACTACCAATGGACTTCCTAAGCATAAAGGCTGGTTCACAAAATGACGCAAGGCCTTACGTTGCGTAAGTGTGTTGAATTGTGAAATGATGCGCTTCTTTTAATGCCGTCAGACGCAACGTAACGCAAGAATAAGATCTGATTCTATCTTTGCATCAGCTGTGTTGCATTTGACCAATCAGTTTTCAGAATTTTATCACATCGCAACTGACGCAAAGCAAGGCTTGCGTCATTTTGTGAACCAGCCCTAACAGAGTTTAGATTTGTACTTAACATAAATGAAAATAACTCTGCATTGTAATTCCCAACACAATTGTTAACCTGATGCCCTTTTTGAAATGAGTCGTAAATACTGCATAATAGTGCATCTGGTATCCACATCAATATCAATACTGTTAACATACATTCTCACTAGTGGAATTACTCCAGGAAATTCACCCTATAGAAGTAGATAATGAATGAATGAATGGATGTACATCAGTGTTTTTTTATAAGCTCATATAAACTCATATGGCACAACATTGGTCCAAAGAGCTTCTTATTTGGCACCGCACATTTCTCTTTTTGGGCCAGCGGCGCAGTTAATTATGATTATATTGTCACTAACAGCATTAACTCTTTGTTACGACTTCTTTAACTATGTATACAAAGTGTACGTGACAAAAGCAAATATAGATTCAAACCAGAGTTTTTGATAAGTTTTGAAGCATGAGCCAACAATGGTTAGTGTGTGCACCATTGGGAATACATTTTGAGCCAATCAACAAAGAGTTAATGCTGTTAGTGACAATATAATCATAATTAACTGCACCACTGGCCCAAAGAGATAACTGTGCTGTGCCAAAAAAGAAGTCAATGGTGCGCCATATAAGCTTATCAAAAACACTGATTCAAATGATTCAAAGGGATGGTTCTATGGACCATAAAAATACCTACATATTTGGTTACTTACATAATACATTATGATTATGCAGTGTTCTGCCCGGATATTTAGAGTGGTGGTTGGATTCTAACTTGCATTTAGTGCTGTTTACCCAGTTTAAACTTAATTCTGTCTCAGTAGCCTATATACGTGTTATCTGAGAGGTGCTTAATTCATGCTGAGTGGTGGTTATTCCTGACCAGTGCTGACCAGTGTGGGCAGAACACTGATTATGGTTATATGTACATACATGCATAAACTAAAGGTCATTCACATTCACCTTGTCCTCAGAAAAATGCTCCTCATAACTTTAGTTTGGAATGACCAACAATCTTTTTACTTACACCATTTTCATATAATTATCCTTCCCGTTCTTTATTGTGTATGTCAAATTTCAATCCATTGCTTCATTTTTGAGTTACAGTATAATCATGTATTAACCTTATGACATTAAACATTTACACTATATTACATATAAAGTCATCACATCATAATTTTAAGGACATAGTGAATGTGAACAGACTGTATAATACTCATTGATAATACAAACAGTACCTTTCCATTCATGATAGTATCAATATCCATTAGTGTATACTCATCTTCATGAGATTTGGTATCACCAACGGCTGTCATTTTAGCAGCTTGTTCACCATCATTTGGTTCCTCCTCTTCATCCTCAGGTACTAAGCTTTTACGAAAATAAAATTTCTGTCGGTGTAAAGCATCTCGGACTTGTGAATTTTTCAAATTTTCTTGCACCTAGATTAGTATTTCATTGTACATAATTATATAATTTGCATGTACATGTATGGATATAATGCTACATATACATACGTACATGTGTATGTATGCATGTACCTGTGTAATACATGCATACATACACATGTATGTATATGTAGCATTATGTATATTGTTTATTATACCGAAAACATATTCTTAATATTAAAAATGTAGAACACTAATTACATACATACATAAATACATACATACATATATATATTATATACATATATGTTATATTATATATATATTATATTATAGGTATATTATATAGTATGCTAATAGGTCCTATATACAAAATATAGGACCTGAGTTTTGTGTCCAAGGATGTGATATAGCCCGAGCCTGCAAGTATATATATATATAGGACCTATTAGCATACTATATACAATATATTGTATGATGGTGACATCTCCAAATATAGACCTGTTTTGGGTCCTATATACAGAATATAGACCTAGCCACATCAAAGGATGATGTCATAATTGTACTATATATGTATTATATAAGGGTCCTATATTTTGTATATAGGACCTATTAGCATACTATATACAATATATTGTATGATGGTGACATATCCTGCATAGTGTGCACAAAGTGGTCAGACTTCTATATTAAAAAATATAGACTTCCTCTTAGGTCTATATAAAATATATAGACCTCACCACATCAAAGGGATGATGTCACCATCATACTATATATATATATATATATATATATATATATATATATATATATATATAATATAAGCTATTCTGGAATTATAACAATAATTTTAATTATTGTGTTCTTTGTCTAATAATTTTTTTAACACACACAAGAAAGATAAATTATCATATTAATTATACCTTTGATATTGGAATATAGAAGTTGAGTTTGAATGAGAGGATAGCTCTTGTAAGAAGTGCAACAAATACAACAAAAGCTGCATTTTCAAAATCAGTTATCTGCAACTGTAAAATTAATCAACCATTATACATTACTGTATCATTGTTCTGCCCAGGATATTTTAGAGTGGTGGTTGAATTCTAAATTATAAATAATTTGGTGCTGTTATCTAATTACTTAACTATACATAATTGGGGCTGTACTGTACTGTACTGTATATTACTGTACTGTGCTGTGTTGTGCTGTACTCTACTGTACTGAACTGTGCTGTGCTGTACTGTACTGTATTGTACTCTACTGTACTGTACTGATTGTACTGTACTATACTGTACTGTACTGTACTGTATTGTACAGTACTGTGCTGTACAGTAGAGTACTGTACTGTACTGTATTGTACCATACTGTACTGTACTGATTGTACTATACTGTACTGTATTGTACAGTGCTGTGCTGTACAGTAGAGTACTAAACTCTTGTTACAATTAGTCCATTATTGCTAATTTATCATACATCAAGTGGCCTGAATTCTACTCTCCATCCAATAGTTGAGTTTGGAGGTGGAGGCTTGAAACGCATAGTCTGCCAGTTTGTTGACTGAATGTTCTGAAAATGTGAATAAAATGATATGTTCATCATAATTATAATATATTAGTGTTGTGAACATAACTATTATAATAATTAAAACCTCCAGTAGTTGAGGGATCAGTGAATTCTAAACTTTAAAAATTTTTTTATTTACATTTGAATGTTTGCCTCTCCAAATCATAAGATCTGTCATAAAGTTAATTATTATTACTACCTCAAAATGATCACTATGATCTTCAACTTCTTGATCTAACATCTCCTTAAAGAGAGAGACTGGATCTCTGATAAACAAGTGAGCAACATGTTTAGCTAACAAATGATCTATTCCTATAGATTAACAGAGAGTTTAAACATACATAAACGATATAATATTAAATGTAAATAGAATGAATGAATGAATGAATGAATGAATGAATGAATGAATGAATGAATGGTTGGTTGGATGGAAGGATGGATGGATGGATGAATGCATGTATGTATGGATGGATGGATGGATGGATGGATGGATGGATAGATGAATTGGATGGATGGGTGGATAGATGGATGGATGGATGGACGAATGGATGGATGGATGGATGGAAGAATGGATGGAAGGATGGATTGATGGATAGATGGATGGATGGATGGGTGAACGAATGGATGAATTGATAGACAGATGCTATAATTTTATACCATTATCTCTGAGTGTTTTATAAGCTGTTTCATTATAGGGTACTTCAGTATCATTATATTCATCACTTGCTATATACATATCCACATATCCATATCTCGACTGAGGAATTACATACTTATCATTCTTTAATGGCTGGAGAAGAAAAACAAACAAAGCAAAATTAAATGGAGGAAAAGTATCCATCCCTATGATTGTTTTGTGGTGATCATTGCTGGCATTCTATACAAAGGTCAGAGGTCAAGATGAATGGTAATGATGTTTAGTATGATAAGTAAGAACTCAGAAGAACTGAAGGAGTCAGTAATGGCTAAGTGGTTTCCCATTCAGTCTACTACTGAAGTTATGCAACACTGAGCAGGAGGAACATTAATATGATGGGAACTGTTTGGTGCTGCATGACTAGGAGTACTGGTCTAACTCTACCCCTCAAAATGAGCCTATACCATTATATCATACACCTTAGTGTACAGGGAATTACTAAAACCTAGCTTGATAGCTGATGTGATCCACACTGTATAAATAATAAAGGAAAGAAACAAAGAAACTCTGAGAGTACATGAACAACAAAATTGTGCTTGTTAATAATTAAAACTTACTTTTAGTCCTCTTTCTTCAGCAGTTCTGTCATCTACAGAATCAGAAATGACATCATAACGACAATCTATATCCACCAAATAACCACGATACATAGGACTACCGGCTGATATGGCCAACTATATGAGAATGAATCAAGATAAGAAACTTAAACTTCACTTGATGTCACGAGTACTTGGGCAGGGGTTTTCAAGTGACTAATCTATCAATAGTCATATGACTTAGGTGATTAATCTACCAACAGTCATGTGACTTAAATGACTAATCGTAGTGTGACTTAAGTGATTGGTGTACTAATCGATTATTATAACCACAAACATGAACATTAATATGTTGTGTGAACTAATTGCCACATAACATAACTTAGCAAAACTTGTTAGTACATGTACTTGTACTTCAGTCCTTCCACTAAACATTGTCTGTACTTTGTACTTAGCACTTGCTAGTACTTGTAGTACGTAGATTCACAAGTGCTTGACACCATGCCATGACATATGACATGGTAAATTTTCACATTGTTTTCTGTACAATTACAATCCATTGAAAGAAGCTTCTTCAAAGTGTACCTTCGAGCTAGCTTTGGCCATGACACACCCACAATAATTAATAGCATGTGCTCTAACTAGCTGACTAATAGGTTGAATCAGGAGTTGTTGATGACAGACAGTTCTTGGTGTCAACTAGTCATAATTATATTTCGCATGCATTTCATTTTCAGTGCCACTCATTCATACAAATAATCATTCTTTTATTTACCAGTATTGGACATATCACACAGAGATGATCATATAAATGTCGTGCTTCATGAATATCACAACATTGGAATGTTACCTACAGAGAAGAAAGAATTTGTCGCCATCAGATTCATTCTCAAAATCGATACTCATTCCTATACTGGTTATCATACCTATATATACCATATTTAATAGCATACCAGTAATCATACCTATACCATATGCGATAACATACTCATTCTCTTACCTATACTTATACCTATATCATATGTAATAACATACTCATTCCCATCCCTGTACTTGTACCTACACCATATGTAACAGACTTATCCTCATACCTCCACTCATAGCTATACCATATGCAATAACATACTCATTCCCTTACCTATACTTATACCTATATCATATGTAATAACATACTCATTCCCATCCCTGTACTTGTACCTACACCATATGTAACAGACTTATCCTCATACATCCACTCATACCTATACCATATGCAATAACATACTCATTCTCTTACCTATACTTATACCTATATCATATGTAATAACATACTCATTCCCATCCCTGTACTTGTACCTACACCATATGTAACAGACTTATCCTCATACCTCCACTCATACCTATACCATATGCAATAACATACTCATTCCCTTACCTATACTTATATCATATGTAATAACATACTCATTCCCATCCCTGTACTTGTACCTACACCATATGTAACAGACTTATCCTCATACCTCCACTCATAGCTATACCATATGCAATAACATACTCATTCCCTTACCTATACTTATACCTATATCATATGTAATAACATACTCATTCCCATCCCTGTACTTGTACCTACACCATATGTAACAGACTTATCCTCATACATCCACTCATACCTATACCATATGCAATAACATACTCATTCTCTTACCTATACTTATACCTATATCATATGTAATAACATACTCATTCCCATCCCTGTACTTGTACCTACACCATATGTAACAGACTTATCCTCATACCTCCACTCATAGCTATACCATATGCAATAACAAAATCATTTCCACACCTATAGTATACTATATGTAATAACAGAGTAATTCTCATACCTGTACTCATACATATACCATTATATTAAGAGACTCACTCCCATACCTGTACTCATACCTATACCATATGCAATAACATACTCATTCCCTTACCTATACTTATACCTATATCATATGTAATAACATACTCATTCCCATCCCTGTACTTGTACCTACACCATATGTAACAGACTTATCCTCATACCTCCACTCATACCTATACCATATGCAATAACATACTCATTCCCTTACCTATACTTATACCTATATCATATGTAATAACATACTCATTCCCATCCCTGTACTTGTACCTACACCATATGTAACAGACACATCCTCATACCTCCACTCATAGCTATACCATATGCAATAACAAAATCATTTCCACACCTATAGTATACTATATGTAATAACTCATACCTGTACTCATACATATACCATTATATTAAGAGACTCACTCCCATACCTGTACTCATACCTATACCATGCAACAATTGGCTCATTTCCATACCTGTACTCATACTCATAATGTATAAAAAAGACTCGTTCCCATACCTGTAAACAAGCACAACCCATTCCAGCTTGCATGCAGTCTAAGTATATGTGATCAGGTTTTCCATATTTAGCAAGACTTCCGTCATCATTAGGAACTTGATCAATAAATGGAGAGGGAGTGTTCTTGTCTTTATATACTATAGAAAAGAATGTTAGACATATTCTTTTTACAACCAACGTTTCAACTAGATACTCTACCCTTCATCATAGTAGTGAAGCAATGTATGAAAGATAGATGTTTACAATATAGTGCTACATATCATGGGACAGTGTCAGTGTTTTTGATAAGCTGATATGGTGCACCATTGGACAAAAGAGCTTTTTTATTTGGCACTGTACAGTTCTCTATTTGGTAGTGCAGTTAATTACGATTATATTGTCACTAACAGCATTAGCTCTTTGTTAATTGGCTTAAAAGGTATTTCCAATAGTGCAAACATTTTTTAGCCAATTTGGACAATGCTTTAATACATATCAAAAACCCTGGAAAGTGTGTTGTACGACATCACACAGTACCACTTCTTGTACCACCAATCGCTCTTGCTGATACATTTATACTACCAGTTACTTTCATCTGAGGCAGAAGACAAAGATGGTTCATAGCTCTGACATACGTATGGAGGTTTCTCTCATACTCTCAAGACAAAGATGGTTCACAACTCTGACATGTTTATGCATGTTTCTCTCATATTCTAACGCACATTGCTGTGTACTAGTATCATTAGTTATGCTCTGATAAGAGATTTTACTAATATTCTGATAAACTGAACACTTCTATAGATATGCCAATACTAATTCGATATTATATCTATACCTTCTGGCTTCTGATTCTTTCAATGAAAATCAGCATTTTCTCAATAATTATGAGTATCATAAAAGCAATTAATGATGCTAGAATCACAAGAAATGACATTATTGGGTATACGTTTTACAATATCGGTTAAATCTTTCAGGAATAACCGATACTGATATTAAAAATAATGGCGGATAATGACCAATACTGATTACTGATCCAATTATCGGGCATAGCACTAAGTATCATACTGATCATTTGGTATACTAGAAAATAATTTTATTAATGGAAAAAATCAATACTTTTTGTTATTCAATTCACAAGATAATGGTTCTCTTGTTATATACAGGAAGCCAATACAATTTGCCATACAAGAAGACAACAAAGTGTACTTCATACATACATGTCTAGTGTTGGCATTGCAAGTCATGGACTGTCAGTGAAATGTCATGAATATTGACGATCCATGGACAACCAAGGAGGTCACTAGTTAGGGTTAGACTGCCATGATATGGCTTTGACAACCAGGATTATAGTGGCTCCCATGGATGACTAGGATTACACTAATGTACACATGTACATGCACTAACACTGACAGACATGGTGGATTACTGACAATATACGCCTGCACTAAACATCCCTCACTTCATAATAAATTTTGTTAGCTTCTAGTACAAAATGATTTAAAGAGTAGTCTTGTGCAGCCAGCCCCTCCCACTCTAATCAAGTGGGAGATCTGTGTTGAGGTAAAGGTCATTCACGTTCACCATGACCTCAGAAAAATGTTCATAACTTTAGTTTGGAATGACTAACAATCTTTTCACCTGCACCATTTTCATATGATAGTCCTTCCCATTCTTTTTTATGTATGTCAAATTTCAATCCATTACTTCATTATTGAGTTACAGTATAATCATGTATTAACCTTATGACATTAAGCTATACACTATATTACATATAAAGTCATCACATCATGATTTTGAGGACATCGTGAATGTGAACAGGGTATAGTTGTCTAGTGCTTTCACTAGATATCCAGTGAATGCACTTAATGATAAATGGAGTTGGTGGAATATGTATGTATGTTGAAGAAACAATCAAGACTGCCAAAGGTAAAAGGTAAAACACTAGAGGAGAAGCAGATGAATTAAAGGTTTTCTGATAGGAAAATATCTTTGCTACTTGCTATGTGAATAGTCTCTTGTAGTCAGCTCCTCTCAGGTTAAGTGAAATCATCAGATATCCAGTGAAAGCACTGGACAACTGCCTCAACACAGATCTCTCAGCCCTTCCTGTTTTGTTAAGAGTAGGGGAGCTGGCTACAACCAGACCTTTTAAAGAGACGACATTATCCATCAGTATAATAATATATTATATTAAACTATATACTATATTACAAATACAGTCATCACATCCTAATTTTGAGGTCATCATGAATGTCAACAGACTTTATTCTTACTTGGAAGGTTGATGACAACTTTTTCACCTCTTCTCTCTCGAATATTCCTTGTCAGAGTTCTAGAAAAGATAGAATGACATGTATAAGGAATGTATTTACTGTTAAAAACTATTTGTTGCTCTAGCACACAACAAAACTTAAACTCATGAAATATGTTACAATACATTTATGTAATTACATGTATATAAATATGTTAGTGGGTGAAACTTTTACACAGCAAATTTTTCGTACAAATTGTTATCACAAACACACAAATAATTTCTGATTTGATATTGATGTGATCAAAATGTGATTAGAAGTGATGAAATGCCATCAAATGTGATCAGAAGTGATCAAATGTGATCGCATGTAGTCAAATGTGTTAAATTAAGAAGCTTCCCTCAGACAAATGGAAAATTAAGTATTAAGAAAATTATTTTATAATAACACCTCACTTGTACTATGTCTTTACTTGTACCTTTAATTATAGGCACACATGGATGGATAGATGGATGGGTGGATGGACAGATGGATGGATGGATGGATGGATGGATGGATGGATAAAGGAATGGATGGATAGAGGGATGGACAGATGGATGGATGGATAGATGGACGATGGATAGATGGATGGATAGAGGGATAGAGGGATGGATGGATGGATGGATGGATGGGTGGATGGACGGATGGATGGATGGATGGATAGATGACGGATGGATGGATGGATGGATAGATGGATGGATGGATGGATGGACGGACAAATGGACGGATGGATGGATGGATAGATGGATGGATAGTTGGCTGGATGGATAGATGGATGATGGACATGAATGAAATGTCAATCACAAGTATAATTATAATTGTTCAAAAGCAAGAAGCAAAAATGTGCAGCAATCTACACGTATGTAGCACATCTGACAAAGTGTTGAATTTAGATTTCGAATTTAAATGTTTCTCTATCTTAAAATTTGAATTCATTTATTAATGATGATCTAAACAGAGTGGTTATACATGTACCTTATAACGAAATGATGTAAGGCACAGAGTACAAACCAAAAGGAGGTTCATAGCTAGTAAGGCACAAAACTAAAGAACTCCTTCTGACATAATAATAATTAACACCTAAAGTACAATTTAAATAAGATTAACAGAGGTGTCTGTAAGAACCACAAAGGAAATACTCAATACATGTTTATGGTCATGTAGAGGAACTGTAACTCAATCTCCCAACCTGTGTACATTAAATCATCATATTCATGAAATCTTTGGTACATATATATGGGGAGGGGCTAGCTACTGGACATTAAGTATTTAATCGTTGCAACTTCTGACTACAATTTACCATTGGTTAAGCTGCAGACACAATGTTGCTTACTTACACTTCGTTATTCGTCTTTGCAGTTGTTGTGCTCCAGTCAAGTGAAGTATGTGCATGCAATGTAAATGTTCATTTGGCTGGCACTGATGACTCACAGTGTGCTTATGTCTTTAGCATTCCTGTTAAAGATACATGTAACGACAATCAATGCTTATCATTCACAGATGCCGTGAAATTTCTCTACAATAAAATATCGATAGAGGAAACGTTGATGAACAATCTGCTTGCCTACTATCCATTTGATGAAGATACTCTCGATTATTCTGGCAACAATCGAAATGGTGTCACTTCTGGAGCTGCTTTAGTCTACTCTGATGGTGTGAAATGCAGTGCTGCAGAGTTCAATGGTGCTCAGAAGGTGGTAGTAAATGCGTTTAACAATTTCAACTTTGGATCAGAGTTTGCAGTCAGTGTGTGGTTCAAACGAACTGGGGGTTTTACTAATTACCAAGGTATCATCAACAATGGATATTATAGTACTGGAAGCTGGGAGATTAGGATGGGACGTGAGAACAATGGACAAATGCTTGGAGGAGGAGTAGTAACCGTAGACAGCTCTGTAACTTGGGATTATCAAAACTTGATAGCATCAACAAATGACTGGCACCATGTGGTAATGACATATGATGGAGACACACTCCTGTACTATTTAGATGGGGTATTGCAGAGTGGTGATGATCATTGCTGTACAGGACCAATCTTACAGAGAGCAAACCCTGTCACTATTGGTCAAGCTGGAGTGGGTATGAGTAACGAATTCTTTGTTGGGCTAATTGACGAAGTGAAGATTTTCAACATGAGCCTGTCGGCTGCTCATGTGGACTTCTTGTTCAAGAAAGACAGTCCTTAAATCTCCTGCCAAAAAAACTTTGTATATTATCTTCACTGTTTTAGATTACTGCTTATAAGTATAATTATAACATTTTATAGTTAAAACTGCTGATTTGTTTCCTAATGTGTTTTTAATAATCATTAATTTGAATATTCTTTTTTTGTAAAACATTCTGTGTTTCCCTCAATTTATTAATACCAAGAAATATTACAAACTAAAAGTGTAGCTCCTGAGCTAATTAAAAATCATCAATGCAGTACACAAGTGATAAGCCTATATAGCTATCTCTGGCAGAGCATATGATGATGTCAATAATAAGTATAGTTGCAAAGAATAGTGTAAATTTAAATTAATACAATCTAAATAATTATCTAGGCTGTATATTATTTAAAAATTGATATTTGCCTTTGTTGTAGAGCTGGGCGATAGTGAAATTTTCAACTATCACAATATCTAATAGATAGTTGAATGACAGTGAATACTATCATTATAGTGAAACTAGAAATTGGATATAGATCCTGAGTATTTTTCACTTGTGGCAGAGAAATAAAGTACCCCCCATACACCACTCTCTGAGCTCCCAACAGAAAACACTTCAAGCACTTTATCAAGATTGATCTCATCAGAAATATTCCTTGCCATCTACACGTTTGTCATGTTGTTGTGGGTATGTTGAGGCAAGACAATGTCAAATGCACATGTTTGTAACCACATGTCCGCTATTACGATAGTAGTTTTTAGTTATCACTGTCATGATAGTAACACTGACAACAACGAGTCACATTATTGCTACTATTTATTACTTTTAGTATACCAATTAGTGTTCTGCCCAGGGTATTGAGAGTGGTGGTTGGATTCTACATTGCATTTAGTGCTGTTTATCTTAATTCTGTCTCAGTAGCCTATATATGTATTATCTGAGAAGTGGTTAATTTATTTAAGAGGTGGTTAATTTATCTAACAGGTGGTTAATTCATTTGAGTGGTGGCTATTCCCGACCAGTGCGGGCAGAACACTGCCAATTTTTCATGACAAGCATGAAGTGTTGTTTGGAGGCAATGCCTATCAAGCTATCACCCAGGCCTACTTTGTTGTTCAAGTAACTATACACAATCTTTCGTGGGGTTTCTTAGTTAGTTAAGTTATGAGTTTTCAAGAAATTTCAGCCATTTGTTGATGACCAGATACAGTTCCTTTGAAGTTTTATAAGTGACATCAAACACGAAATATAACATGGGAAGTATAATAGAAAGACTTCAAGTAAATGTTATGACATCAACATGAACATGTAACTTTAAACTGTAATAACCAATCAATGAAGTAGTTCAACAATTTTGTTTTTGCAGTGTAGCTCTCTCAGATTGCCAGAGCATATAATGATGACAATACTAACAAAATATATAATCATGACTTTTCTGTTAGATTGCTTATTACCCATGACTGCCAATGGTACACTACATACCTATATGTTCTGAAAACATGAAATAAAATAATAAATTAATCATCATTGTGGTCATTGAGTGTCTGAACATGTATAGTACAAACACGTTATAATTATTATGAAGGACATGACTGAAAGTGGACTATTTTAAATATGAAAGCACATTAATTATGGATACTATGAACTGTATTATGCAAGGTACACTCATTTTCATAGCAACTAATTTCAAGCTTTATGATGTGTTTAGTATAATTATGTTAAACTATTGAAAATCACAAAGAACAACAAATTTTAAAAAATATATATCTTCTATAGATAGATACTTCAGGAGCTCATAAATGATGTAACATCCTTAACTAAAGGTCAATCATGTTCACTTTGACCTTTGACACATGTTCATAACTTTAGTTTGGAATGAGCACTAATTTTTTATATTCACCATTTTCATATAATTATCCTTCCCATTCTTTTTTGCCTACATCATATTTCAATCCATTACTTCATTATTGAGTTACAGTACAATCATGTATTAATTAATTAACATTTTGACATTAAACTTTACACTACACTACACATAAGGTCACCAGAAGTTTTGACCAGATGTTACATATACACAATGTACATGAGGACTACATGTATGTAGTCATTTGAATTTAGATTTTAAATTTATATATTTCTCTATCTTAAAATTTGAATTCATTATTAATGATGATCTAAACAGAGTGGTTATACATGTACCTTATAACGAAATGATGTAAGGCACAGAGTACAAACCAAAAGGAGGTTCATAGCTAGTAAGGCACAAAACTAAAGAACTCCTTCTGACATAATAATAATTAACACCTAAAGTACAATTTAAATAAGATTAACAGAGGTGTCTGTGTAAGAACCACAAAGGAAATACTCAATACATCTTTATGGTCATGTAGAGGAACTGTAACTCAATCTCCCAACCTGTGCACATTAAATCATCATATCCATGACATTTGTGGTGACATATATACTGGGAGGGGCTAGCTACTGGACATTAAGTATTTAATCGTTGCAACTTCTGACTACAATTTACAATTGGTTAAGCTGCAGACACAATGTTGCTTACTTACACTTCGTTATTCGTCTTTGCACTTTTTGTGCTCCAGTCAAGTGAAGTATGTGCATGCAATGTAAATGTTCATTTGGCTGGCACTGATGACTCACAGTGTGCTTATGTCTTTAGCATTCCTGTTAAAGATACATGTAATGACAACCAATGCTTATCACTCACAGATGCTGTGAAATTTCTCTACAATAAAATATCGATAGAGGAAACGCTGATGAACAATCTGCTTGCCTACTATCCATTTGATGAAGATACTCTCGATTATTCTGGCAACAATCGAAATGGTGTCACTTCTGGAGCTGCTTTAGTCTACTCTGATGGTGTGAAATGCAGTGCTGCAGAGTTCAATGGTGCTCAGAAGGTGGTAGTAAATGCGTTTAACAATTTCAACTTTGGATCAGAGTTTGCAGTCAGTGTGTGGTTCAAACGAACTGGGGGTTTTACAAATTACCAAGGTATCATCAACAATGGATATTATAGTACCGGAAGCTGGGAGATTAGGATGGGACGTGAGAACAATGGACAAATGCTTGGAGGAGGAGTAGTAACCGTAGACAGTGCTGTAACTTGGGATTATCAAAACTTGATAGCATCAACAAATGACTGGCACCATGTGGTAATGACATATGATGGACTGACACTCCTGTACTATTTAGATGGAGTATTGCAGAGTGGTGATGATCATTGCTGTACAGGACCAATCTTACAGAGAGCAAACCCTGTCACTATTGGTCAAGCTGGAGTGGGTATGAGTAACGAATTCTTTGTTGGGCTAATTGACGAAGTGAAGATTTTCAACATGAGCCTGTCGGCTGCTCATGTGGACTTCTTGTTCAAGAAAGACAGTCCTTAAATCTCCTGCCAAAAAAACTTTGTATATTATCTTCACTGTTTTAGATTACTGCTTATAAGTATAATTATAACATTTTATAGTTAAAACTGCTGATTTGTTTCCTAATGTGTTTTTAATAATCATTAATTTGAATATTCTTTTTTTTTGTAAAACATTTTGTGTTTCCCTCAATTTATTAATACCAAGAAATATTACAAACTAAAAGTGTAGCTCCTGAGCTAATTAAAAATCATCAATACAATACACAAGTGATAAGGCTATATAGCTATCTCTGGCAGAGCATATAATGATGTTAATAATTCATTTATAGATGATAGAGCATCTGACTACCAATCAGAAGGTCCTGGGTTCAAATCTCCAGCTGCTCCAGGTATTTTTTTATGGACATGTGTCTCTCTACTTCAATAAATTTACATTGTCATGATGCTGGTTGTCGCTACATGCATGCTAAGTCATTATTAATACTTTGTACATACTATAATAATTAAAGAACAATATATAGTTGCTTTGTTGTTGAGTTGAGCAATAGTGAAATTTTCAACTATCTACTTGAACGAGAGTTCATGATAGTGAAACTACACTGCAAAAATAAAATTGTTAAATTTACTAATTCATTTGTTAAGTTGCAAGGAAAAACGAAATTGTAATTTAATTGTTCATGTAGGTTGCATAGTGACACACAATATACATGTACTACTTAGACATTTTATAATCTGTAGTTTCAATTTTCTTATACGGTCTAATTCATTTACAAAGGAGCTAAATAAATATTTTAATTAAATGATGTAAGGTTTCCAAACCTACTTGCAGATACTAGACATGATATTTGATTACAATTGGTACAAGTACATTATCTATAATTTGCATTCTTGCAACTATACTAACAAATACATTACTTATTTTATTTTGCAGTGTAGAAATTGGATACGAATTATGCTAATTGAAACCAAGTACTCTCACACTGCAAAAAATAAATCGTTAAAATAACTATTTTATTGGTTAGTACAGTTGCAAGGAATAGCTCAATTTAGTTTATCAATTGTCATAGAGGATGTTATGGCTACATACAAGTATATTACTATGACATAATGTGCACCAAGTATTGGAAGATATAAATTAAATTACGCTTTTGTGGGCGTACAAAGCCTTTTTATGGTCGGATAATTTCACCAAAGCCTTTTCATGGCCGGATACAACTACATGTACTTTAGTATGCACCCTAAAATTATAGTGCTTCAAATATACTTAGTACAAAGTATCTGTGTTATAAGATGTATGTATTCTAAACAACCACCTAATTGTTAAATCTAAGAAATTGGATACAGATTCTCTATTTGTGGCAAAGAAACCAAGTACTCCCATATACCACTCTTTGAGCTCCCAACAGAAAACTCTTCCAGCACAATCTCATCAGAAATATTCCTCGCTACCTTAACATGTTTTTTCATGTGGTTGTGGGTATATTGAGGCAAGACAATGTCAAATGCACATGCCTATAACCACATGTCCCCTATTACATTAGCTATCACTGTTACGATAGTAACAGTGATGAAAATGAGTCACACTGTTGCTACTATCGCCCTGCCCTACTTTGGTGTTCAAATAATTGTATACAATCTTTTGTGGGGTTTCGTAGTTAGTTAAGTTATGAGTTTTCAAGAAATTTCAACCATTTGTTGATGACCAGATACAGTTCCTATGAAGTTTTATAAGTGACATCATACATGAAATAATATAATATGGGAAGTATAATAGGAAGACTTCAAGTAAATCTATGGCATCAACAGGATGAACATGTAACTTTAAATTAGTGATGCACTGATATTCGGATCGGTAATCGGTATTAGTCATTATCAGCTGTTATTTTTAGTATTGCTAGTTATTTCTAAACAATGCAACTGATGTGCTAAAAAGAATGTCATTTCTTGTGATTATAGTATCATCAATTATTGCTTTTATGATACTCATAACTATCGAGAAAATGCTCATTTTCATTGAAAGAGTCAGAGGTAGATTTCAAGAAGGTAGATATAACATTGGATCGGTATCAGTTATCGGTCTCTTATTGGAGCATCACTACTCTAAATCCTTGCAACTGTAATCGTTGAATTATTTAAACAATTTTTCTTTTACAGTGTAGCTCTTTCAGATTGCCAGAACATATATAATAATGACAATACTAACAAAATATATAATCACGAAAGCTTCAGTTAGATTGATTGATCATTACTAAGAGTGCCAATGGTACACTAAATGACTACATGTTCTGAAAACATGAAATAAGATAATAAAATAATAATCATTATGGCCATTGAGTGTCTGAATATGTATAGTACAAACGCATGTTATAATCATTATGAAGGGTATAACTGAAAGTGGACTATTTTAAATGGATACTAAGAAGATGTTCTGAAAACACGAAATAAAATAATAAATTAATCATTATTGGTTCTACTGTCTGTCTGAATATGTACAGTACAAACACATATTATGAAAGGACATAACTGAAAGTGGACTATTTTAAATGGATTATATGAAGGCACACGAATTATGGATACTGTGAATGTATTATCCTCTGCAAGGTATGCTAATTTTCATAAACAACTAATTTCAAGCTTTATGATGTGTTTTTATAATTATGTTGAAAATCACAAAGAACAACAAAGTTTGAAATGTATATTTCTTCTATAGATACTTCAGGAACTCATAAATGACTTAACTAAAGGTCATTCATGTTCACCTTGACCTTAACAAATGTTCATAACTTTATTTTGGAATGAGGAGCAATTTTTTATGTTTACCATTTTCATATAACTATCCTTCCCACTCTTTTTTGAGTACATCATATTTCAATCAATTACTTCATTGTTGAGTTACAGTATAATCATGTATTAATTAAGTAACCTTATGACATTTATTCTACATTACACATAAGGTCATCACACACTGTAAAAGTAATAGGTTATTTTAATCTTCAGTTGGTTACAGGAGTTTCAATGCAATTATATTTTCCTCCATGCTGATTTATTTTTCCTGCTAGCTAATATTTACAAGTCATGCACAGTTCATTTGATCTTGATCTACATTGTATATTGACTAATATATACATGTTTGTGTAGTACATGTCATAACAAAGCAAAACAAACAAACATATTACTACAATGTACGTAGCTACATGTACATGTATATACATAGCAAGTATTATATTGGTACAACCTGTGGTGTATTATTAGTATTCAAATTCCATCATCAGCAAAACAACAGATGTTACTAGCTCATTGCAGAGTAATTAAATATACACATGAAGTTGTACTTATAATTTAGCAAATAATGTGATGTACTCCACAGATATTTGAAAAGTCAGTATGTACCATTCTTTATTATGGCATGTACTTTATATACTAGTCAATACATATGTAGATCAAAATCAAAACATTACCTAGCTAGACAAGAAAGCAGCATTGATTTATAAAATCTCAGGAGGAATTCATGTAACCAAATGATGGTTAAAAATAACCCATTCATTTTTACAGTGCAAGTTTTGAACAGATGCTACATATACACAAAGTACATGAGGACTACATGTACATGTTGAGCAACTGTAACTTAATCTCACTACATGTTAGTGTTGTTCTAGTTCTTGGGTACTAGAACTAATATAATTTTAGTTCTGGCCTTTTTATTTTAGTTCTAGTACCAAGAACTAGAATTGGTACTAGAATTAAAAAAATATTTTGTCAAAAACTAAAATTGGTACTAGAACTAAAAATATATTTTGCTAAGAACTGGAATTGGTACTAGAACTAAAAATATATTTTGTTAAGAACTAGAATTGGTATTAGAACTAAATTTTCCAATAGAACTTTAAATAGTACAGTATCAGGAATGCCAGTAATTATCGTTGAAGTTGGAAGGGTACTAACTTTGGCATTTTACAATTTGTTATGATAATGATATCACGCACAGCTGATGAGTACCAGCAACTGGCGCCATGGAACTAGTATTAGGACAATAAGACAGAACTATAACTAGAACTAAAATTATCAATATAAAGGTTCTGGAACTACAACTAGAACTAAAATTATCAAAATATTGGTTCTGGAACTATAACTGGAACTATAAACAACAACAAAAAAGTTCCAGAACTGGAACTGTAACTTTTAAAATAAATAGAACTAGAACAACACTACTACATGTGTACACTAAAACAATCATATAATCATATTCATGACATTTTTGGTGACACATATATGGGAGGGGCTAGCTACTGGACATTAAGTATTTAATCGTTGCAACTTCTGACTACAATTTACAATTGGTTAAGCTGCAGACACAATGTTGCTTACTTACACCTTGTTATTTATCTTTGCAGTTGTTGTGCTCCAGTCAAGTGAAGTATGTGCATGCAATGTAAATGTTCATTTGGCTGGCACTGATGACTCACAGTGTGCTTATGTCTTTAGCATTCCTGTTAAAGATACATGTAATGACAATCAATGCTTATCATTCACAGATGCTGTGAAATTTCTCTACAATAAAATATCGATAGAGGAAACATTGATGGACAATCTGCTTGCCTACTATCCATTTGATGAAGATACTCTCGATTATTCTGGCAACAATCGAAATGGTGTCACTTCTGGAGCTGCTTTAGTCTACTCTGATGGTGTGAAATGCAGTGCTGCAGAGTTCAATGGTGCTCAGAAGGTGGTAGTAAATGCGTTTAACAATTTCAACTTTGGATCAGAGTTTGCAGTCAGTGTGTGGTTCAAACGAACTGGGGGTTTTACAAATTACCAAGGTATCATCAACAATGGATATTATAGTACCGGAAGCTGGGAGATTAGGATGGGACGTGAGAACAATGGACAAATGCTTGGAGGAGGAGTAGTAACAGTAGACAGTGCTGTAACTTGGGATTATCAAAACTTGATAGCATCAACAAATGACTGGCACCATGTGGTAATGACATATGATGGACTGACACTCCTGTACTATTTAGATGGGGTATTGCAGAGTGGTGATGATCATTGCTGTACAGGACCAATCTTACAGAGAGCAAACCCTGTCACTATCGGTCAAGCTGGAGTGGGTATGAGTAACTTATTCTTTGTTGGGCTAATTGACGAAGTGAAGATTTTCAACATGAGCCTGTCGGCTGCTCATGTGGACTTCTTGTTCAAGAAAGACAGTCCTTAAATCTCCTGCCAAAAAAACTTTGGATATTATCTTTACTGTTTTAGATTACTAATAAGAATGCTTATAAGTATAATTATAACATTTTATAGTTAAATCTGCTGATTATATTCCTAATGTGTTTTTAATAATCGTTTATTGAATATTGTTTTTGTAAAATATTTTGTGTTTCCTGCAATTTATTGATACCAAGAAATATTACAAACTAAAAGTGTAGTTCCTGAGCTAATTAAAAATCATTAATGCAGTACACAAGTGATAAGCCTATATAGCTATCTCTGGCAGAGCATATGATGATGTCAATAATAAGTATAGTTGCAAAGAATAGTGTAAATTTAAATTAATACAATCTAAATAATTATCTAGGCTGTATATTATTTATAAATTGATATTTGCCTTTGTTGTAGAGCTGGGCGATAGTGAAATTTTCAACTATCACAATATCTAATAGATAGTTGAATGACAGTGAATACTATCATGATAGTGAAACTAGAAATTGGATATAGATTCTGAGTATTTTTCACTTGTGGCAGAGAAATAAAGTACCCCCCATACACCACTCTCTGAGCTCCCAACAGAAAACACTTCAAGCACTTTATCAAGATTGATCTCATCAGAAATATTCCTTGCCATCTACACGTTTGACACGTTGTTGTGGGTATGTTGAGGCAAGACAATGTCAAATGCACATGTTTGTAACCACATGTCCGCTATTACGATAGTAGTTTTTAGTTATCACTGTCATGATAGTAACACTGACAACAACGAGTCACACTATTGGTACTATTTATTAGTTTTAGTATACCAATTAGTGTTCCGCCCAGGGTATTCAGAGTGGTGGTTGGATTCTACATTGCATTTAGTACTATTTATCTTAATTCTGTCTCAGTAGCCTATATATGTATTATCTGAGAAGTGGTTAATTTATTTAAGAGGTGGTTAATTTATCTAACAGGTGGTTAATTCATTTGAGTGGTGGCTATTCCCGACCAGTGCGGGCAGAACACTGCCAATTTTTCATGACAAGCATGAAGTGTTGTTTGGAGGCAATGCCTATCAAGCTATCACCCAGGCCTACTTTGTTGTTCAAGTAACTATACACAATCTTTCGTGGGGTTTCTTAGTTAGTTAAGTTATGAGTTTTCAAGAAATTTCAACCATTTGTTGATGACCAGATACAGTTCCTTTGAAGTTTTATAAGTGACATCAAACACGAAATATAACATGGGAAGTATAATAGAAAGACTTCAAGTAAATGTTATGACATCAACATGAACATGTAACTTTAAACTGTAATAACCAATCAATGAAGTAGTTCAACAATTTTGTTTTTGCAGTGTAGCTCTCTCAGATTGCCAGAGCATATAATGATGACAATACTAACAAAATATATAATCATGACTTTTTCAGTTAGATTGCTTATTACCCATGACTGCCAATGGTACACTACATACCTATATGTTCTGAAAACATGAAATAAAATAATAAATTAATCATCATTGTGGTCATTGAGTGTCTGAACATGTATAGTACAAACACGTTATAATTATTATGAAGGACATGACTGAAAGTGGACTATTTTAAATATGAAAGCACATTAATTATGGATACTATGAACTGTATTATGCAAGGTACACTCATTTTCATAGCAACTAATTTCAAGCTTTATGATGTGTTTAGTATAATTATGTTAAACTATTGAAAATCACAAAGAACAACAAATTTTAAAAAATATATATCTTCTATAGATAGATACTTCAGGAGCTCATAAATGATGTAACATCCTTAACTAAAGGTCAATCATGTTCACTTTGACCTTTGACACATGTTCATAACTTTAGTTTGGAATGAGCACTAATTTTTTATATTCACCATTTTCATATAATTATCCTTCCCATTCTTTTTTGCCTACATCATATTTCAATCCATTACTTCATTATTGAGTTACAGTACAATCATGTATTAATTAATTAACATTTTGACATTAAACTTTACACTACACTACACATAAGGTCATCAGAAGTTTTGACCAGATGTTACATATACACAATGTACATGAGGACTACATGTATGTAGTCATTTGAATTTAGATTTTAAATTTATATATTTCTCTATCTTAAAATTTGAATTCATTATTAATGATGATCTAAACAGAGTGGTTATACATGTACCTTATAACAAAATGATGTAAGGCACAGAGTACAAACCAAAAGGAGGTTCATAGCTAGTAAGGCACAAAACTAAAGAACTCCTTCTGACATAATAATAATTAACACCTAAAGTACAATTTAAATAAGATTAACAGAGGTGTCTGTGTAAGAACCACAAAGGAAATAATCAATACATCTTTATGGTCATGTAGAGGAACTGTAACTCAATCTCCCAACCTGTGCACATTAAATCATCATATCCATGACATTTGTGGTGACATATATACTGGGAGGGGCTAGCTACTGGACATTAAGTATTTAATCGTTGCAACTTCTGACTACAATTTACCATTGGTTAAGCTGCAGACACAATGTTGTTACTTACACTTCATTATTCGTCTTTGCACTTTTTGTGCTCCAGTCAAGTGAAGTATGTGCATGCAATGTGAATGTTCATTTGGCTGGCACTGATGACTCACAGTGTGCTTATGTCTTTAGCATTCCTGTTAAAGATACATGTAATGACAATCAATGCTTATCATTCACAGATGCTGTGAAATTTCTCTACAATAAAATATCGATAGAGGAAACGTTGATGAACAATCTGCTTGCCTACTATCCATTTGATGAAGATACTCTCGATTATTCTGGCTACAATCGAAATGGTGCCACTTCTGGAGCTGCTTTAGTCTATTCTGATGGTGTGAAATGCAGTGCTGCAGAGTTCAATGGTGCTCAGAAGGTGGTAGTAAATGCGTTTAACAATTTCAACTTTGGATCAGAGTTTGCAGTCAGTGTGTGGTTCAAACGAACTGGGGGTTTTACAAATTACCAAGGTATTGTCAACAATGGATATGGTAGTACTGGAAGCTGGGAGATTAGGATGGGACGTGAGAACAATGGACAAATGCTTGGAGGAGGAGTGGTAACTGGAGACAGCCCTGTAATTTGGGATTATATATACCTGATAGCATCAACAAATGACTGGCACCATGTGGTAATGACATATGATGGAGACACACTCCTGTACTATTTAGATGGGGTATTGCAGAGTGGTGATGATCAATGCTGTACTGGACCAATCTTACAGAGAGCAAACCCTGTCACTATCGGTCAAGCTGGAGTGGGTACAAGTATCGAATTCTTTGTTGGGCTAATTGACGAAGTGAAGATTTTCAACATGAGCCTGTCGGCTGCTCATGTGGACTTCTTGTTCAAAAAAGACAGTCCTTAAATCTCCTGCCAAAAAAAAATTATCTTCATTATGTTAGATTACTAATAAGAATGCTTATAAGTATAGTTATAACATTTTCTAGTTAAATCTGCTGATTTTTTTTGTTTTTAATAATAGTTTCTTTGAATATTGTTTTTGTAAAACATTTTGTGTTTTCCGCAATTTATTAATACCAAGAAATATTACAAACTAAAAGTGTAGCTCCTGAGCTAATTAAAAATCATCAATGCAGTACACAAGTGATAAGCCTATATAGCTATCTCTGGCAGAGCATATGATGATGTCAATAATTCATTCATTGGTAAAGTATGTAATTTAAATTAATACAATCTAAAAATTACTACAAGGCTGTATATTATTGAAATTGATTGATTGAACTAGTGAATCTAGCTTAAGTAGAGAGACACACAGCTGAATTTGCCTGACCTAAGTAGTAGACATTGTCTATGAAATGATCTTCCTCAACTTGGCTCCAGTAGCTCAGATGATAGAACATCTGACCACCAATCAGAAGGTCCTGGGTTCAAACCTCCAGCTGCTCCAGATATTTTTTATGGACATGTCTCTCTACTTCAATAAATTTACATTGTCATGATGCTGGTTGTCGCTACATGCATGCTAAGTCATTATTAATACTTTGTACCTATAATAATTGAAGAACAATATAGAGCTGCCTTTGTTGTTGAACTGAGCGACAGTGAAATTTTTAACTATCTACTTGAACGAGAGTTCATGATAGTGAAACTACACTGCAAAAATAGAATTGTTAAGTAACTAATTCATTCGTTAGTACAGTTGCAAGGAAAAACGAAATTGTAATTTAATTGTTCATGTAGGTTGCATGGTGACATACGATATACATGTACTTTTCTGAAACTTTTTTTGCATGACAGACAGACAGAACCAATCACTTAACCATATGCATTGTGAAGCTGTGACCAGTTATAGAAAAACTGGTGAACTGACTGGTTTCATGAAAAAATTAGTTTACAGGATTTAATTTTAGAATAATTGGTAATTAAGTGGGTGAGTACTCATAATTAACATAGCTGCGTGAACAATAAAAAAATGGAGGAAGAGAACTTCTCATCTGATGTTCGTACTTCTGCATCCATTTGGAGGTATTTTCACTTCAAAAAGATAGTGGAGGATGGTTACATAATGGAGATCGTGCATTCTGTAGGCAGAAAGTTGCTCATGGTGGTGGAACAATGAACTTGAAGATAGTGGAGGATGGTTACATAATGGAGATCGTGCATTCTGTAGGCAGAAAGTTGCTCATGGTGGTGGAACAATGAACTTAAAGATAGTGGTGGATGGTTACATAAGGGAGATCGTGCATTTTGTAAACTCTGTAGGCAGAAAGTTCTTGATGGTGGTCAACGAAAGAAAAGGAACATTTAATTAACATTTAATTCCATAGATGATAGCCAGTTACCTGGTTAACTGACAGTGATTGATGAACCCGTAACTGGTTATACATGTGTACTTACTGTATCAGGTTCACAGCTCTAATGCACAGGGTAATAATAATTGCATGCATATACAGTTATAAATATATCAGGAAGTGAAGGAGTGGAAGAGAATCTTGAAATAAGATTTGAAAAAATATTCCTTCCACAGATAGATGTTTCAGGAACTCACGGATGACGTAATATCCTTAACTAAAGGTCATTCATGTTTCCCCTTCACTTTAAAAATCATAAGTTTATTTTGGGAAGGACCAACTTTCATGAATTTAATATAATTATCCTTCCGGTTATTTTTCATGTAAGCTATGTCAATTCATTACTTTGTATTGAGTTACAGAATTAATTCTTATGACATTAAACTATACACTATATTACGTAATGACAACTTAATTTTGAGGTCATCATGAATGTGAACAGACTTTACATATACACAATGTATATGTGAGGTCATCATGGATGTGAACAGACTTTACAATACACAATGTATATGCGAGGTCATCATGGATGTAAACAGACTTTACATATACACAATGTATATGTGAGGTCATCGTGGATGTGAACAGATTTTACATATACACAATGTATATGTGAGGTCATCATGGATGTGAACAGACTTTACATATACACAATGTATATGTGAGGTCATCATGGATGTAAACAGACTTTACATATACACAATGTACATATAGACAATGTATATGTGAGGTCATCATGGATGTGAACAGACTTTACATATACACAATGTATATGTGAGGTCATCATGGATGTAAACAGACTTTACATATACACAATGTACATATACACAATGTATGTGAGGTCATCATGGATGTGAACAGACTTTACATATACACAATGTATATGTGAGGTCAAGGGCGTAGCTAGCAGTAGGCTAGGGTAGGCTTTAGCCTACCCTCAGATTTTGAACTTATTTCTTAATTACTTCTCAAATACTGTATATAATAAAATTAAAATAAATTATATACTTACAGGATAAATAATAATGATAATTATGTTGGAAATATAATTGTTTTCCAGACAACTTTTGATTCTTTTCAGTAAATACAACTTGAGACTATTAATTGACCACACCCATCATGAATAATTAATTAGCTAAAATTTTCAGCGCACTGCACGCGCCATTTACGTTTAACCTACCCTAGTAACCCTATTCATTCTTCCTGGCTACGCTCTTGTGTGAGGTCATCATGGATGTAAACAGACTATACATATACGCAATGTATAATGGATGTAAACAGACTTTACATATACACAATGTATAATGGATGTAAACAGACTTTACATATACACAATGTATAATGGATGTGAACAGACTTTACATATACACAATGTATATGTACATGTACATGTACATGTACATGTATAGTGGTCAAATAGAAACAAGTGTCATAACTTCCAAATGGTTGATTTTTACAAATTCGATCAATGATATAGTATTACATACATACATGTACACATAATCATATTTATGTACATTGTATTATTATATAATTATAATTATAATACAATGTACAAGGATTAGAGATGGGCACAGGGATGTGGAAATATTGAGCCAACTGCACGACAGTTAGACCTGTTTTCATTACTGTTATTTAATGGACATTCACTAAAGGTCATTCACATTCACCTTGTCCTCAGAAAAATGCTCATAACTTTAGTTTGAAATGACCAACAATCTTTTTACCTGTACCATTTGCAAATAATTATCCTTCCCATTCTTTTTTGCATATGTCAAAGTTCAATCCATTGCTTCATTATTGAGTTACAGTATAATCATGTATAACATTAAACTATACACTATATTACATATAAAGTCATCACATCATAATTTTGAGGACATCGTGAATGTGAACAGGCTTTAGATGTACTGGACAATGTCCTGGCAATTTTCACAACACTAGATGGGCTTACTTGAATCTAGGATGTCCATAACATATAGCCTCATCTGGACAAAACAGTGATCTTGAGGCTGATGTCTCAGGTTGTGGAGGAAAATATGGTTCAGTATATCCAGGAGAAAGTAACCTGTATGCATACATTGTAAGTGTGTGTGTGTATGTGTGTATGTATGTATGTATGTATGTATGTATGTATGTATGTATGTATGTATGTATGAATGTATGTATATTATGTATGTATGTATGCATGTATGCTATGAATGTATGTACATGTATGTAAGTATCTATGTGTGTATGCATGTATGTATGTATGTATATATATATGTATGTATGTATGTATGTATGTATGTACATGTATGTACGTATGTATGTATGTATGTATGTATGTATGTATGTATGTATGTATGAATGTATGTATATTATGTATGTATGTATGCATGTATGCTATGAATGTATGTACATGTATGTAAGTATCTATGTGTGTATGCATGTATGTATGTATGTATATATATATGTATGTATGTATGTATGTATGCATGTACATGTATGTACGTATGTATGTATGTATGTATGTATGTATGTATGTATGTATGTATGAATGTATGTATATTATGTATGTATGTATGCATGTATGCTATGAATGTATGTACATGTATGTAAGTATCTATGTGTGTATGCATGTATGTATGTATGTATATATATATGTATGTATGTATGTATGTATGTATGTATGTATGTATGTATGTATGTATGTATGTATGTATGTATGTATATATGCGAGTACATGCATATGCATGTTTTTATGTACATGTGTATATGTATATATATCATATATGTACTTTCATACCTGGGGAATGTTGCAATGGACAGAGGAAATGTTTGAGTACCCTGTAGTACTTCATAGATCTGTTCACGTCTGAAGGACAAGTAGATATTGTGACATTTAATTAACCCTTCAATAACCAAACTCATATACATAGGATTATTGCAGTTAAAATGTCAGTCTATCTGTATACATATAGTCTCGAAGGGACCTTCTTTGTTGGGCATTCAACATGTTACCCTGATGAAGGCTAGAGTATCTAGTGGAAACATTGGTGGTGAAAACCAAACTTTTTGCTGGTAAAAGAGAATATGTGTAACAAAAAAATGCTTTTAACACAAAGCTCTTCAGAACTAAAATTAGATTATATTTAGACCAAAACAGGCCTTAAAGTTTTACTAAAAGGTTCTACTGTGTTTTCAGTATTTATTGTAAGCGAGTCTTGAACTTTATAATTATTATTATAAGACAATAAAATAATTACAGATTTATTGACAGAAGCCCTTCATCAATAAAAAGGATATTTATGACAGTTTAGTACTATAAATAATTATGGCTGGGATGATTATTAGATTTATCAATTGATAATGAAATGTTTTCTGATCATCAATGTAAGTCTTTGATATCGATTATGCTAACCATTCCAAAAGACATATTTATCAAGCTATTAACAGCAAATGACGTAAATATGGAAGTAAAAGGAAGTCTCTCTGATCATGAAATTCGAGGAGTTTCTTGCATTAATTGACTTAATTGGCCTACTGATTTTAATCCCCCTTTTAGTAAGGCATTATAAATTACAGGTCTACTGCATATATAGGTAACTAAAATGAAAATTGGGTACTTTTAAGGCCTGTCCACACCAGCATTATCAAGCGTTTTGATGCAGTTTAATCATGTCCACATATGCAGTTAATTAAAATAAGGCACCTCAATGGGCATTGCTTATTAATTTGATGAGCTTCGAAGCACTTCAAATTATTGTGTAGTGTGGACAGGCCTTTAGTCAGATAACTAAAACTAAAACTCTTTTAGTAAGCCTAATATAATTGTGACAAACTAGACATACTATAACTATAACTAAATGAGTTCTTTATTGTCAAACTAAAACAACACCATCCTTGTACAATATGGCTGAGTAATGTGCATTCAAAGGTAAGAGTTTGACAAATGACTGATTTTCGTATACATACATGTAGTCACATGTTTTCATTTGTTAACCTGATTCTCATATTAGCTTCAACGAAGTTAAAATCTCCATAACATCCACCATATGGGTTAGTACCAGGGGTACCTGAAAATATAATATATTATGACATTAGTACATGAGGATTAGTACCAGGGGTACCTGAAAATATAATATATTATGATAGTATATGAGGATTAGTACCAGGGGTACCTGAAAATATAACATACGTATAATATATTATGATATTAGTACATGAGGATTAGTACCAGGGGTACCGAAAATATAATATATTATGATATTAGTACATGAGGATTAGTACCAGGGGTACCTGAAAATATAATATACGTATAATATATTATGATATTAGTACATGAGGATTAGTACCAGGGGTACGTGAAAGTATAATATATTATGATATTAGTACATGAGGATTAGTACCAGGGGTACCTGAAAATATATTATATTATGATATTAGTACATGAAGATTAGTACCAGGGGTACCTGAAAATATAATATATTATGATATTAGTACATGAGGATTAGTGCCAGGGGTACCTGAAAATATAATATATTATGATATTAGTACATGAGGATTAGTGCCAGGGGTACCTGAAAATATAATATATTATGATATTAGTACATGAGGATTAGTGCCAGGGGTACCTGAAAATATAATATATTATGATATTAGTACATGAGGATTAGTACCAGGGGTGTAATATATACAGTACAAGTAGGTTGAGCAAGTCAGGTGATATAGTCACCTGATTATATAGCATCATTGTGTCAGGAATACTCAATTTACCAGACTTGCTTTTTTTCTGGATGATAAGACTCACAATCTAAGATGGTCAAATATTGTTTTGTCCAGTTGTTCCTGCTGGACACTTAATTTCCAATCTAATCTAAGCACTATAGTGGTATCACCATTTGTATCAACTTGGCAAAATTGATTAGTCTCTTCCCCAGTCCTCCAACGTGCGAAAAAAGGTCTCACAAACCCACACTTCACCCATTTATGGCTTATCAGATATAGAATTTACCAACTAGGCCATGACTGCTCTTGACTATTAACTAACATCACTGTGAGGTTACTGTACTTACTTTTTGGATTATTCTTATAACCAATCAGACTATTCGTGCAGTCAATTGTAATTTTATCAGATGAAGAAGTGAAATGCGTGAAAATAACCAAATGCTAAATGTTATCTTGAGCACTGCTACTATATGTGTACACAAACATTAATATAGTTGAAAATTGGCAAGTGCCTGTAACTAACCACAGTACTAAATGTCGAGTGCTTGGCAAAGTTTAAGCCTCTTGCAAAGAGCTTGGACACATACCCATTCTTAGTTAGAAAGAAGTTATGCAATAGTTATGCAATAGTTAATTAATAGTTAATTAATTATAATTCTAATTAGGAAATCAAAAGATGTATACACTAAGCCAAATTTGATAGCATATAATACTTCAAACAGTATGACTAGAATATGTGCTTCTGATAATTATGCTGAGTGTATATAGGCATTTCCTGATTATAATTTTTATTATTCACTCTACAATGTTCAATACATACTGTATTATATACCTCCAATATGGTATATAATACAGTGTGTATCATAAAACAGTTCTCATTATACATTAGGCAATTTTAAATTTATATAACTTTATAATATTCATTACATGTATACCAATGTCTTATACATGTAAAAATATGCAAGGTGTAGACACTTGGTAATTTTAAACATATTCACTCTCCAATATTCCTCAAATAGCTATTTATACATATAATTATTATAGTATACAGTAAGGTAAGTATTATACAACATGTATTATATAGTATAAGTAAGTATATCATGTATAGGTAAGTACAAGTATATCATGTATTATATAGTATATACACTGCAAGACTAGTATCATGTATTATATAGCTATACACAGTAAGGCAAGTATATCATGTATTATATAGTATAGCTATACACCACAAGACTAGTATCATGTATTATATAGCTATACACAGTAAGGCAAGTATCATGTATTATATAGTATAGCTATACACCACAAGACTAGTATCATGTATTATATAGTTATACACAGTAAGGCAAGTATCATGTATTATATATAATTAATATATAGTATAGCTATACATGTCTAGTTTCTCAAACTTTTAGTTATAGTTTAATTAACTAAATAATATTAGGCTTACTAAAAGGGTTTTAGTTTTAGTTAACTAACTAAAATTAGTAATAGCTGTTACAATAGATCTATAATTTAGTTATAGTTTACTTAACTGAAATCTGAAATTCAAATGCTTTACTGAAAGGGTTTTAGTTATAGTCATAGTTAACTTGTTATTTTTGTTATAACATAACACATGGAAAAAATGAAGAGATTATTGAGTACATGATATACACTTGTTATTCATATAACTGCAAGTGGTCATTATTGTCAAAGTTTAATGATAATCTTCATAAACTAATTATTTCATTATTTCATTATTTCTACTGCTAAAACATTACATACTAGAAATGAATTTATTACCTTCAATCATATAGCTTGAGTATTCAGGCGCCCATTTGGAAACAACGTCACTACATAAATAGACAGAGAGAGAGACAGTGAAAGACAGAAAGTGAGAGACAAAGAGATATAGTAAAATATTTTGTTATCCATGTACATGTACATGTACATGATGTTATCGGAGATGTAGAAAGAAAGAAAGAAAAAAAGAAAGACACCTGAGGCAATGGAAAAATGAAAATGAGAGTTGCCTCAGGTGGGATTCGAACCTACGACACTCTGTACTCTGGACAGATGTTCTACCAACTGAGCTGGCAGGGTCCGAATCAAACATCTCATATGTACATGTTGCTATTCAAATGTAATCACTAGAAATTTGTAATGATTAATGCTTTTTTTTTTACAAAATTGCAAAACACTTGTTTTCAATAATTCTACCTAAACCCAAAAGGTATTACAATAGGCCCACTCAGATTTTTCTAGGGTTCCACCTATATAGCCTATACATTCAATACATCATCAGATGCATATAATTTAAATATATCTGGTGTAGATAGACAATATTATAATCCATAAAAGCCTGAAACATATTGTGTATGCTGTATATGCAATGTAGATTTCTACTATTTTGCCTGTACCTTTAATAATGGTGGCTGTTCAGATACCTATAATGGTATGGGTGCAACCCTAAATTATAATTAAAATTGCCCGTTATTATTAAGGCTGAGATTTACAAATTTTGATGAAACACTCATTTCAAGAAGTCTATACATCCACTCAGATTTTTCTAGGGTTGCACTATACAGCAATTTGCCTATAGAACCTATATATCTAATCCTGTCTAGTTAGACAATAGTGTGAACAGCAAAGACTGATGATATTGTGTATGCTTTATAGGAATGCAGTTGCCTGTACTAATATTCTGCTTATAGTTACCTATTTAGATACATATACTAGTACAGATCACATATAGAATAGAGTTGGGTAATATTGAAATTAAATTTTGTGATTACTGCCTAAAGGTGACTTGCAATATTGCAACTATTCATTGATACTGTCTATGATAACAAAAATATGCTCATGTTTTAAAAAGATGACACTTCTAATCCTTGTTTTGAGAGCATACAGCTTGAGATTAAGAGTTATAGTATTTTCAACTGCATATATTATAAATATTATTTAATTACAGTAAGACAATATTAGCCATTGCGATAATACTAACAGACCTACGTAAATCATGCAATCTATTATAGCATTTCAATAATATTGCTATGTATGCAATATATTGCAATTACCCAACCCTAATCACATAATAGGTACAACCATAATTTCTCTTTGACTCTAATATTGTACATGAATAAAATGAATAATTTGATGTTACCATTATCAGACATAATCACATACTCTGGATTATCAATTTCTGGTTGTTTCAAAATTGTTAATATCTTCGGTCCATCCAAATTCAATCTAGTCGCCTGATTTTCATCATCAAAATGTACCAGAGTATATTCAACCTGCATGTATATATGTGTGTATGTATGTATGTGTTGTGTGTTTGTGTGTGTGTGTACATATATATATATATATATGTATGCATATATATATGTATATTATGTATGTACATGAATGTATATATGCATGTATGAACATAGGTACTTGCGTGCGTACGTACGTACGTACTTATATGAGTTGATAATTGTGATAATGTATTTACACATAATAATCACATGTAAAAACTGTTATCACAAATTGTTTACATATATATATAATTAACATATATAATTACATGAAAATACTATTGTCACAAACCTGTTTATTAGTATTATAAATTTGTTTGAGTAGATTCATCACTAATATATATTATTTATTATAACTGAACATGCACATAACTGTAAAATGATTAATATGTGTGTAATCAACCAATGATAAAACATACATTGAAATAACAACACACAATTCTATACAAGGACTTCAAACAGATTCATATCTAGCAACTTCATCACCATGAATACTCCAGAGATGAGACTACATTACACTACATAGATACCAAGGATGTTATTAATATAAATATATTTTATTTTCCTTTCAAAACTGAGCCAATTCAAAGCATAGCTGCAAGCAAGGGATACTGAGTATGGTACATTAAATTAAAAAAAGCTAGCATGGTTATACGACCAGATCAAAATTTGATTTCACATTTATATACATGTGCTCACCAACTATAATAATAAAATGTGCAAATTTTCACCTAACCTCATCACCCCATTTGAGGGTGTCACCTTTGCGATCCTTCATTTTATGATAGAGAGCAATAAACTGTTCTATACCAACTTTGTGGACAATCCATGCATTTTTCTTGGTCTCTTCCCATGACAATGGCGTTCCTTTGGATAGCAGCCCCATCTTGCAGCAAGGGTAGAAGAAACTTGTTATAAATTTGGCACACCCAGTGTAAATATGCAAATTGAAGAGCTGGATGTCTTTTTAAACATCATTACTATTACTTCAGCAACCACATTCAACGTAAGGGGGTATAGCTCAGTGGTAGAGCATTCGACTGCAGATCGAGAGGTCCCTGGTTCAATCCCGGGTGCCCCCTTAAATTTTCTTTTTTTTTTGTTTCTGAGTATGATTATATTTTATTGACGTTAATATAAATCCTTTTCAAATAAATAAATAAAAAATTTGATTTTTATAGGTACAATAATAATTATTTCAACTCAATACAATTGGAGAATTTTTACCATATCCACTTCTACCTTTCTTCTCTTGAACTTTAGCATACACAGTTTTCCTTTCCTCAACAGAAAAATTAAGTATCGATACAATAGCTCTCAAATGTTCTTCAGCGTGGAAGTCAGTTAAAAGATGATAAACAGCCTGCTTCAAGAAATGGGCCTGAGATTCATCAATCCCAGTAAAGACTTCTCTTTGACTAGAACCTTTCTCCTTGGGCATTTTCTTTCTTGCTTCAATCAACTGACTTGTTAATTGCTCGACTTCTTTAGTCTTTTTGGAGTATAAGTCTGAAAATCGTCTTTCCAGCTCTACAGAGTGTGTTCTCTCCTGAGACAAAGCAGCTTCCAGTTGCTGAACTTGTTGTTGATACTCTCTCATTGACAGCTGCCATTGTTGAAGAGCATTCTCCAACTCGATGGCTTGTCTGGTGCTCTCATCTAACGACTGAGCTAGTCTAGTTTTGTTTGCTACTTCTTTAGCAGTTTGTTGCTTGTATCGATCAACTTCTGCTTTCAATTTCACGATCTCTTTGTCTCGAGTTGCCAATAAATCTTGTGATTCCTGTAATCATACAAAAACTATCAGTAATTGTAGTAACAAAACATGCTTAAAATGGTAACTAGTCAAATCAATATACGAACAAAACAAGAAATAATCATTTCTTGTTTTTCGTATATTGATTTGACTAGTTACCATTTAAAAAAAAAAACAGATCATGTAAACAGAAGAGTGAACTAGCACCAAAACTCCATCGTGTATTCACTACTGGAGCAGAAGGACAGATATATGATGCCATCAAAGTATCACCACAATTGCCACTCCATGAAATTATGAATAAATTTACAAGTGATATTCCATTCCGTATATCCGTCTGTGAGTCAATCTATGGTATTGGTGGGGAAAATTCACTTCTCGTTTAAATGCTAGCTATTCTGTTATTTTGTACAGGAAACAAATGAAATTTATACTCTGTTCACATTAGCATCTAAAACTGTGCTAAAACCATACTGAACTGAATGCAATTCATGGAACTGCACCGAACAGTGATCAAGACCCTATGATAAAATGGTTCCAGACGCTAGTCTAATGTCTACAAAGATCAGTCATTGCAACATATAAAGTATAGCATGTGATAGCACTCTTGAGACTGCACACAACCTCTGAATTGCACTTCAGGCATTACAGTTAACTTCAAGATGAACTGAAATGCAGGACAGCACACACATTACTTTGATTGGCTGCTCTTAATCCCAGATGAGTGATAAGAATTATGCAAGGCCAACAGGCAAGCAGGACTGGTGACGTATCAGACTACTTAATAAAGCAGCATCTGCTTTACCTTCAATGCTGTTTCCAGCTCACAAATGGTTGCACTCATCATCATCCTCATGTTTTTTTTCTTCCCCTTCTTTCCTCCTTTATCTACATCTTCCTCTTTCATTCCATCTTCATCTGATATTACATCCACTTTAGTATTAGCTACATCGTTCTGAAAATGCCCAACAAATAATAATAATCATTATAATGCATATTTGTTATAATGCTTACAATGTATTCGCTCTTAACATCCTTTTTTTCGTTATCCTCTTTCAGGTATTCAATAGAGTTAGACTGCAGACTTTCAGTATCACTTGAGGCCATTTACACGAGCTCCACCCCTAAAACAAACATGCATATAGGGGGTGGACATAAACATGTGTCCCACTACAAACACATAAAACAAAACCACACCCAAATAATTATTCATATCTATTATTATTGTTGAAAAAACTCTTTGATCAAAATTAAAATTAATAACAGTTGTTCATCACAGCACAGTTAGTCACTGTCGTTAAATAGACCTGTAAATTGAGAAGATAAAAAATACATGAAAATCATATTCACAAAAATGTGATCAACTTACCAAATCCCATATCTTCATCCTCAGACTCATCATCGCCTTCATCTTTCTTTTCTTCTTTCTTCTCTTCGGGCTTGTCCTCTGTGGCATCAGTTCCTCCTCCAGTTGTTCCTCCAGCAACACCAGCAGCAGCTGCTCCAGAACCAACATTACATATTAGACTACCAATATCTTTACCTATGGAAGAGAAAGATCATTATAGGTTTATTAAACGTACAAAGAAATCAACAACAATCCAATTGAAGTATTTCATACATATCAGTCAAAATTTTTTTGTAACACAAGGGTGAAGGCAAAAATTCCAATATCATTCACCAGTCATTGCATTAGGGGGCATCTCCAAACTGAAATTTGTACGCTTAATGTCATAGTGACACAAAGGGGTTGGGGGGTTTGTGCGTGTGACGCTAAACATTCAAAATCAAGCACAAGTTAGTATGATACACTGGAGTATTCATTCATGATGTTAAGAGGAGGGGGGTGGCGTCACTGTGACGTTAAGTGTACAAGCTTAGGTTTGGAGATGCCCCCTTACAGTCAACTATATTAGCATTGTAATCTGATAATAGCAGTTAAAAGGCAACGACTACCTTTTACCAAAAGCCTTTCAATTATAACATAAATCTTGTTAAAAATGTAACTGTACCCATTCCAGAACCAAGGGGTGTGCCCCTGGTTTGGATCAATGACCACACCCTTGTTGGCCTCCATTGCAATATTGCCACTGATACCATTTATAATTAATATTCTATAAAAATAATTATATATATACCTTCAAGAGCTCTAGCGAATAAAGAAGGCCATATAGGTTCACAATTAACTCCAGCTGCTTTGATCAGAGTGGTGATCTTGTCAGCCTATCACACATGAAGAAGATATAACTAATGAAATCATATCAAAGTACTTCAACTCACAGTGATGGCCAAATCAGCGTCATGGAGAATCAGTGCGCTATAAACACAAGCCAGTTCAGAAACAGACATCCTCGAATCTTTATATAATAGTTTACACTCTCACCGGTAGATGTAAGTCGCCTAATGGCCTTAGCAATTGAACAAACACTACCAAAAGAGAGAACTTTTGCACAATTGGTATGAAAGACACGTGTTTTTACTGTTTTATGATTGCTGCGCATGCGCAGTATTTTTAAATAACCACGTGTAGTAGATCTGATACAGAATGTTACTCAAAGTTATTCTTCTTGTTGGTTCACTGGCAGTAGTGACTGAATCATACAGTAAAAACGTCAAAGACATCAATGGATGCTATGCTCCTCCAGCTGTTTATGGTGGTGAGTGTTTTTCAAGCACTTCCATTTTTGGTGCACCAGGATATAAAGTAACGTACTCAATTAGTCAAGTCAACACTGTTGCAACTCTTATTTGCTGTCAAGTACAAGCATGTGGGCCTGTAACTGGTACCACGTGTTCTACCTGGGGACTGTACGATGTTGGATGTTCAAGCTCTTCCATAGATGTTACTGTGCCATGGGGAGACAATGTAGCAACCCCTGGTATTAGATGTTATGCGGTTGGAACTGGTACAAGTCTTCGTTGGAGTCCTTAGTACTTGCATTTGAAACAATTTGGTGTGTGTATATGCACTTTAAATTTCTTTCATGATCTTTTTCTATTAATACATGTGCATAATCTTGTATACTGTAATAATAATTATATATTATTAATTTTATTTGAAAAAAAACAGAAATGTTAAGGATTATACATCACTTCAATAAGTACAAACAAGAGCATTTGTATATACAGGTGATCAGCATACAGTTGTCTTACATGGCATGAAGCCATAACCAACATCTAAGTGATTATACTAATGAACATGTACATAATTGTGTTTGTATGTACATTTACAGTCACAATAAATGTATCATGATAGTTCACTTGAGTTTAAGTATAATGATTCTATGCTATTCATTATTCTACTGCAATCAGAAATTTGCCAACAATGGGATACTTGTAGTAAAGTACATAAGGTATCAAACTTTCACCCTCATTCATTACTCGAGATTCTATGGATATGTACAATGATGTTAGTGAGTATAGTACTTCATTAGTGAGAAACTTTAGTACATATATAATAATCGGTTTTAGTTATTATGGGCATATAATTATAGCAGATAAAGTGATTACTGTCACCTTACAATTATTATGTATATAACAGTTAAATCACGAACTGCTTCTTCTCAATTAAGGATCACAAATAAAATTCACACCAAATAAATAATTGATTATGAATTATTAAAAATTACGAATATGAGTTTGCTTTGTGTTTTGGTAAAAATGAGAAATTGATTGGTACTGGTCCAAGAAACATTTCACTGCAAGAGGGAGAGAGACAGAGACGGAGGGAGGGAGAGAAAGACAGGCAGATAGTGACAGAGTTGTCGGGGGGAGAGAGAGGGTGAAACACAGAGACAGAGAATAGTGAGTATAAAGCTATAAATGATTATAATATCTAATACATGTGTACTTGAAGTTCATACCTAATTTTAATCCAATCTTGACAATTTCTTGAACTCATGAGTGTTTCCATCTCATCTCTACCTTCATAATAAGGAGGTCTTTCGTTAATCCTTTGTGGGACTCTCTCAAGGATACCCACAGGTATATACCTACAATACCAAAATGAAACAGCTTTCTAATCACCATACAAGTTAGCCTCATATCCAGGCTCTTAAAATGGTGGAGAAAAAAAACCTGGATTCAATTATACGCATGTGTCAATTAATGTTTAAATTGACAGTATCTAGGGTATTTGTGAACTATCATAGTGACATTGTCTTCCCTTTCCAGTTTGGTTGAAAACAGGTAGTAATCAATATGATTAGTTTTGACAAAGCAATCTCTGTTTACTTATAGCAACTTGGTTTTCCTGATCTTATTCTAAACCAGGAGTTGATCTTGGTGGTGTTATTTGGTACTACAAACGACACATCCTTTAGTGACTCTGTTATTTTGCATGTTAATTAGTGCAGTTGAATCCAGGGACTTTTCCTCGGCCATCTCAAGATCCTAATCATTTTACAGAAAATGGTCGCTTTTTATTTGGTGATAATTGTAAGATAATTAATGTTTTAATTGACAATCTCTGTTTCCTTATAGCTTTTTGTAAATTCAATTGGTGATAAATATAATAATTATTGTTTACAAACACAAGTACATGTACCTATGAAGAAATGACAGCCATTCCAACAAAAATCTTCTTGTTCTTTCAACTCCCTATAAAAATAGAAATATCAAACGCACCTGGACTGTGCTATATTTTACTGTACTGTGCTGTACTATGCTGTGCTGTGCTGTGCTGTACTGTACTGTACTGTACTGTACTGTACTGTACTGTACTGTATTGTACTATACTGTACTGTATGCACATACATGTTCATGTCTTTAAGTTAGACAATCTTTGTATGTTCACCATTTCATATACATGTAAATATCCTTCCCATTCTTTTTTATCTTTCAATCCATTGTTTCATTTTCGAGTTACATTATCATATATTATTATACACTATATTACATATACAGTCATCACATCCTAATTTTCAGGTCATCATGAATGTGAACAGACTTTACATCAATTGTATATTTATAACTAAAGATGGTGATTTTTATCATTAACATACACACATATACAAATATCTAACCTGTGTATCAGAACCCCAGTGTTCTAATCCATAGTGTGTGTACTCTTTAATAATGTCTAGTCTTTCACTGGATGATATATCCCAATGTCTAGATGAAACAAATGAAATAATGGATTCTATACTTATGTGATCATTGTATGTAACTATGTATGCATCAGTGTTGGCCAATGCACACTACTGGCCAAAAGAGCCAATTTGGTACATGCTTCAAAACCTATCAAAAACTCTGTTATGTACAAAAGGTTTTAGCAAAAGCCTCTTGTTATTTATGTTTCTTGTATAATTTCAAGTCTACCCGTAGGTCGTAGTTTTCCTAAATGTTTGCAAACACACAAACAAGACATAATATCATTACCATATGCTTCTACCTACACTTCGTGGTAAGGGTAATTATTACTGTTGCATTATAGACACAGATACACACTATATAGTGTTGCATGTCACAGTAAATCATAATTTTAATTATAGGTACACGCACAATAATACTGTGTACAATATGTACATGTACATATACCTTTGTTCCTTAATCTCGGTGAATATCCATGGTTTAATAAGAGCACCCCTGCAAACAAAGATTGATTATTACATATTTGGTCATATTGTAAATTATAACTATGCATCCAATCTATTTGTTTATCTTTTCCCACATCCTTCGATTAATCCATCCATCCATCTGTCTGTCCATCTATCCATCCATCCATCCATCCATCCATCCATCCAACCATCTATCAATCCATCCATCCACTTCACACATCCATCCATCCAACCATCCATCTATTCCTCTACATAATCTATCATTCTTTACATACCTGGCAACCATCACTCCGGCAACACTACTCATTTCTCTAAACTGATTATAATCTTCAAATGAAAGAATGTCACCATTACCTAGAATAACAAAACAACAAGTACAATGTAATAAAGAAACAAAAATGCAGCCTAAAACTGGCTCAATTGCCAGTAAGACTCAAAAAATGTAAATGACAAGGATTTTTTTTTATTTCTCCACTTACCAAATAAGGGCATTGGGTCAGCTATTTGAGCACATTGATTAATATACTTCCAATCAGCTAATTTAGTGTATCTCTGTTCTCTGGATCTTCCATGAACCTAATAAGTTCATGTATACATGTATGTACATGTACATGTATACATATAATTAAATACATGTACATGTACATGAATATATGCAAATGTACATGTACATGAATATATGTACACAAGCATATCATTTAGTGTGTGTTGATGTACGTACAAAAGAGGCAATTATTAGTGATTGGTAATATAATTATTATCAGTACTTAACACTTAATTATCATGATATCACATATCACCGGCAATATATTGTATATACAATGAATAATTATGTGACACATAATTCTATACAATCATAATTACAATACATGAAAATTCATGTGCCTAGCATGGTAGTAATAGGCGGAGACAAACACACTCAACAAACAAACAAGCAGCCACAATGGCTTCATTAAACATTAGAGCAGCCACTATGGACATGTAATTATGTTAATCTAATCTAATGGAATATCACATACATAATTATAGATAGCTCTAGTAATTATTGTACATCATAGTTTTTGATAAGTTTTGATACTTGGCCAAATTGGCTCAAAAATAGTTAGTGTGTGCGCCATTGAGAATACATACATCTTGAGCCATTTAACAAAGAGTTAATGCTGTTAGTGACAATATAATCATAATTAACTGCGCCACTGGCCCAAAGTGAGAACTGTGCAGTGACAAATAAGAAGCTCTTTGGGCCAATGGTGCACCATATGAGCTTATCAAAAACACTGTTGTACATATATACATGTACATACATAATAATATTTATGAACTACACTTACTGTACATATACATGCATTATGCCACTTCCATGTACTATACATAGTTAACACTTACTGTAACTAGTGAAGCCCCCCAGTCATGAAGATTAGGAATCAATTTGTGAGCATTCCAGCTTTTGTCATATATTCCTGTCCGCATCTTAACTGTTAATGGACAATCTAATACCTGTATGTATACAGGAACATCATAACATCACAATACCAGACTATTACCATTAATAGATGTAAACCTATGATTTAGTATCATAACCTCATACCCAATCTCTTAGAACTATGGATATTGAAATACAAGTAATATTATAGCCTCACACCCAGGCTCTTAGTAATAGTACAAGTACATGCAATATTATAGCCTTACACGCAGGCTCTTAGAACTGTGGATAAGTAATACTACAACCTCACACGCAGGCTCTTAGAACTGTGGATAAGTAATACTACAACCTCACACCCAGGCTTTTAGTAATAGTACAAGTACATGCAATATTATAGCCTCACACCCAGGCTCTTAGAACTAAAGTACAAGTAATATTATAGCCTCACACCCAGGCTCTTAGTAATAGTACAAGTACATGCAATATTATAGCCTCACACCCAGGCTCTTAGAACTAAAGTACAAGTAATATTATAGCCTCACACCCAGGCTATTAGAACTAAAGTACAAGTAATATTATAGCCTCACACCAGGTTATTAGAACTAAAGTACAAGTAATATTATAGCTTCACACCCAGGCTCTTAGAACTAAAGTATAAGTAATATTATAGCCTCACACCCAGGCTATTAGAACTACATTGTTGTGAAGTACAATTAATATTATAGCCTCACACCCAGGCTCTTAGAACTAAAGTACAAGTAATATTATAGCCTCACACCCAGGCTCCTAGAACTAAAGTACAAGTAATATTATAGCCTCACACCCAGGCTCTTAGAACTAAAGTACAAGTAATATTATAGCCTCACACCCAGGCTCTTAGAACTAAAGTACAAGTAATATTATAGCTTCACACCCAGGCTCCTAGAACTAAAGTACAAGTAATATTATAGCCTCACACCCAGGCTATTAGATATTGAAGTACATATGTACTAGTAATACTATATAGCCTCATGCCTAGGCTCTTAGTACTATTGATTGCTAAAGCCTCATACCCAAGCTTTTAGTACTATTGATGTACATGGACTCATACCAAGGTTCTTAAGTACTACTGATATGGTGATATAATTGCTTAGCAGTTAAATGTATCGAAATTCATTTCTTTATCACTGATCTATTAATAATCATTCTAGTTACTATTGTCTTAGAATTCATTATAACAAGAATCATAATTATGGTCATTACTTCATATAGGTATTACACATTCAAAATTCTTATACAAACCACAGAATATAAAAAAATTCATGCTTGAGTAAGAACAAAAACATCCTGATATAACCCAAGCAATGTCGGTGCTCCTTACATAATTCTTATACCATATGAGACTATATACATAATTTCGTGACTACTTATACATGTATGAAGAAACAACCAATCAAATGGTTACAATTACTTATTATATAAAACATAAAACAATACACGGCTCCATAAATAACAATGAATACAAGACATGTACAGAGAGACGGACTATTAGTCTATAAATATTTATGGGCCGTAGGGCCATCCCTATGATTGCTTTCCACGGGGTTGAATCTATATATATATATTTATGTTCTTGTGTCCACTTGCGCGACTATGCGTTGTATACCTAGTTAAGGAAGTTGCGTCGTTCTCGGGGGCTCGGTCAATTAATGGGTGTGGCACGTAATAGAACGCGCACTCGAGCTCTACAGAGTAGTACAGACCAGAAGAAGGAAAGTTGCTTGTACAAATGTAGCTTATGCAGAAACTGAAACTAATAGCAAGCTATTCTACCTAAAATATACTTCTAAAGTTCTACAAAAGGTATGGACAGTAGATAATCTATAATAGGCTGATGTGTTTCAGGCATGATAAAGTTAGCCATGATTACTGAATGGTGGACACCACAAAGCAATCATAGGGATACTTAAATTCAATCATAGGGATGTTTTTTTTCTCTATATACACTTGTTTTCAGGGCTGTTACACTATGAATGATAAGAGATATACACAGTTACTATCTATTAATAATTATTCTAGTTACTATGAATAATGAGAAATAAATGTACACACTATTATAACTATAACTTTATGTACATACATGTAAATTGTCTACCTGTGACATTCCTGTGACGATTTGTTGAAATCTTGTTTTCCTCTGCATCAAGGCACATCCAGCTCCCTTTAAAACAGGGACACAACAAATGAGATGTTTTAATTGATAATAAAATTTACAATTACAATTAATGAAGGATTTAATAAAAAATTGTTTACAATTACAATTAATGAAGGATTTAATAAAAGATTGTTTACAATTACAATTAATGAAGGATTTAATAAAAGATTGTTTACAATTACAATTAATGAAGGATTTAATAAAAGATTGTTTACAATTACAATTAATGAAGGATTTAATAAAAGATTGTTTACAATTACAATTAATGAAGGATTTAATAAAAGATTGTTTACAATTACAATTAATGAAGGATTTAATAAAAGATTGTTTACAATTACAATTAATGAAGGATTTAATAAAAGATTGTTTACAATTACAATTAATGAAGGATTTAATAAAAGATTGTTTACAATTACAATTAATGAAGGATTTAATAAAGGATTGTTTACAATTACAATTAATGAAGGATTTAATAAAGGATTGTTTGTTAGGGAGAAAAAAGAATTAATTATGTAAAGCACACTACTCCTGAGGGGTCTGGGAGTATGGTCCTTCAAGCTTTAGGCCCTCTGATGATGCTTCTACTGGCTTTTGGATCCCCAGAAGGTCTGTAACTGATGATGATAAGGGAAATGTTTACCTGTTATTACTACTATCATGATATCTATGGAGGGGGCATCTCAGGATGTCCCCCTCTGTATGGAACCCCAAGTGATTATAATTATCATTACCTTTTTAAATACCAAATCAATGGGACATCCAACATTAATATCAACAAAATCTACTGTACAGTGTGAGGAGATGAGTTCCGCACAACGTGTCATGGTGTCCGGAAAAGAACCACACACCTATAATAGAATGTACATACATATATTACATGACACATATCAATGGAGTGATTGATTGATAGAGGAATGGATGGACAACTGAAAGGACAAAAAATTTCTAATCATGAATGATTAAAGGATCAATGGGGGTGAATGTATATCCAGGAGCTTTTCAGACTAAATTTACTTCAACATGTACATACATGTTTGGGTATAACTTGCAATATCTCAATGCGTAACACATAAAAATAGACTATAAGTTGTAGTTAAATTGGGAACAATTGAGTGGGAGTATGAAGAACTGGATTGATGGATTAATGACTGTTGCACAAATAAAAATTACTTGGACTCCAAAGAGATCCTCTGATTCGTGCCTCTTCAACAACGCCCATTCACTTTGCTGACCCTAAAAATAAACAAGACATTCACAATCTCATCAACGTGTACTCTCAAATATCAATTCATCACTGTTAACTATCTAATAATGTATCCATCCATCCATCTATTTATCCTTTTGTCCATTTATCTAATCTATCCATTCCCCTGTCCACCTATCCATGCATGCATGTATCCACCTGTATGTCCATCCGTCTGTCTGTCTGTATGTAGATCTGTCCATCGATCCAGCTATCCATCTGTCCTTTTATCCGTCTTTCTGTCTGTCCATTCCTTTATCTATCCATCCATCCATCTTTATTTAAATACTGAATTTACTTGTAAAAGATTAGTGGACATTGCCATTTCACCACAAGTGATATCAGCTCCATATCTTTTACATATTCTTCTAAAAGGTAAATTACCAACCTATGTGAATATAGTCACTATAAAACATGTCAGTACTTGCATTTCCAATAATTACATTAATAACTACGCATACATACTGAGGTCTACTTACTGTGGTTAAAGGTGCGAGGTACAACTTATCTCTGAAATCGACCTATAAGTGCATGTGTGTGCATGTGTGTGTGTGTGTGAAAATGTTGTGTATACTTTACATGTAAGGTATATGAAGTCATGTACTATATATATACATGTACAGTATGTGTCAATAAAAAGTCACCATACAGTACAGTAATTACTCAGTAGATTCATTTCCACACTACAGTAGTTCAACAGTAGTTTTAACAGTAATTGGTATATACTGGCCAATTCAATACCACAGTAGTGACACAGTAATTACTATACAATACTGACAGTAAAACTAAGGTAATCACAGTTACTGTATATATGCACATACTAAACATTTGTTCACATTCATGACCTCAAAATTAGGATGTGATGACTTTATATGAAATTTAGTGTATAGTTTAATGTTATAAGGTTAATACTGTAACTTAATAATGAAGCAATGGATTGAAATGTGACATGCACAAAAAAGAATGGGGAGGATAACTATACAACATTGATGCAGAAAAACAGGATGTTGGACATCCCAAACTTGTGTATTAACATTTTTCTAATTCACGGTGAATGTGAATGGCCTTTAGATACAATATAAAGAGCAACACATGGAATGTACCTTTTTCTTCTCCAATGGTTTTAGTTTAACAAGATCTTCATTTGTTAATGATCCAGAGGTATGGGTACGTGGATTATCAGAGGGATGGACATGTGGATTTCCAGTAACCTTCGTATCTGCATCAACTACTTTATTATTCACACTACATTTCTCTTTAGATCTATCTTCATTACTACTAACATTAATAACATCTACACACAAATCCATAACAGCAGAAACATCTTCTCCACTCTTACTATCACTCAGACTAGTTCTTTCACTCTCATTTCCTCTTACAATGATCTCTTCATCGAACAACTTCTTATTACCACTAGTATTATCATACTCTGGGCATGTTTCACTGACCATATTTTCAGATGATCTTTTATGCTCTTCTTCTAAACCAGTAACTAAAGCATCTGTGGTACTTCCTTCTGTCACGACAGGTTCACTGACCTTCTCACTATCATTAATTTCAGGAACTAAAACAGAATCCTCTATTTTATCAACGATTTCATCTCGGCTTCCTGGAGTCACTAAATCCACACCTCTCTTCATGTCACCGCTATCACTTGGTTGATTATTCTTAAGCTGTTTCATGTACATACTACTACGAGGAAACTTCAATTGTCTCTTGCGTAATTGTTCCTGAAGATACCTTGGTATGACATTACACACACTGTTCAATTGACTAGATGGATGTGACTCATCTCTCTGTATATTCACATGTTCAGATGATATGTGGCTACGTCCAAATCGACATGCTAACCCAGAAGCACAAAACCCATAGGTTTCGAATATGTAACAGTGATCTCCAATATCAACTGGTTTTTCATCAAGGTATTTGGCAATGTCGTGTATATATCGACACTTATTACCAAATGAGCATCGATTGCCGGAATGGATATGAAGAGACGGACATAGCTGTGTGGAAAACGGGATCTTTAGTGGAGGACGGTGTTTATGTTGACCGTGCTTCTTCTTTTTAGGAGGTGGAGTAGCAGTGACTTCATCAGTGGGTGTGGCCACATCATGTGACCTCTTCCTTACATACCTGTATGTAATATGTACAGTGTAAGCATAATGTATGAATTAAATTATTAATCAAAATATAGGCTGTCTATAAAGTCAGGGACTCTTATTAGAGCCTTGATAACAATGAATAAACTTATCCACAGGAAATGGTCGATAAATTAGTGTATCAACAATACCTCCAGTAATCTCTTGATGGATATGTTATATACATATATAAATATATAACTGAGTGAATACTGCTATATTGGGTTAGCTTGGTTAGGAGGATGGTTTACTACAATAATGTGCATTCAATTCTAAACATGATTTGACTCTTACAAAGGACGACAAATTTTGCAATCACAGATTACATTTAGTGCACAGGACTCCACAAAACCCAGTCCCAATACAATTCTATTATAATTTAAGATGTCGCCCATTGAAAGTGCTGGTAGTATATTCAGTATATTCACCAGGGTAAGCCCCAGGAAGGTAGATGTGTATATGAGACCAGAAGTGCATATAACACCACAAACGTATATAGAACCATGAATGAGTGTATATGCAGATCAAAGGTGTATATCTCAAGTTGCTAGTGCCACATTTGTCAACTTAACATCATACTTCCTCTAAACGAAGCTATGTATCTTAAATTCAGTAACTGAGAGACAAGGTTTTGTATTTTTAGAAGCTACATGTACATCTTCTCACTACTTTCACTGCTACTTATGCAATATAAAAAAGTAATAGGTTATTTTAACCTTCAGTTGGTTACAAGAGTTTCAATGTAATTTCATCCTTATGGTGATTTGTTTTTTCTGTTAGGTGATATTTACAAGTACTAGTTTCAGTTCATCCATGTATATTGACTAGTATATAAACTATATGTCACAATTAAAAAAACAGTAATACAGTTTATAAAGCATAGTATTACCTGTGGTAGATTATATTGAAATGAGTAAGTAATGTGGATATGTGTTCTCATAATATGTAACCTAATTAAAGTATTGTCATTGCACACCATATAGCAGTATTGCATACATGTATAATTATATTCATGGCATCTACATTATTGTGCTGTATACATGTCATAATACGGCATAGTGCTATAAACAGTAATACAGTGTATAAAGCACCTGCGGTGGATTATATTGAAATGAGTACGTAATGTTGGTATGTGTTCTCATAACATGTAACCTAATTAAAATATTGTCATTACAAGAAGTATGAAATTATTTTGTACTTACATGCATCACGGCACTTACATTATAATAATTATATCATAATACAGCATAATGACATAAACAGTAATACAGTATATAACCATAGTATTACCTGCGGTGGATTATATTGAAATGAGTAAGTAATGTTGGTATGTGTTCTCAGAACATCTAACCATTACAGTGTTGTTATTGCACGCAATATAGGCATTATGTGGTGTATACATGTCATAATACACCATAGTGCTATAAACAGTAATACAGTGTATAAACCATAGTATTATATATATAACCTGCCATGGATTAGTCTGAAACGAGTAAGTAATGTGGATATGTGTTCTCATAACATGTAACCTAATTAAAATATTGTCATTACAAGAAGTATGACATTATTTTGTACTTGCATACATGTATAATTATATTGATGGCATCTACACTATTGTGTTGTATACATGTCATAATACAGCATAGTGATATAAACAGTAATACAGTGTATAAAGCACCTGTGGTGGATTATATTGAAATGGTATGACATTATTTTGTATTCATGGAACCTACATTAATACATGTCATAATAAACCACACTAATACAAACAGTAATAATGTATAAAGCATAGTATTATATGTATAATGTGTAGTGGATGATTACGTAATGTGGGTACATGTTCTCAGAACATCTAACCAACCATTATAGTATTGTCATTCCAGTTTGAAAACGTATATTTCGTATTATTTATAATCAATTCATTTTTTACTAGTGATGTGTGATACATATCGATATATCGAAATATCGATATTTTTGTTGAATATTGTGATACAATATTAGCTTTTGGGTGTATCAATACACTGCAATGGACAGTTTAGTAAACATGGTTTTCTAATTTGTCTAATTTGATAAAAGTAATCATAAAAAGCTAGTGCGCATAACTGTCATTGATTTCTTTTACCATTTCTTGACAAATACATACAAATAGGACATTTATTTACATTTTATAAGTGTTTCAATATTAGTTCAAATATCGTGATACTGTATCATATCGTGATATTTTTGGCAGCGATACGCAATACTATTATTTAGTTGTATCGCACATCCCTAGTTTTTACAGTGTAGTTATAATTATAATGTGGTGTATTATTATCAATCAAATTTGGATGCTATTTGCGAATTTCAAAGCATATAATATGTACTTACAATTACAAAAGATACACCTACACTATTATGGTCATTTTCCATTCCTTACTATGGCATGTGCTAGTCAATATCAGAAGAATAAATTACTACTTGTGAACATTATATCTAGCAAGAAAAGAAATCAGTAATTGATTGCTATAGTCTCAGGAACATATTATTATTTTTGTTAATATTGTATGTAGCCAAATGAGGGTTAAAATAACTTATTAATTTTTATAGTGCATTAAACACTTCAAGGTTTGGACTTCGGAGGGCGTGCAATCAAGTATGACACCATCAACAATAGATGAACCATAGGTCTGAAGTGTATGCAACTATATACTAGGGCTGAGAATCAGCTGAGATTCTGAAATCAATTATTACCAACTTCAAATTGATTAATTGGCACTTCGATACTTGACCTTGCTAAACTTCGTCAAATATCGTGGTGCCAAACTGCCTTTACCTTCACCTTCACATCTTGGGAAGTATATTTGTTAAATACACTTCAATCCCATGGTTTATACAATATTATGATTGTTATTATAATAAATTAACAGAATGGCTATTGCCACCAGAGTGTCGTTATCACAAACTGTCACTAACTTGCTTGCTGAACCATAAGATCTAGAAGCACAGATACTTCAAACCATAGGATCTAGGAGCACAAATTCTCCAAACCACAAGGTCTAGGGGCACAAATTCGTAAAATCTAGGGTCTCTTGACATTAGGGTTTAAATCTACCCTGCCGCTGTCATTGTGGGGATTATGTCCTGTTTTTTTTTTAATGATATTCATATCACCCCGCCCATGATCTTTGGTAGTAAAACTATTGTGATTATATTGACCACCAAATATCTGGTGGCAGTAGCACCAGTCATTATAATTAGCATTTTAAATACATTCAGTGTTTGGAATGAAATTCGAACACAATATAATTAAACACCATGTCCTGCATAAGTGCACATCTAATACAACTCTGTGTAAGATCTAATGTTGGCATATAAAACTGAAAACTATTTTGCTAAATTTACATATAATCATACACACTTTTTTCATACTACAACTAGTTTAATGAAACAAGCCAAAGATTATTAGCAAGTATCATGAAAGGGAAGAACACCATAAACAAAAAAAAACTGTCATTGAACAATTTGCTGTGGAGGTTGTGTGTTGGAACTTTAACATGACTATCAAATTATCACAGACTAATCGAAGTGTTTAGTCCTGATAGGTACTTAATGATTACATTGTCAAAAACTCACTGTGGCTTTATTTCAGCTACTCCAGATTGAAATATGACAGGTTCCTTAACATGGTCACCATGAGGCTCCATTTAATAATGAAGGGTGTGGTTCTAGCCACTAGCCAGTCCCTTCATGAAGGCAGAGCTAGAGGAAGCCAATTCCTAGTACAAAATCTCCCTGTTATTATGAAGTCATCATCACTCCTCCGCGCGCCGCATGTAGCGCAGAATTTTACAGGATCAGCGGTAACCTTACCCGACGGCGCTATAAATATAGCGAGTCATAGTAATTTGTTGCATAAAGACATTATCTATCAGTAATGGAAAAATCACAAGCTCAAGAATATTCGGAAAACTCTTCAATGCAACAAGAAGATGGTCTAAAGCTAAACCGTCAACTATGTCCACAAGAAGGAATGAAGGTACTTGATCTAGGTTGTGGAACTGGATATCTCTCTAAAGTATTAGCAGAATGTGTAGGGTTAGGAGGAAAGGTGGTTGCAGTGGATCCTGATGAAGAGAGGCTAAGAATTGCGAAAGACACGTATGGTGCAGTTAGCAATATAGTATTTCAGAAAGGAAGCACTGATGAATTCCCTGAGGACCAGTACGATATTGTGTTCTGCAATCACGTGATGGCATGGGTAAAGGATAAGGAAACTGCCTTCAAGAATATCTATAAGAACTTAAAACCAGGGGGATCTTTTGGAATGCAAGTGGGAACTCAGAAGGCAAAACTTCTCGATCATATGAATGCATTGATGGATGCAGAGACAGTACGACTAATCGAAGATGAGTTAGTTTTTGCACCTTGTGAAATTTATGAAGAAATTGGTCTTTCCTGCGGGTTTTCACTGCAATTGAAATTAAAAACACCAACAGTCATTAAATATAAAAATATTGATGATTTGTTCGACTGGTGGTATGGCACAACTCATGGAATGTTTGATCCAAAACTGATAGACACAGCTACGTTAGAAGAATTCAAGAAGCCATTTGGAGATAAGGCTTTGGAAATCGAAATTGGAGTAGTTGCAACCTTGATCTTTGTGAAGCCTCTTTCTGGCCATGGACATTGATTCAATTATACATACTGTTATAAAAAATATAATTATAGTGTTGCCTGTAACTACATAATTGATTTTGTCTATTCATGTTTTCTAATAATAACTTTAAAAAACATGTCCAGTTGATAATTATGGTTAAGCCAGTATATATGATTTGGGTATAGCTAATATTACTGCTCATCTGCATGCAACCAGGAAGTGTGGTTTACAACCAGAAGCTGATGCATTTTGTCATTTGCTTCAATTATTGAAGCAATAAATATTACACCATTCCCAATCACTAGACAACACAAAGGTGATGGGTACTGTTCAGTATCAACTTTCATTTTTCGTGTCATCTCCAATATTTTGCTGCTAATGAAGATTAGGAAGTACATGAATTAAGCCATACAGAGCAAGTAATTACATGTACTGGTACTTTCGTGCTCTGTACATACTTATTACTTACAACTAGTGAAAGCCCCAAGTCATGAAGATTAGGAAGTACACAGGAGTGTGAAAATATTGAGCCGACTACCGGACATTTTGACCTATTTTCACTACTTTTGTCCCACTCCCCATATACTTTGTATACAGTTCAGTTTCAATTTACCGGACATGTATTCCCTAGATTGATCGGACATGTATGACTGGCTGTTTCCACATCACTGGAAGTATGTAAATTAGTTTATATGTACTGATACTATATATATACATACTTATTACCTACTGTAACTAGTGAAGCCCCCCCAGTCATGAATCAATTTGTCAGCATTCCAATTTTTGTCATATATTCCTGTATGCATCTTAAATGTTAATGGACAATCTAATACCTGTATGTATACAGGAACACCATAACATCAGACTATTACCATTAATAGACGTAAACCTATGATGTAGTATGATAGCCCAATACCCAATCTCTTAAATCCTTGCAACTGTACTAACCACTAAATTAGTTATATTTTCGGCAGTGTATAACCTCACACAGCCAGGGTCTCAAAACTTTTGAAGTACAAGAAATACTATAGCCTCATACCCAGGCTCTTAGTAATATATATTACTAATAGGCTGGGTATGAGACTGATGTTGAAGTACATGTAATACTAAAGTACATAGTCACGTCCCCAGCCGCACTGCTCTTATCATGCAGGGCTGTTAGAAATAGCATAATAATCATAATACATATTAGTGATGGGTGGTATCAAACATTTCATTTTGATATGACCAAAAAGTTTGAGAATGAATATTAATGATATAGTTGATAATGTGCATGAGCACGATACATGTGAAAAACATTGTTTCATATGATTAAATGGGTATGACCGAAAAGGTGTGGTAGTATATCAGTACCAATACTTGTAACAGTACTCAATTATATACCAGGAATCTCAGATGAGGTATCAAACTGTTATAACTATAAACTGGTGATGAGCTGAGTGATGGGTTTTGTTATGAAAAAAAAGAGCTACACTTGCATACAGTTACAGATACACTGTAAAAATGAATTTGTTATTTTAACAGACCAGTTGCACTTACATTTCCAATATATAGTTAGAAACATTAAATACAAGGATAATTAGCTTTTTATCTGGTTGTCCGTAGTGTAAAAAGGAATGTTATGACTACAGTCATAAATGCATATATAATTATACACCCTACTACCATATAAAGAAGCTGTTATTGATAACTTCAAAATGAGATATCATACATAGGAGGAACAATTTGTTATAGTAAAACTACATTGACTATATAGTCATGCAACCAGAATGTTATGACTATAGTCATAAATGCATATACCCAAATACACCCTATATATAGAGGCTGTTATTGATAACTTCAAAATGAGATAATATGAAACGATTTGTTTCAAATAATTGGTTATAGTAAAAACAATTGTTATCACTAATCATGCAATCATGAATGTATGTACCAATACACACCCTACTGCCACATGTAGAATGTATGATCATGACTAAAGTCATAACATTCCTTTTTATTATACTATATATATATATATACAAGAATAATAAAAAACATTTTCAATAAAAATGAAAGAAGATCACTTCCATATAACCCTACATAAGTACTTACACTGCTATAAAACAAAATACAAAGAGCTGCTGTACTTATGTAGGGTTATATGGAAGTGATTTTGGGTCCTATGTTAGCTTCTCAACCTTTTTTGCATGCTTTTTGGGTTTTGACATTCCTTTCATTTTTATTGAAAATGTTTTTGTTTCCATTGTTTTTTTCCTGAATATTTTTTGTAGATTACACAGAAATGGAATCATACAAAAATAAATTCATTAAAATTTGTTCATCAATAAAAGTCAGTCTTTTGTATTTATGTATTGATTATCATACTCTTTCACTTACAGATGATGTATATTCTCTATTTCACTTACAGCACTGTCTGCCATCCTACAAGTAGTGTTAGTCACTGTGTCAACCATTCAGTATTCCAATGGTTATCATAGTATACAATATTATTATACAATGGCTTTAATATCAATAATTATTATATTCATTATTATAAGAATGTATTTTCTCATACGATTCCAGCACTTCCACTTCCATGTTTTGAGTACACGAATGCGCATGCGTAATTAAATTCCACTTAGGAAAATGGCGTCTAATTCGAGATCAAATCTTTGTAGTCGTTGAGACTGTCTTCTTTCATAGTACCTGTAGATATCACCTCAATACTTGTAGACCAGAATTTTATTATGAATGCGACTGAAGTGGTGCTAGAATCATTGTGATAGTTCAACAAACAAAAAAATGATTTGTCTGAAAAATATTAATATCAATAATGATGATGAAGATTTTGCCAGTTTTGCCACTCGCCGGTTCTCTACCTTAACGACAATCTTTGGCCATCTAGAAGATGTTGGTAGTCATAAAAACACTATATATGAATAGGTATGTGTGTATTAAAACCTATCTGTATATATTACCGGAGATTTCAGGTCATCACTTGGAATTGAAATGTATGGGCGGCCATTTTTTTCCGTGCCATCCCTACATAGAGAGTACTACCGTACTCTCTGATAGCTATATTATTTATAACGTTAATTATCCTCGTATTTCATGTTTCTAACTATATATTATGTATGAATGTACATGCAACTGAGGTAACATCTGGTCTGTTAAAATAAATTAATTTTTACAGTGTAGGTGAGGTGCTGAAGCATCCATAAAAGAACAATTGAGACTATACTAGCTATACAATAAAATAGATACATTTCTACTGTTCTAATTGTTCTCTGATTGTTCTCAGTGAGATGTGAATGTTACTACACAATTAAACGAAACGTTATATGTAACTATAATAATTATAAAATACGTAATTATAATTAAAAAAACAAAGAAATTCACAGTTGCTCTATCAAATTGACAAACTATTTCGCTAAATTTATAAAGGATAATGTAATATTATCATTTCAATTCAGTACCATTGAATTACAATTACTTTTCTCCAACTACAATTTATACAGGTATATTACATGCAGAAACAGGCCAAAAATTATTAATCAATTACTAATATTAATCCCTCTACTATAAAAATTTGAAACCAACTCCCTGCTGAAACTAAAGATTGCACTTCCAATTTCACAATTAAAAATGTTTAATCTAACATTCAGAACTTTCGACTTAATTATGATTTTTCTGTTAGTTATATATAGACATTACACCATTCCCAATCCCTAGACGACATAGAGGTGATGGGTATACAAATAATATTACTGTTCAGTATCAACTTTTATTATTTATGTCATCCTCAATATAATGAAGATTAGGAGGTACATGAATTATTTCATACAGAGCAAGTAATTACATGTACTGGTACTTTCATGAACTACTAGTATACTAGTCTTAGTACCCGCCACCTTTGCATAGAGAGGAAGGGATCACACTCATCATAAGAGTTGTCTCAAAAGAATTTAATAGGCATGCGGTTTCCCAAAGATTTCTGGGGAAAGGAGACAACTCTATGATGCGTGAGATACCAGACCCCTTCCTCTCTATGCAAAAGGGGTTGGTACTGAGACTAGTTCTATACATTCTTATTACTAATGAAACCCCTCAGTCACGAAAATTAAGAAGTATACAGGAGTGTGAAAATATTGAGCCAACTACCAGACATTTTGACTACTCTTGTCCTGCATTTTGTATACAGTTCAGTTTCAATTTACCAGACATTCACTAGATTGATTGGACAATGTCCTGTATGACTGACTGTTTCCACACTACTGCATGGAAGCACATGAATTATGTCATACAGAGCAAGTAATTATATGTACTGCTACTTAAATGTACCGTATATACATACCTGGAGTACCCGTTCAGGCTAGGGTTGGGTCTGGCTATGCAAGACTACACACGACGGGACTATATATAGCGCCGCAAAATAGTTTATGCTACATTCTATATATATATATATATATATCATGGAAAAATCACAAGCTCAAGAATATTCGGAAAACTCTCCATTGCAAAAAGAAGATGGTCTAAGGCTAATCCGTCAACTATGTCCACAAGAAGGAATGAAGATACTTGATCTAGGTTGTGGAACTGGATATCTCTCTAAAGTATTAGCAGAACGTGTAGGGTTAAGAGGAAAGGTGGTTGCAGTGGATCCTGACAAGGAGAGGTTACAAATTGCTAAAGAAACTTATGGTGGAGTTGGTATTATAGTATTTCAAGACGGAAGCACTGATGGATTCCCTGAGGATCAGTACGATATTGTGTTCTGCAATCATGTGATGACATGGGTAAAGGATAAGGAAACTGCCTTCAAGAATATCTATAAGAACTTAAAACCAGGGGGAACTTTTGGAATGCAAGTGGGAGTTAAGCAGATAAAACTTTTTCCCCAAATGACTGAATTGATGGGTGCAGAGACAGTACAACTAATTAATGACAAGATAGTTTTTGCACCTTGTGAAATTTATGAAGAAGTTGGTCTTTCTTGTGGGTTTTCACTACAGTTAAAATTAGAAACACCAGCAATTGTTAAATATAAAAATATTGATGATTTGTTCGACTGGTGGTATGCCACAACTCATGGAATGTTTGATCCAAAACTGATAGACACAGCTACGTTAGAAGAATTCAAGAAGCCATTTGGAGATAAGGCTTTGGAAATGGATATTGGAGTAGTTGCAACCTTGATCTTTGTGAAGCCTCTTTCTCTATATTGATACAAATACTGTTATGTTTACTGACATATCACCTTTTATTGTTTTTATAATTATACATTTTAGACTTTGTAGTATGAATCAGATTGCTTAAATTACTGTTTACGGTTTGCACATAATTATAAAAAATTTTTAACCTTGTAAATTAATAAGAATATTAATTTTTATTACACAAATATTTTTATTTATATATATATATAGTAACAAGATATAGTGAGAAAAGTATCCCCATAATTGCTTTGTGATGACTAGGCATCAATCATTGTCGATGGCACTAGCATCTCTACCTTTCTGTAGACAAGGGTGTGCTTGGGGGTGCTGAAACACCCCCAAAATTTCCAGGGTCTTCAGGAAGACAGTCAAGAAATTAATTTGCAAAAATAATTATTTATTTTAATTATTATGAGTTAATGAATTTACGTGTGAAACATGGCATCAAAACGGCCACTGACATCAAACATATTATATATTTTAAGAACCATAGGTCTGAAGTGTTCTGTCAAAGCTAGTCAGTATTTTCCAGTGTCATGTGTATATCGACTCTTCTTATCAAATGAGCATTGCTTGCCTGAATGAATATGAAGAGACAGATATAGCTGTGTGGAGAAAGAGATCTTTAGTGGAGAATGGTATTTACATGTATGTTGACCAAGATTCTTCTTCTTAGGAGGTGGAGCAGCAGTGAAGTCTCAGTGGGTGTGGCCTCATCATGTTACCTCTTCCTTATATATCTGTATGTAATATGTACAGTGTATGCATATACAATAGCTACATAATGAAATATAAGTTGTCTACTCTCTGTGACTCAGTAACACTGAATATAGAAGAAATGGTGCAATAACAAACCTACAATAACATCACAATACTACCACATTGGGTTGGTTTCGTGGGAAGAGGGATGGCTTTCTATTATATACATTCAATTGTGAACATCATTTAACATTTAAAAGGGACGGTAAATCCCAGGATCAAGGATTAAATGTGATGTACAGGACTTCCAAGAACAAAAGCAGTCCTGTTATTAGGGCTGTAAGTATAACATAATAATCGTAATACATGATAATATATTAATACTCATTCTGGTTTCATATGCATGGAAATGAAATTTCCAGTAGCATCCATCCCTAATAATTATTAATGCTATAGGTGATAATATACATGTATAAGAAAATTGTTTAATATGATAAAATGGATGACCAAAAAACATAGTAGATGTAGTAGTATCACACTATAAAATGTAATAGGTTGTTTTAACTTTCAGTTTGTTACAGTTTCAATGCAATTCTATTTTCTTTCAATGCAATTTTGTTTTTCCTGCTCGATAATATTTACAAGTACTATATAGTTTCATTTTATCTTGATCTACAATGTATATTGACTAGTATATATACAAAGCATGACATTAATAAAGCATAATAACAAAAACTACAATACAATTTATATAGTATTACAGGTATGATCATTCTTTTTCTAACATTTGTGTAAAACAACAGATGTTACACTGTAAAAATGAATTGGTTATTATACACACACAGATCAGTAGTTACATACTAACAGGCTCTTATAAGATAATTTTAAAAATTATTTCCAATACAATCATAGCTAACATGCAATATGAGAATAATTAACATTATAATTATAATTATGGCTATAAATTGTAGTAAAAAGGAATGATTATGAATACACATACACCCTACTACTGGCTGTTATTGAACGATTTTTTATGGCCCGTAGGGCCATCCCTATAATTGGTTTCCACGGGGTTTAATGTATATAATTTATATATATTTATATGTTTGTGTCACTTGCGCGACTATGTGTTGTATACGTAGTTAAGGAAGTTGCGTCATTCCCGGGGGCTCGGTCAATTAATGGGCGTGGCACATAAAAGAACATGCGTTCGAGGCTCTTCGAGCTACAGACAAGCCAGGAAGATTCAGAAACTGCTAATAACTGTTCCATATAGCAGAGAAACAGTATAAATAGTATGCAAGAATCTTTAACAAGTAAGTTGTTAAGTTTCAGATATGAGGAAATCATCACTTAGAACCTTGTAGGTATACTTCAGTCAGTTCATTAAAGATCTGTGTACTTAGACTGCAATCAGGCTTACACTTACTTCTTCAGGTCCCAGCTTTCGAGTACACAGAAAGGTAGAGACACTAGTGCCATCAGCAATGCTTAATACATAGTCATCACAAAGCAAATATAGGGATGTTTTTTCTCTATATACACTTGTTTCAAATTATTGGTTATAGTAAAAATAATTATTATCACTAGTCATGCAATCAGGAATGTATATACCAATAAACACCCTACTAGAGTCTCTCTGTTCACATTCATGGTGACCTTGAAATTAGGATGTGATAACTTTATACAGTATGTAATATAGTGTATAGTTTAATGTCATAAGGTTAATACATGAGTTTATGATAACTCATAATGAAGCAATGGATTGAAATGTAACATACACAAAAAAAGAATGGGAAAGTAATTATATGAAAATGGTGCAGGTAAAAAGATTGTTGGAATATTCATTATGAACATTTTTCTGAGGACAAGGTGAACGTGAATTACCTTTACCATAATATTGTAAAGAGGCTGTTATTGATAACTCCAAAATGAGATAATATGCAAAGGAATGAATGACAAATTATTGATTATAGTACAAGTAACGATTATCACTAATCATGCAATCATGAATGTACATACTAATTATTGAGCTGATGTTGCTCTGACTGACAAACTATTTTGCTAAATTTATTAAAATGATTTAATATATTTTTATTCCAATTACTATTGATTTACAGTTACTTTTCTCCGACTACAATTTATATAATTAGAAATGAAGATCTACTATTAACAAATTTCATGAATGGGAAAGGACAGCATGAGCAAAATACCATAGCCTCATACCCAAGCTCTTAGAATGTTTGATATTGAAGTACAAGTAATACTTCAGCCTCACACTCAGGCTCTTAGAACTATTGATAAGTATTACTATATATAGCCTCACACCAAGCACAAAGAACTATTGATATTGAAGTACAAGTAATACTATAAGCCTCAATCCCCTGATGAAGGCTCTTGTATAAAAGCCGAAATGTTGGCTTTCATTAAATATAAAAGAAATTTACCTATTAATAAAACCAATTTATTGGTTAGTACAGTTGCAAGGAATGGCATAAATTTCAATCTAATTTGTAACACAGGTTGTTGTGGTTACATGTATGATGTTACTATGACACCATGTGCACCAAGTATAAAAATGTATACATGAATAAATTAAATTATGTTTGCAGGTTTCTTAACCTTTTGGTTGGCCAGAACTCCCAGATACAATCATTTGAAGTGGTTGTTGGTTGAAATATGAGTAGACAGCATCATAAAATTGTACTGCTTCAACTAATTGGTTATAATTAGTACTAGTGATGTGCGATACGTATCGATATATCGAAATATCGATATTTTCGTTGAATATCGTGATACAATTAATTGTTTGCATCCTCACCCTACACACACCTCCCTGGCCCTGGCGAGGATGGGTGCGTGCATGCATGCTCCTGCAGACCTGCTGCACGTGCAGGAACTTGAGCTCCCTATCATAAGCCAGAGAAGACTGTGCATGTCATCGATCTCAAGACTCAAGAGGAAGAAGATTCTGCATGTACCAGGGAGGGACCCAGGACCAAGATGTGAAGGATGTGGATAGATGGATGAAGATTAAACAACAGGTGATTCTTGTTCTTCTATGTGCATTGTTGCCATCCGTGCCCATGTAATTCATGCATATCATATTAATAATTCCATTTGTCTATCATGTTAATTTGCATATTGTTTCTTCTCTCTCCCAGAAAACTCTACTTGCTACCTCCCCGTCCATCTATCCACTCTCTCTCTACCTCATCGCATCTATACTTCAATAAGAGGTAAGTTATGTCTCCATACTCTTTTCTATATTCTATACTTTCTTCTTAAATATTATTTTATTGTGAACAGTTTATTTACTATTTTTCCTCCCTGCACAGGTCTGTTTCTGATGATTTCGAGGTTTCTTCTGGTGTTCTCTTCTTGGAATTCGGTTGCTCATTTGTTCTAATCACTCCTATCAGCCAGGGTCGGCCATGCCACCCTCCTTTTCTTTTTTTTTTGGGGGGGTGGCATGGTCGATCCTGGTTGGTAGGAGTGTGCGGGACAAATGAGTATACCGATGCCCAGGTTGGGGACGCCGGAGGTCTCTTCGAGTCACTAGATCCAGCCCCGTGCGGGGCAGTTCCAGTACATCCAGTGTAGCTCATCCAGTGTTCCAGTTACAGTCTAACTACCTCATCCAGTTCCAGTCTACTTCGACCAGTGCTCCAGTTCCAGTCTTCTTCGACCAGTGCTCCAGTTCCAGTCTACTTCGACCAGTGCTCCAGTTCCAGTCTACTTCGACCAGTGCTCCAGTTCCAGTCTACTTCATCCCAGGACAATCCCCATTGGGATTTCTCTTCTGCAGGGACTCATCTTCATTGGGATTTCCCTTCTTCAAGGACTCATCTTCATTCATTGCTTATTCATCTCAATGGCAGTCAGTTCTTTGAAATATATTGATGTTAGTGATAATAATTTAATTTTCTTTATCCATTACAGTTGAAAGCCTATGATTAATTATGCTTGTATTAAATATATATAGTTGTCTATAATTATTTTTCTTTATTTTCGATTTGTAAGAATAATAATTAAATTTAGTCTATTACCAGCTACGATTAATATGCTAGTATTAAATATATTCTTCTTAATCTATATCTTCGATTCGTAAGATTAATAAATTCAAATTAAAGTTTAGTCTATTACAGTTGAAAGCCTATGATTAATTATGCTCGTATTAAATATATATATATATATATATATATATATATATATATATATACATGTATAATTATATATATGTAGTTGTCTATTTTTTTTAGTCTTTAATTTTCTATATTTTCGATTCGTAAGAATAATAATTAAATTTAGCCTTAAAGCCTATGATTAATTATGCTTGTATTAAATAGTCTATTTTTCTTAGTCTTTAATTTTCTATATTTTCGATTTGTAAGAATAATAATTAAATTTAGCCTTAAAGCCTATGATTAATTATATGCTTGTATCAAATAGTCTATTTTTCTTAGTCTTCAATTTTCTATACTTTCGATTCGTAAGAATAATAATTAAATTTGGTCTATTACAGTGGAAAGCCTACGATTGCTTATGCTTGTACTGAATATACTAGTCTATTTTTCTTAATCTTTTAACTTCTTTCAATACCAATGGCTACCTATAATTATAACGTTAACGGTTCTTTTCATAAAACCTTTTTTTTTTCCTAATCCAATGAATTGATTTAAGTACTATCATTTTCGATTGCATTTCATTGGAAATATTTTCAAATTAACGAACTAATTTCTTTCTCTTTCAAGTAGCTAGCTATATTTCTTGAGACTATTTTCAAATCATCATTCTTGAAAATATTTTCCAATTAGCTAGCTATCACTTTTTCTACTCTTTTGTTATAATTGAATACACCATTTTCGATATCATTTGTTTTCTAATTATAATTCGACTGGTTGCATTTTTAAAAAAATCATCATCATTGCTACCATGCATGCATCCTTCGGCAAAAGAATGTTTTCAAAGTCAACAGTATTTTGTTCGGTTTCTGTATGTTATACAGAAGTAAAAAAGAATAGCACTAATATTGTACATAATAATTATTGTTATTCTATACATAAAATATTTTATATTATTACAATTAATAATTAATTGTTTGCATCCTCACCCTACACACACCTCCCTGGCCCTGGCGAGGATGGGTGCGTGCATGCATGCTCCTGCAGACCTGCTGCACGTGCAGGAACTTGAGCTCCCTATCATAAGCCAGAGAAGACTGTGCATGTCATCGATCTCAAGACTCAAGAGGAAGAAGATTCTGCATGTACCAGGGAGGGACCCAGGACCAAGATGTGAAGGATGTGGATAGATGGATGAAGATTAAACAACAGGTGATTCTTGTTCTTCTATGTGCATTGTTGCCATCCGTGCCCATGTAATTCATGCATATCATATTAATAATTCCGTTTGTCTATCATGTTAATTTGCATATTGTTTCTTCTCTCTCCCAGAAAACTCTACTTGCTACCTCCCCGTCCATCTATCCACTCTCTCTCTACCTCATCGCATCTATACTTCAATAAGAGGTAAGTTATGTCTCCATACTCTTTTCTATATTCTATACTTTCTTCTTAAATATTATTTTATTGTGAACAGTTTATTTACTATTTTTCCTCCCTGCACAGGTCTGTTTCTGATGATTTCGAGGTTTCTTCTGGTGTTCTCTTCTTGGAATTCGGTTGCTCATTTGTTCTAATCACTCCTATCAGCCAGGGTCGGCCATGCCACCCTCCTTTTCTTTTTTTTTTTGGGGGGTGGCATGGTCGATCCTGGTTGGTAGGAGTGTGCGGGACAAATGAGTATACCGATGCCCAGGTTGGGGACGCCGGAGGTCTCTTCGAGTCACTAGATCCAGCCCCGTGTGGGGCAGTTCCAGTACATCCGGTCTAGATCATCCAGTGTTCCAGTTACAGTCTAACTACCTCATCCAGTTCCAGTCTACTTCGACCAGTGCTCCAGTTCCAGTCTACTTCGACCAGTGCTCCAGTTCCAGTCTACTTCAACCAGTGCTCCAGTTCCAGTCTACTTCATCCCAGGACAATCCCCATTGGGATTTCTCTTCTGCAGGGACTCATCTTCATTGGGATTTCCCTTCTTCAAGGACTCATCTTCATTCATTGCTTATTCATCTCAATGGCAGTCAGTTCTTTGAAATATATTGATGTTAGTGATAATAATTTAATTTTCTTTATCCATTACAGTTGAAAGCCTATGATTAATTATGCTTGTATTAAATATATATAGTTGTCTATAATTATTTTTCTTTATTTTCGATTTGTAAGAATAACAATTAAATTTAGTCTATTACCAGCTACGATTAATATGCTAGTATTAAATATATTCTTCTTAATCTATATCTTCGATTCGTAAGATTAATAAATTAAAATTAAAGTTTAGTCTATTACAGTTGAAAGCCTATGATTAATTATGCTCGTATTAAATATATATATATATATATATATATATATATATACATGTATAATTATATATATGTAGTTGTCTATTTTTTTTAGTCTTTAATTTTCTATATTTTCGATTCGTAAGAATAATAATTAAATTTAGCCTTAAAGCCTATGATTAATTATGCTTGTATTAAATAGTCTATTTTTCTTAGTCTTTAATTTTCTATATTTTCGATTCGTAAGAATAATAATTAAATTTAGCCTTAAAGCCTAATATTAATTATATGCTTGTATCAAATAGTCTATTTTTCTTAGTCTTCAATTTTCTATACTTTCGATTCGTAAGAATAATAATTAAATTTGGTCTCTATTACAGTGGAAAGCCTACGATTGCTTATGCTTGTACTGAATATACTAGTCTATTTTTCTTAATCTTTTAACTTCTTTCAATACCAATGGCTACCTATAATTATAATGTTAACGGTTCTTTTCATAAAACCTTTTTTTTTTCCTAATCCAATGAATTGATTTAAGTACTATCATTTTCGATTGCATTTCATTGGAAATATTTTCAAATTAACGAACTAATTTCTTTCTCTTTCAAGTAGCTAGCTATATTTCTTGAGACTATTTTCAAATCATCATTCTTGAAAATATTTTCCAATTAGCTAGCTATCACTTTTTCTACTCTTTTGTTATAATTGAATACACCATTTTCGATATCATTTGTTTTCTAATTATAATTCGACTGGTTGCATTTAAAAAAAAATCATCATCATTGCTACCATGCATGCATCCTTCGGCAAAAGAATGTTTTCAAAGTCAACAGTATTTTGTTCGGTTTCTGTATGTTATACAGAAGTAAAAAAGAATAGCACTAATATTGTACATAATAATTATTGTTATTCTATACATAAAATATTTCATATTATTACAATTAATAATTAATTGTTTGCATCCTCACCCTACACACACCTCCCTGGCCCTGGCGAGGATGGGTGCGTGCATGCATGCTCCTGCAGACCTGCTGCACGTGCAGGAACTTGAGCTCCCTATCATAAGCCAGAGAAGACTGTGCATGTCATCGATCTCAAGACTCAAGAGGAAGAAGATTCTGCATGTACCAGGGAGGGACCCAGGACCAAGATGTGAAGGATGTGGATAGATGGATGAAGATTAAACAACAGGTGATTCTTGTTCTTCTATGTGCATTGTTGTACAATATTAGCTTTTGGGTGTATCGATACACTGGAATGGACAGTTTAGTAAACATGGTTTTTCTAATTTGTCTAATTTGATACCTAAAAGCAATTATAACAAGCTAGTGTGCATAACTTTCATTGATTTCTTTTACCATTTCTTGACAAATACATCCAAATAGGACATTTATTTACATTTTATAAGTGTTTCAGTATTATTTCAAATATCGTGATACGGTATCGTATCGTGATATTTTTGGCAGCGATACGCAATACTATTATTTAGTTGTATCGCACATCCCTAATTAGTACAAAGTAGTTATGGCATTAGCAGGCATGTATACATAATAATCTGAACAACCATACAACTAATTTGTTAAGTCCTTGCAACTGTAATAATAAAATTGTTATTTTAACTATTTTGTTTTTTGCAGTGTATAATTATGATATTTACTAAATAAAATACATAATTAGTATTTTTTTAAAAATAAGATGTTCAAAGTTATGGGGACCAAGCTCAACATGATGAGGTTAAATAGTATGCATATAAAAATTAAATCACTTTTTGCAGATGATGATGTTGCTCTATCAAATTGACAAACGGTTGGCTAAATTTATAAAGATAATTTAATATTATCATTAGTCTCATGTAGCCAGATCTCTATGAAAGACAGAAGGGTCTGGGAACATAGTATACTATCATTTGTACTGGTTGCAACTATAGTTGCAGCCCAATCAGATTGCAGGAAAGCTGTCAAGTGATCTCTGTGGAATGTAATAATTATTGTTTATCATGCAGGGAGTATAGAAAGCAATCATTGTGCTTGGGTACTCCAGGCCAACATTTTGCACATCAGTCCACCTTTATCATCACTTTTAGTACTGACTATTGAAATTAATTATTTGCTAAATGATTTCCAGAGGAAGATAACATGTTGAATATTCCTTGTGTCACTGTCTGGCTCTCAGATGATCTGAGACATAACATGGTTATAATTATAGTATATACATGTATTATTAATTACAAATAATAATAATAATTATTATTATTACTAATGGCATACAATACAGACACACAACTATTTACTTGGCTAATTAAATTCCTCTGATACAAATGATAGTATATGTATGTTCCAAGAACCTTTCGTCTTTCGCGGAGGTCTGTCTATAAGAGACTATATTAATTATCATTCCAATTGAATTACAATTACTTTTCTCCAACTAAAGTCTGTTCACATTCACAATGTCCCCAAAATTACGATGTGATGACTTTATACGTAATATAGTGTAAAGTTTAATGTCATAAGGTTAATGTTTGATTATACTGTAACTCAATAATGAAGCAATGGATTGAAATTTGACATTCACAAAAAAGAACAGAAGGATAATTACATGAAAATGGTACATGTTAAAAGATGGTTGGTCATTCCAAACTAAAGTTATGAACATTTTTCTGAGGAGAAGGTCAAAATGAATGACTTTTACAATTTATACAATCAGATTACAGAAGTCAGCCAAAGACTATTAATCAATTACAATTAGCAGGTTTCATGAATGGGCAGGACAACATGAACAAAAGACTTAGTGTTGGAACTTTATTACAATGACTAATTACTCGTTACAAATTAATAAGCTGTTTGAGTCCAGATAGCTACTTGTATGACTAAGTTATAAACTCACAGTGACTTTCTTTTTTTCAGCTACTCCAGATTTAAATCTGACGGGTTCCTTTTAACATAGTCACCAGGAATCTCAAGATCTGTTCAGATGTGTGTGTGATTCGGCCCAGCAGTAGTAGTCTCGTCCCCAGACCGCCACGCCCTATGGGCGAAAGACCCAATTGTTTCAAATTCTTGGACCCAGACCGTCGACGCGTCGTTCGCCCATAAGGCCCGGGCGTGGCGGTTTAGATACCAGGTACCGTACCAGCAGCGGGTTCTAGCGCGCTCTACGTCATTCACATTCAAATGACTTCACTTCATTTGTGAATGTGAATTTAGGTTACACTATTCATCATGGAAAAATCACAAGCTCAAGAATATACAGAAAAGTCTTCAATGCAAGAAGAAGATAGTCTAAGGCTAATCCGTCAACTATGTCCACAAGAAGGAATGAAGGTACTTGATCTAGGTTGTGGAACTGGATGATATCTCTCTAATGTATTAGCAGAACGTGTAGGGCTAAGAGGAAAGGTGGTTGCAGTGGATCCTGATAAAGAGAGGCTACGAATCGCTAAAGAAACTTATGTGGTGCAGTTGGGAATATAGTATTTCAGGAAGGAAGCACTGATGAATTCCCTAAGGACCAGTACGATATTGTGTTCTGCAATCATGTGATGGGATGGGTAAAGGATAAGGAAACTGCCTTCAAGAATATCAATAAGAACTTAAAACCAGAGGGGATCGTTTTTAAAGCAGGTGGGAATTCAGAAGGCAAAACATTGATGGGTACAGAGACAGTACAACTAATCGAAGATAAGTTAGTTTTTGCACCTTGTGAAATTTACGAAAAAAATGGTGCTTCCTGTGAGTTTTCACTGCAATTGAAGAAAAAACACCCAACAGTCAGTAAATATAAAAACATTGAGAATTTTACTTATATATAGTGTCCCAGTTAACTTCTCTATTTTCAATCAGCTTGAGAAATCTGTCAATATTATTTTCACTCCTCCTTCCTTCAAGTCAATGTTAGTACAGACGTCTTGCAATGCAGCTTATATATACCATAAAATTTTTAATTTTTATGGCCTGTATGGCGTATGATTGCTTTCCACGGGGTTTGCTCCTTCATACATGCCAATCATATAGTATAGACATCTTGCATTACTTTGTGAATCTTTTGTTCATCCTCTCCGCTCAATTTCCCATATTCGATTAAATGCCTCGCAAGCTCTTGGTAGTCTTCAACGGAAAGATAGCCATTTTTATCAATATCCATTTGCTCAAATCTTGTTTTCATTTTGCGAAGGAGGTAAGTCTTTTGCTTAACTGTTAGAGACATATTGACCCAGGTTGATGTTGTCAGAATGCACCCTTGCCTTCACTGTATATAAAAGCTGAGATTGGTTGTTTTAATTGAATGATTGGTTACATGAGTTTCATTTGCTTAATAGCACTTTTAAATAATAATTATATTGACCTATAGAAACATAGAAGGCCAATATTATCAAATTTTTATTGGAAAAACAATTTTTACTTTCCGCTATGAACATAATTATATATTATGTTCCTCATTGAAAGTACAGATGTATTATCGATTAGGAACATAATAAGTGTTCTCTTTCTGTAGTAAACATGTTTTTTTTAATGTTTCTAATGGAGTGTACAGATGTACCATCCAATTAGCAACATAGTAATTGTTCCTATTTACTGTTATATATAAACATGTTTATTATGTTCCTGATCAAGGTACAGCATTGTACATAAGGTATGCGCAGATGGAAAACATGCAACTGAATTAACCAAACCATGTGGTTGAAACAACCATGCACTACTAATTTTTAACAGTCTTAAAAGATATTTGAATGTGGGTCTGCATATCTTATTTGTTTACAATGAATTCATTATGGCTTTCCTAATAAGAACACAATTTTGATCCCATTGTTACAGCTGCAGGTAAACATAACACCATGAAGAGCTTCAACTGGAAAATTTATTCTCATTACTACTATATTTTTGCATTTCTGATCTTTTTACATTTGCATTAGTCTCAGTTGAAAGATTGCTGTTTTGCAAGCGCACTTCATACTAAGGCTAAGATTACAATTTCTTGGAATACACTACAAAGGTTCATGTAATATCAATAACCCACTTTATATCAACTTTATATCAGTCCTCGAAAATTATACTTTTAACTAGTACAAAATATTTGTGGTATTAGCATGCATGCGTGCATGTGTGTATCCTCCATAACAATCTGAACGACCAGCCAATTAGTTAAACCCTTACAACTGTACTAGGATTAGCCAATAAATAACATCATTTATTTTTTGAAAAGTTAATTTTTGCAGTGTATAATTATACATAGAGGGAAAGGCTTCTTTTCCTGCAATCTGAAATGTTTAACAAGTAATACATACATGATTATTTTTCAGTATGAATGTAAAGTTAATCTGCTAGTGGTCCAAAGAAAAGAGTACCACCAGACGTTTCATCAACACCAGTAAAGAAATCCAGCCCTGCTGCAATGAACTCATCTTGGGTAATTATCCCATTATGGTCAGTGTCAATAGCATTTTGAGCTGATGATTTGTCTACACCCATAATTATGAAACTCCCGAGAAATAACTCCATCACCATTCGTATCCACTATACATCAAACATTTCTCTTATAGTGTCCCCGTTGACTCCTCCATTTTCAATCAACTTGAGAACATCTGGCAAGAACTGTTCTCGCATTATTTTCACTCTTACCTTCAAGCCAATTTTAGTACAGACGTCCTGCATTTCTCATCTCCACTCAATTTCCCATATTCGACGAAACGCCTCGCAAGCTCTTGGTAGTCTTCAGTGACTTTTATCAATATCCATCTTGTTTTTAGACTACACTGTTCCAGACCGTCGACGCGTCTTTCAGCAATAGGACCCGGTCTAGCACTTACAGTTTCGTAACCCGGGGGCTTTTGAAAAAAGAATGAATTAATTTTAATAATAATTCCAACCACACCTACCATGGATGTAATATACTGATTGCGAGGTGTGGCTCAGCATCTCATTAAAATACAAACCATCGTTGCAAATGAATACAGGCAATTTGCAACTTTCTCCAACTTCTGGAGCAATCTAACACTCACCTCAACCTTGCTTACCAATTACTGCAAGCACAGCATCTACTCAAGTCTGCATACGAACGCTATTTGTCACTTATTCTCCCAACATCCCTTTCTCTCTCGCTAGAACCAGCTAGAAACCAAGTCTATACATCACACAAACATCAACATAACGTTCTACTCTCCTTTCACTTTTTTTTAATTTTTTTAATTTTTTTAAAGTACCCTAAGCTAACTTCAAAGTAACATCAAAGGGCGGACACTTGAATCAAAGCACCGCTAGACCACATCCAACGAAGCGTGGGCGTTTTGAACAATAGAATGCCGACATGCCGCCACCACATTGGTATACTCTTGTAATCTACAGTAATTTGGGGTGTGGTACATCCAAGACCCAGCCATTGCAGTGAAATTTAGCAATGTAATAAGTAGGTGTGGTACTTCCTATCTGACAGGATGTTGTAAAATTACAACACTAAAAAACTGAAAGTGCTAGAGACAAGATGCCAGCAGTTGGTTCTAGTGCGAAATACGTCATTCTCATGATCTCACTTCATTTGTCGTAATCGTGAATGTGAGTTTATGTTACACTATTTATCATGGAAAAATCACAAGCTCAAGAATATTCGGAAAACTCTTCAATGCAAAGAGAAGATGGTCTAAGGCTAATCCGTCAACTATGTCCACAAGAAGGAATGAAGATACTTGATCTAGGTTGTGGAACTGGATATCTCTCTAATGTATTAGCAGAACGTGTAGGGCTAAGAGGAAAGGTGGTTGCAGTGGATCCCGATAAGGAGAGGCTACGAATTGCTAAAGAAACTTATGGTGCAGTTGGGAATATAGTATTTCAAGACGGAAGCACTGATGGATTCCCTGAGGATCAGTACGATAATGTGTTCTCCAATCATGTGATGGGATGGGTAAAGGATAAGGAAACTGCCTTCAAGAATATCTATAAGAACTTAAAACCAGGGGGATCTTTTGGAATGCAGGTGGGAATTCAGAAGGCAAAAATTTTTGACCAAATAACTGAATTGATGGGTGCGAAAATAGTACAACTAATTAATACCAGTTTAGTTTTTACACCTTGTGAAATTTATGAAGAAATTGGTCTTTCCTGTGGGTTTTCACTACAGTTAAAATTAAAAACACCAACAGTCATTAAATATAAAAATATTGATGATTTGTTCGACTGGTGGTATGGCACAACTCATGGAATGTTTGATCCAAAATTGATAGACACAGCTACACTAGAAGAATTCAAGAGGCCATTTGGAGATAAGGCTTTGGAAATTGAGATTGGAGTAGCTGCAACCTTGATCTTTGTGAAGCCTCTTTCTGTATAATTACTGATACAATCATCAAATAGTACTGTCTTTATATATTAATTTTACACTGTAATGTTTTTTTGCAAACTATATTCATAATTATGTGAACTGTGTGTATAGTGGAAGCCATGCACAATGAAATTAGCTGGTTTCCTACTATGAAATGGTTACACTAATTTGTGCTCTGCTAATACAGTGTATAAATATTGGTTAGTAATGTATATAGCCAAAAGTAGGGTTATTTGTAGTGGATTTAAGATTTTATAGGGAAATGGAGTTTGGCAGAGGAGTTGTGCATTTTTGTAGGGAAAATTCTACACTTTTTTGAGGGGCATAATTATTTTCCCTATACAAAAATGGGCTGTCCATATACCAAACTTCGTTTTTCGCACCTTCAACCACAAAACCTTTTTCCTAAAACCCGCCTACACTATGCATGATTTCCATATTGTGTAGTGTTGCACAGCCAACTTATCCTCCTTATATTAGCTGTGCGAGTGTTGTATCTCTACTCCACAAGGATCATTGTTAGACCCTACAACGGTATTATAACGAATGCTATATACAACAGTTGAATCGCTTGCTGTAACTTCATGTTTTACATAATTGTGATGCATAATGTATCATTCTACTTTGCTTATACTAAATTAAAATATGTATAGATATATAGACCTGTTTGGAGGCAGTTATGGGCATAACACCCGCAAGATAATTGGTTGAGGGCATAGCCCAAAACAATTTATATCTATATGTATTTTATACCATGGTAACACAAAAGTATGCAACTAAATCACATTTGACATCCCTGTTGTCAAATAGAAACCATATACAATGCAAAAATGAAATAGTATTTTATTGGTTAGTACAGTTGCAAGGATTTAAGAATTAGTTGTATGGCTGTTTAGATTATAGTTATACATGCCTGCTAATGCTGTAACATTTGTACTAAATATAATGAATTAGTTGAAGCAGTACAATTTTATGGTGCTGTCTACTCATATTTCAACCAACAACCACTTAAAAAGATTGTATCTGGCAGTTCGGGCCAACAAAGAGGTTTGTAAACGTGCAAACACATAATTTAATTTATTCTAGTGTACATATTTATACTTGGTGCACATAATGTCATAGTAACATCATGTATGTAGCCACAACAACCTGTATCACAGACTAAATTGAAATGTATGCTATTCCTTGCAACAGTACTAACCAATAAATTGGTTATTTTAACTATTTATTTTTTGCAGTGTATTACTACACCAATTACTGTTTACTGTATTTAAAAATACAATAAGATGGTTAAGTGGCTCGACACTAAATCTCCCTGCTTACAGGCATGTTATTCATGGGCATATATCTTCCAGAGGACATCAAAGGTTACCATGGCAATCGCCCACACACCGTGGTATAAAAGTAGGAAACACCTTTAACCTTCAGTAGAAGATTGAACTTGTTTTTCAAATTTTTCCCATTTCCAACACTGGTGCCTCTGCTGCATATATTTTTGCCCACTGTTCACTCTCTGTACCCCAAACCTGGCTCCTTTGAAGTATTACTTCTAACAACTTGCTTACCAGGACTCGAAAGTCCCCGAGTGCTTTGTAGGACTAATTCAAATGCAGTGTTCTCCCTCTTTTGACTGCAACTGAGGCAAACAAAACAACCACACTGCATGTTGGCACCAGCTACACCCACGATATCGGTTTTACAAGAGAAATGTACCAGCTTGCGTGGGCGTGGTCACTCACTCCCCATGGGCAAAGGGTAGCTTTAATTAAAAAAACCATCAACATTTTTAGCAATTTTTATGGGCTTATCCCTGACACCAATTACAAACATCTGGAGTGCTTCATAATGCTAGAAACACACTCCCAACAGCATAAGGGTCAAATATCACATGTATGTTGACATCAGTCCTCGAAAATTATACTTTAACTAGCATGCATGTGTGTATCCATAACACTCTGAACAACCTAGTTAAACCCTTGCAACTGTACTAGGGTTAACCAATTATTTATTTTTTGAAAGGTTAGATTTTGCAGTGTATAATTATATATAATTATATAAAATACATAGAGGGAAAGGCTTCTTTTCCTGCAATCTGAAATGTTTAACAAATAATACATACATGATTATTATTCAGTATGACTGTAAAGTTAATCTACTAGTGGTCCAAAGAAAAGAGTACCACCAGACGTTTCATCAACACCAGTAAAGAAATCCAGCCCTGCTGCAATGAACTCATCTCGAGTAATTATCCCATTATGGTCAGTGTCAATGGCATCAAAAGAAGTTTGAGCTGATGATTCATCTACACCCATAATCTTGAAATAATCATAGAACTCCCGAGGAGAAATAACTCCATCACCATTCGTATCCACTACATCAAACATTTCACTTATAGTGTCCCCGTTGACTTCACCATTTTCAATCAACTTGAGAAAATCTGTCAAGAACTGTTCTCGCATTATTTTCACTCCTTCCTTCAAGCCAATATTATTACAGACGTCTTGCAATGCTTTGCGAATCCTTTGCTCGTCTTCTCCACTCAATTTCCCATATTCGACGAAACGCCTTGCAAGCTCTTGGTAGTCTTCAATGGAAATGTAGCCATTTTTATCAATATCCATTCGCTCAAATCTTGTTTTCAGCTTGCGAAGGAGAAAAGCCTTTTGCTTGTCTGTCAGAGGCATATTGACAACCAAGCTTGATACAAGCTTTTTCACACTATATATACAATTGCCTACTCAATTGAACATTCAGTAGCCTCGCATTCCACACACCTCACTGTAAACCCCGCCTATAGAGCGCTTGCACGTGACGTCACGTCCGGTTTTCAATCACTTCCGTGTTGCAAAAAGCGCTAAGAGCTGCAGGTGACTAAGCAAGCCGCCACTGAAGACAGAATGGTACACTCTTGCTGTGCTCATGGTTGCACAAACAGGGATACCAAAGAAAACAGGAAAACTGGTATTCGTTTTTATAGAATTCCCCAAAATAAAGCAAAACGTGAGTTCTGGATAAATGGAAAGATTTTAATCCAAGCCCTTCAACAACCATCTGTAGCAAACATTATGTAGGAGGTTAGTTGATGATTTATGGTTCAATATATATATTATATTGTATAAATATAATGAATCATTATTATTCACTGCACATGCAGATTGACCATAAAATATGCTATAATTTTTACATTTTACAATAATATTAGATGTATATATATAATTATAATAATTATTATGTATTACTATTATACATAAAATTATGTATTATAACGAATTATTCTTCTTTTATAATCAAGGAGAGAAAAGTGATGACCCACTTTCACCTGCATATATACCAACTCTTTTTTCTTTCACTTCTTCAAAAAGAGAGAGGGAGCTACAACATAGTCTGAGATGGTATAATGCTGCTAAGCACAGGGAAAAATGTGGAGGAGCAGAACATTCAAGTTCAGATGCAGCCACGGACACATCAAGTGATGAAAATTCTGATGTGGACAGACTATTTACTACTGTTGGAACACAAACAGACATATCTGACTATGTAGTGGAATTTAAAGAGTCAGCAACTACTAAATCTTCAGGAAAAGGATACCCAGAAGAGGAGGATCTAAAGAATTATAGCAAGCTTCTGCGTTTTTACACTGGTTTGACTAGTTATATGGTCCTAATGGCTACATTTAAACTTGTGTCTGTGGTCATTCCTGAAACTTCTTCAACAAAACTAAGTAAATTCCAATTGTTTATTTTGACCCTCATGATCTCAGCTTGAGTAACTATGACTTAGGATTTCGATTTGGTGTGAGTGAGTGTACAGTGAGTCGGGTGTTTTCAAAGTGGATTGAGGCAATGGATATTCGAATGTCATTTTTGATTACATGGCCTGAGCGTGAATGTATCAGAAAAACTATGCCATTCTGTTTTAGACAAAGCTATGGCTTGAAGGTTACATCTGTCATAGATTGCTTTGAATTATTTATTGAGAAGCCCTCGGATCTTTTGGCAAAGGCATGTACATGGTCCCAGTACAAACATTATAATACAGCAAAATATCTCATTAGTATAACACCACAAGGAGTAATTAATTTTATATCAAATGGTTGGGGAGGTAGAGCCTCTGACAAATATATTGTCGAAAATTCTGGGTACCTGAGACACCTGTTGCCGGGTGATGTTATCCTTGCTGACCGAGGATTTGATATTGCCGATAGTGTTGTCTTATTTGGAGCAACATTAGATATACCAGCTTTTACTAAGGGCAAAGATCAACTGTCAGCTGAGGAAGTTGAATCAACTCGTAAACTTGCCAATGTCAGAATCCATGTTGAACGGATTATTGGGACTGTTCGGCAACGTTTTCAAATTTTATCAGCAACAGCTGTACTACCAAAAGAATTTGCTTCTAAAAAGAACAATGGAACAGTTTTATTAGATTCTACTGTCAGGGTTTGCTGTGCTCTGAATAATATTTGTGAGGGCATTGTACCCTTCATGTGACCATGCTATTATTATAATAATTACTTTTATGAAGTGACATGCATGTGTATACAATAATAAATAATATATTATCTCATTCAATAACATATACCCCATTTGTCACAAAATGTTATAGATAAAACTATTATTTCAAAAATTTCTTGAAAGTTATATTTATATTTTCATTGTTCGTGCTTTTGAATTTTATTTGCCTTGCAAAATTCACAGTACCATTTGCCTCGTGGTATAGATGACAATTTTACACACTGTAGGTGAAACCATGTGGTATGACAAGACTTGTTATCACAAGCAACCATGCTACCTCCTTTGCAGTGACACCATGAGCCATCATCTTCTTCTGTTGGTACTAGCTCCGCTCTGATCGATTTCTTACTTTGTCTTGAAAAATACTTTCCTAAGAGCTCAGGAAGTATGCACTGTTGGTAAAATACCTTAGCATTTGATAAGGAGGACTCGATAAAGAATTGATTGAGTGACAAACGCTCTACAAACAACTCATCGTTTGACCAGACAACAAAATCACAATACGCACGCTCAGTGATGAAAAGTTGCAACTGGCATTGGTAATAGTATTCTTGGCTATGCTTAAGGTGGAGCTTCCCACTAGTCTTGCATTTCTCTAAGCAGAAGGCTGGTCTACCACAAGCTAATTCTTCAAATGAACTCATTTCAGCACATAGTGGGCACTTAACTTCTACCACTTCTTTTCCGCAACATACACATTCAACTAAGGCATCTGGTGTTGCACCAAGCAATGGGTGATTGTAACTAATATATAACCCACAATGTGTAATATTAGAATTTTCATGAAGTGCCTTTATTTGTGCTTCATACATTTTAAGAGCATCTTGCTCATGCTTGCAACCCCATGTGGTTGCCTTTGTTGTGAATTTAGTTGTTTCAGGGTAGCAAATTGCATTCAACAGTGAAATAGAAGGGTTCTGAGGATCAGTGTTAAGGACACGTTTGAAACGGGAAGCTGTAATTCTTCCTGCTCGATAGCGGTGCCCACATTGTAGACTTCGACTGTCCTTGTGTTAGCAAAGCAAGATTATTAATCTGTGAAATAGTTGCTTTTTCATCAACATACTGGTTGGCTACAGAAGACAACTCAGAGAGGCCATAATCCAAAAATTTTGGCTCATAAATTGTTTGAAGCAAACGGGGAAGGTGGTCATTTGATTTGACAAATCCATCATCACAATATGGTGAAATCACAGACATAATGATAGGTTTTTTTTCAGTCTCTTTTGAAATTTCATTTAAAAATGCCTGTTTTTCTGCATCTGAAGGAGCTGATAATCTGTTACTGATTGATATTATAGAACTGCTATAGATGGCGTGTCTGGACTGATTGTCTTCAGACGTTTTGGGGCAGAAATGTCAATATCATTCAGTTTTAGGAACGGGGTTGACTGCATTGATTTTGGAATCAACCACTGGTTCTCTTTAGATGTGCAAGGTGTTTGATCATGAAGGCGAACAGCAGCTTCAACCCAGTGGAGAATTGCACCAACATGTGAACATGTCTCGGCCAAACCTGCCATACATGTACAATGGCCAACCAAGACAGTGCCAATCAATTTAATCAACACCCATGGCTGTAAAGGAGCCTTGCTGGCAGCATAGCTGTGTCTCACTTTTCCAACAACCAATGCTAAACTTTGCTCATGATACCTCTTCCACCTAGCCTCCAACACCCATCCACTGGTGTAGTATTTAAAACTCTGGAGGCATTTATATTTCTTAACCTCCTCAAGTGTTACGAAGCTAGTCGTATAGAGTAAATAATTAACGATGTCAGGGTAACTGAAGGAAGAACAGAATTAAGAATAAAATGATGTTGAGGATATCAGTGTTTACACAGTCTTGTAGAGTGATGGCATACCTGAGTGCTGGTAAGCGAGAAAAATCTTCACTGAACTCTCCTTTTTGCAAATTATAAGGATATGACGTCGTTGCAAGTGCTCTATATAGCGAAATTCTTTTGGTTTATCAACTTGTTGTGGAATGTACAAGGGTTGGGGTCATATTATTTTTACACAATTGTTCGTTTTTGATCTGTTCATTCTGTCATATATACAATGCATAAAATTACAAACAAGTTAACTTTATAACATTCTTCGTCTATTCTGGTTTTTAATAAAGAACAATCTTTTACTTGGAAACTCCTTGACGTCTTAAATACAGTTTCATTGACACCAGTGGAATTGTTTAATGTTGTGTAGCAGCTTGCTTGCATTTTATGTGATTTTGTATTAACAGGGATATCTACTAATATTTATATATATATATAATATATATATAATTGTGTATATAATTATACAATTTATATGTATGTTAGAGCACAGCCAACTACTGGGATGATGTGAAGCCAAGCATTGGAGCCAGTTAGAATACAGAATTAGATATACCTTGTTAGATGCAGCAATAATTTATAAAACCTACCTTTATAAATATGAATAGCGGGTATTGTGATAAATTTTCTCTAGATTGTTGAATGAGAGGCTGCAGGTTGGGAGATATTTAGGAGGAAAATTTTTGTGGTTAACTTCAAATCCTCAGGAATGTAGGGCTGAATGTATTATGTGGGGCTAACTTCAGTTGAGTTGGAAATCCGGTAGTTCCATTCGACGACTATAACAATGGACTTCGTTTAGAGTGGGAGGGGCTGGATATGCGAGACTAGTGAGCAAGAGGCCAAGAGATTTGTAAAACAGATTGGTTCCTTATACTCTTACTTCATCATGTAGTGTACACAATTATATTGACAGCAGGCCAATATTATTCACTTTTGAAATGAGCAACAATTTTAATATGAACACAAATGCCAAACAGCCCTTACAAATATTTGGAGATGCTACATAACACAAGAGTGATGCCAGGTAGAATAGACAGACAATTAATGTTCATTATGTTTAGTACATTGTCCCCCTTCTCTGTGAACAAGAGCAAAGACACAAGTTGTTATAAGATTCACGTTTACAATGACATGTTCGAAACAACAAAGAAATGTTTCTCTATCCAAATGTTGGCATGGAGTTCACTTTTTGTGTTTATGCATAATGATTCTACAGATAACCCAAAACATGAAATAGGTATAATCAAGGTCACTCAAAGGTTCTGTGTGTCTTTAAACAAATAACCCTAGGCCTTTGTAGAAATTGCAAGTTGCAATTGAATATATGTATGAATGCCTCAAGCTTTGACCTTGTTTTAACACAAGCAATGAATGTACATGTTATGGTATAATCAAGTACATATGATTGATGTATATAACATAGATAAAAATGAATCTTTGTACGTATATAGTGATACATTCCAAGAAATTACTACTAGTGCATTCTACAAAACAGCAACTTTTCCAAGAAATAGCTCATCCAATGTAAATTACTGCTAATTAGTTCACATTCTATATCTAGTTCAGAAAAGAGAAGTGGGGTTTGACAGATGAATTGGAGATAGGATATTCTTCACCAGTCTGGGGTTTAGATTTGGTTAGTTGTAGTTCACAAAATGTATCTCATGTATGCATGTATATACACAGTAAATACTTACAAGTTACAACCAGGTAACTGTGTTATAATAATTATACTTATAGCTGTACATAATCATAATAATATCAGTATAATTATAATTATATAATCATAAATTTTCAAAAGTATTATGTTTTTCCTTACAAACAGTAATAATTATTATTATTATTACTACTATATAATTATTTTGTAAGAACATAACTGAATACAGTTAATCCACAAGTGGTCCAAAGAAAAGAGTACCAAGAGATGTTTCATCAACGCTGGTGAAGAAATCCATCCCAGCTACAACAAATTCATCTCGAGTAATCATCCCATCACTGTCAGTGTCAATGACATCGAAAGAGATTTGAGCAGATGATTCATCTATACCCATAATTTGGAAATAAAGACGAAACTCCTGAGGAGAAATAACACCATCACCATTTCTGTCCACTACATTGAACATTTGACTTAAAATTTCTTTTAATCCTTTAATTTTCTTCTCATCTTGAAACATCTCAAGTACACCCGTCATGTACTCTTCTCGCATTATTTTCACTCCTTCCTTCATGCCAATCATAGTACAGACATCTTGCATTGCTTTGTGAATCCTTTGTTCATCCTCTCCACTCAATTTTCCATATTCAATGAAACGCCTTGCAAGTTCTTGGTAGTCTTCAATAGAAAGATAGCCATTTTTATCAATATCCATTCGCTCAAATCTTGTTTTCATTTTGCGAAGGAGGAAAGTCTTTTGCTTATCTGTTAGAGACATATTGAGAACTCAGCTTGATACAAAATTTGTCAGAATGCAATCTTGCCTTAAAGGATATTTGAATGTGGGTCTGCATATCTGTTTTATATGATTTGTTTACAATGATCTCATTATGGCTTTACCCACATGACTAATAAGATCACAATTATGCTCATATTGTTGCAGCTGCAGGTAAAAATGACACCATGAAGTTTGTAGAGCCTCATTACTACTATATTTGCATTTCTAAAATATTTACACATTTCAATTAGTCTCAGTTGAAAGATTGCTGTTTTGTACTTCATGCTAAGGTTCAGATTATAATTTCTGGGAATACACTACAAAGCTTCATTTGATATCAATGATCCACTTAATATCAATTACTAACAGTTGTTGACAAGGTCAGAAGCAATATTCAATCACCAACTTGAAGTTATGAATTATTATTTTGTTTCAGATTTCAATTGTTTTATGTTATAAGTTTGATTATGATTGGAAAGGAAATTATGAAAATTAAAGTGTGAGGTATAAAAATAATACTATGTGTAGTTACTTATGATTCTGGGTGGGCTCAAACAATCTGCATTACTTGCATTATTGGGCTGCTTCTTCATGTAGTATATATAGCCATTGCATTACATCATACAATCTAGGCAGTATCATTGTAAGGGTTGTATGCTGTTTAGTTACTATAAATAGTGAATGGTTGTAGTTTTGACCCATAATTGCATGGCGGTCTGTTCACTGATTATTATCTACCCATGTGATGGTATATGCATGCTCAGTTATCTACACTGCCAAATAGTGCAACAAAACGCTCATTTTAAGCTACAGGAACTTTTGAAGGTAGCTCTGTCTATCCAGCTATATGAAGTCGAGGCCCATAAGTTGATCCCTGTGGGTAGTGTTGGCTAGCAGCCTACAGGGAAAGCATGTATTTCTCAGAGAGTTAACCCTGCCAGAGTGCCCACCTACCACCCTCCACCACATGTTTGTTTCTGAAAATAAACTATCACAAGAAACTTTTAGGCCCTATAATTATACCCCGGGTGAGTGTGTCTTCCACCAGATACAGATTTGGAACCAGATTGGATACAGCAAGAAGCTTACAAGACTAGAGACCGATTGGAGTTTCATCTACCCCTCCCTCAAGTACATCCTTAAAGGATAGTTGAATGCGGGTCTGTATATCTGTTTTATACGATTTGTTACAATGAATTCATTATGGCTTCAATCACATGCCAAATTATGCTCATATTGTTGTAGATGCAGGTATATAAACATGACAGCATGAAGAGCTTCAATTGGATTCTCATTACTGCATTCTTAAAATCTTTACACATTTGCATTAGTCTCAGTTGAAAGGTTGCTGTTTAATTTGTACTTCATGCTAATGTTAAGATTACATTTTCTTGGAATACACTACAAAGCTTCATTTAATATCAATGATCCACTTAATATCAATTAGTAACAGTTGTTCTTTTTGTTGACAAGGTCAGAAGAATTGATCATATATTCCACCATTTGCAACGCTGCTTGAGTTCAGTTGTGCGTTATGCGTAAAAGCGTAAATTGCGTAAATTGCGTAAATTGCGTAAATGGCGTAATTGTGTAATGCGTAAATGCGTAATTGCGCAATTACGTAAATTTTTTTAATGGTAAACAGAGTAGATAATCAAAGGCAAACAAATATACATAGCTTAAGGTATAATCTAGTATTAATGTATAAGGTATAATGTCAAACATAGAATTAGTTTCAAATAAGTTTAACCCCGGCAGTAAAATTACAATAATAATAATAATTACTATTCACTCTAATACCAATGCAGCATCAGTATCAGTTTACCACATATAATAATTATATACTTGAAGCTAAAGTAGGAGATCATCTACAAATCATTTTGGTAGCACAACCCGAACACATCCCAAATCATGTAAGTTGATGTAACCATTGCATGATTTCCATTCTCCGAGAGGGAAATGAAATTGAATTAATCCAGGCTATAATTTTCTGAAATCTGGGTCTTCTGACCATTGTTGAATGAGAATTAAATAGAAAATTAGTGACTGTACACTAGTGTACTGATACTGAACTTGATCATTTATGCTAATTGTTTGTTTAAAAGGGCGTGTGAGTTGTTTTAATTAATTAATTAACCCGTTCAGTCCTAGTCACATGTATGTGTTATAGTGTTATGTGTTGAAATCCTAATTCCTTTGTATATTAAAATGCATGGAGGGTGAATCAAGTGCTGATAATACTACTAACAAGACAGAGAAACTGATCATGCCAGACCTAACAGTATCCACATTTTTAGCAAGTATTAGGTATGAATATTTAGTTGCTGGATTAACAGGTGGTGTGGTGTCTACCCTGGTCACTCATCCTTTTGACCTCATTAAACTACGATTTGCAGGTAATGAGGTGATATTATCTGAACTTCAGTATTTGGGAATGGATGCATATTGTAAAATAGTTGATGTTGAACAAAGTGATAGATAGACAGATTGCTGGATAATTATTAAGGAAAGCAGCCCAGAATAGTAATGTGTGATTATACAGTTCTAATTATAATCTAAACCACATAGATGTAGGGACCAGTGGGGGCACATGGACCTCCCCTACCTCCCTAGAAAAGACTATACAAATAGGTACCCCCCTTTCCCATTCCAGTCTTGTAACTTGGTGTTCCCATGACAACATTCCTTTTATTGTCCACAGAGTATATGATCTGTGTTGTATAATTCGCCAAAGGGGTCTTCATTTTTTTTTAAATATAAGTTTATATTGGGCACTTACAAATACAAGGACAGCAATTTATCTGCCTCTGATGTACATATGTAGTCTCATTCCCGGACATGCTAATGGTCTGGGAATGAGACTATAAAGTTATAAAGTAGAAGAATGGTGATGATTACTTCACTTTTTACTGTATGTACTATACTATACACAGTTACAGTACTACATGTAAACTGTACTGTACTATATTGTACAGATATAGTACTGTACTATACTATACTATATAGTACTGTATTATACTGTATTATACTATACTCTACTGTTCTATGTTCTAGCTACTATACTATACTACATGTATATTCTATTGTGAGCATACTAAAGGTCATTCATGTTCACCATGACATCAGAAGAATGTTCATAACTTTAGTTTGGAATGACCAAAAATCATTTTACCTGTGCCATTTTCATATAATTATCCTTCCCGTTCTTTTTGTGTACATGTATGTCAAATTTCCATTCATTACTTCATTACTGAATTACAGTATAATAAACTTATAATTATAGTGCATATAATAATGTCATCACACCTAATTTTGAGGTCATCGTGAATGTAAACAGACTATAAATAGCTAGTGTTGTATATAAATTGTATTATATTTACATATAGTTGATGATGGTGTGGTATCTAAAGAGCGACCTAGATATCGTGGATTAACGCATGCTTTTACAAATATTGTCAAAGAAGATGGACTAAGAGGTTTATACAGAGTAAGTGATATATGAAATATACATGTATATGTAAATATCATAGGTTCAGTAGTTATATACAACATGTACATGTAACTCACTATAGTACTACATGTTTAGCAACATTCATGTACATGTACTCTACATGTAAAATTCATGCGTGTACAATTTAACATGTACTAGATGCATGTGACAGTAACGCGTAACCTTTAAAACAAGATATATAGTGAAAAAAGTATCCCTATGATTGCTTTGTGGTGTCCAGCATTCAGTAATCATGGCTGACTTTATCATGCCTGAAACACAACAGTTATTATTTTGATTATTTACTCTCCTTACCTTTCAAAGGACCTTGTAGAACTTTAAGAATATATTTCAGGCAGAATAGCTAGCTATTAGTTCCAGTTTCTATGTAAGCTACTTAACTACAAGCAGCTTTCTTTCTGCTCGTCTGTAGAGCTTGAGCGTGCATTCTTTTACGTGCCACGCCCATTAATTGACCGAGCCCCCAGGAATGATGCAACTTCCTTAACTATGCATACTCGCGCAAGTGGACACAAGAAAATATATATATATAGATTCAACCCTGTGGAAAGCAATCATACACATGTAGGGATGGCCCTAACAGTAGCGCCTAGCCTTTAAAAACACCAGCACCATGTCCACCATTTTGTAAGTTTCAATCCACCTCTTTATTGTACAATGTACACTCCTTTATTCATTAACAATATCTTCAAATGGACACATCCCTATTAAATAGAGGTAAATTGAGTGAGGATTGTGCACCCAGTATATCCCTAGTTTTAAATTATGTATAATATTGCGTTATATAGTCTGTTCACATTCACAATATCCTCAAAATTATGATTTACATGTATATGTAATATAATGTATAGTTTAATGTCATAAGCTTAATACATGATTATATTGTAACTCAGTAATTAAGTAATGGATTGAAATTTGACATACATAAAAAAGAACGGGAAGGACTATTATATGAAAATGGTGCAGGTAAAAAAATTGTTGTTCATTCCAAACTAAAGTTATGAACATTTTTCTGAAGTCATGGTGAACGTGAATGGCCTTTAGTTTGATTCCTGACTTTCAATTTCCTTTTTCTTTTCTATCATGCCTGCATATCTTAACATCACCTTGCATAAACCTTGTGTAATAAATAAACCTTGGATCTATGTAGTACAGTACCTGTGAATTTGTATCCACAGGGAGCTAGTGCTAATGTGGTAGGAGCTGGGTTGTCATGGGGATCTATGTAGTACAGTACCTGTGAATTTGTTTGTATCCACAGGGAGCTAGTGCTAATGTGGTAGGAGCTGGGTTGTCATGGGGATCTATGTAGTACAGTACCTGTGAATTTGTTTGTATCCACAGGGAGCCAGTGCTAATGTGGTAGGAGCTGGGTTGTCATGGGGATCTATGTAGTACAGTATCTGTGAATTTATTTGTATCCACAGGGAGCTAGTGCTAATGTGGTAGGAGCTGGGTTGTCATGGGGATCTATGTAGTACAGTACCTGTGAATTTATTTGTATCCACAGGGAGCTAGTGCTAATGTGGTAGGAGCTGGGTTGTCATGGGGATCTATGTAGTACAGTACCTGTGAATTTATTTGTATCCACAGGGAGCTAGTGCTAATGTGGTAGGAGCTGGGTTGTCATGGGGATCTATGTAGTACAGTACCTGTGAATTTATTTGTATCCACAGGGAGCTAGTGCTAATGTGGTAGGAGCTGGGTTGTCATGGGGACTATATTTCTTCTTGTGAGTATATAATTTGCACTAATTATGAAAGTGAAGGAACTTTTGTCACCATCGTTACTATTTCTTTTAGTTACAACGCTTTCAAGCTTCGTGTTCAAGATGGTAACCTTAATTTACAACTTAGTGCTTTAATGAATATGTTTCTGGCTTCCTGTGCAGGTATGGATGGATGGGTGGGTGGGTGGTTGGATGGGTGAATGGATCGATGGATGAATGGATAGATGGACAGACAGATGGATGAATGGATAGATGGATGGATGGACAGACAAATGGATGGGCGGACGAACAGACAGACTGACAGACGGACGAACGGAGGGAGGGAGGGATGGATGGATGGATGAGTGGGTGGGTGGATAAATTAATGATAGTTACATGTACATATATGTGAATTAATCAAATATTGTCAATCTTTTTTTTTCCTCAGGTGTTGTAACACTATCAGCTACCAATCCTATTTGGGTTGTGAAGACGCGTTTGTGTCTCCCTAATGTTAATGATGTTCCTAATCATATGAGGTATAAAGGATTGAGAGGTAAGCTGAAAGGAGAGAGAGAGAGGAGGGGAAGGGTAAGGTGGGAGGAGAATAAAGTGGAGGAGTGGGAGATGGAAAGGGAGCTCCAGAGGTAAGAGAGTGAATTAGGCATGGAATGAGAGAGAGAGAAATGAGAGGAGGGATGAAACGGGAGGAGTAGCAAGGGAAGAAGTGCTGAACAATGTTATATATCAATGTTAATGTTGCCTTCCTCATCAGATATGTGCATGTAAAACTGTTTTTCCTAGTGTAGTTAAAAAATCATTAAGCAATCTCATTACACACAAATAAAACTTGTCTCCTATTCCCTCAAGCCTGTATGTACTGTACATGTCATAATTACGCCTTCATACTCCTTATACATGTACAATCAAACTTGCATCTAATGTATATACATGTACATGTACATGTTTTACTGGATTTATTCTGATCCTCTGCAGATGGTTTAGTGAACTTATATCATTATGAAGGAGTGAGAGGTTTATATAAAGTAAGTTATACTGTACAGTACATGTACATGTGGAAATAGTTACATGTAATTAATAATAGTTGCCGAGCACCTTAGTGCGAGGCAACTAATCTGGGAGTGTAGTGAAATCTCGACCTTAGTTTGTATATATATATATATATATATATATATATATTTGTGTGTGTGTGTGTGTGTGGTTCTGTCACGCTTAGGAATGCAATAATTAAACGTACAACCACAGGCACGTTAATTCGTAGACCGCGTGTACTGTTGATGGCGTACTGCTCTAATGTAGAGACGAGTGAGGAACCTACAAGTGAGGGAGCTACAGCATGCCTTCGACGCCTAGCTATACTGATAAAAAGAAGCAAAGTGCGGGAGCTACAGAAGAGGCCAAGACAGAGGAGAAATTAAGAGGTAGAGAACAGAAACAGCGAGATCTAGATGAGAGTGAACGACAGGCAAGACAATCCCGTGTATGTTAGCATCATCGCAAGGATCACAAGATGACAAATCACTAAATTCTCTCTTCTTTCCTGCCATTATAAGTGTTGAAGTCAAATATTTATACCATTGTGTGACTAAAACCACACCTTTCTGGATATTAATCGACTATAGTGTAGTGCGAGCGAGGCAGTCTGTGCATGCGTATTCCTAGTTAATTAATAATTAATAATCTAGTATTGGCTCAACATAATAAAATTAAACACGTGAGGAATAATTATGTCAGGCGGAAATTAATTTATCTGGTATCAAAATTTAGATTAATTATTAATAATTAGGGGTATGTAACTATTCACTAGCTGATACTGTAGACACAACCCTATATTAATAATTATTTATTCCAATAGGGGTATGTACCAGGATTATTTGGAACTACTCACGGAGCTGTACAATTCATGGTTTATGAGGAATTGAAGAAGAGTTATTGTAACTTCTTCTCATTACCTATCACTGAGAAACTGGTTTGTATTTTACAATGTTATATCTGATCACATGACTTTGTAAGAATGTCATGTGACTGCTGAATTCAATAATTGCACTTCTGTATTGGGATGTTAATAATTGTGTAATAATAAATTATAATAGAGCAAAATGATTCGTTTTTTTAGTTTTGAGGATTCTTCTTCATTTATCCTTTGTAGGGACCAATGGAATACGTTACCATGGCAGCGTCATCTAAACTTGTAGCTGCTTCTATAACTTATCCATACCAGGTTGTGAGAGCAAGACTACAGGTTAGAACAACTTTAGTAATTAACTACAAACTAAATGGTAGATGTATTTGCAGTGAGATGAATACATGTACATTTGGTGAGAGTAATACATGTGGTGAGATGAATACATGTGGTGAGAGTATGTACATGTGGTGAGATGAATACATGTGGTGAGAGTAATACATGTGGTGAGATGAATACATGTGGTGAGAGTAATACATGTGGTGAGATGAATACATGTGGTGAGAGTATGTACATGTGGTGAGATGAATACATGTGGTGAGAGTAATACATGTGGTGAGATGAATACATGTGGTGAGATGAATACATGTGGTGAGAGTATGTACATGTGGTGAGATGAATACATGTGGTGAGATGAATACATGTGGTGAGAGTATGTACATGTGGTGAGATGAATACATGTGGTGGTAGTAATACATGTGGGGAGATGAATACATGTGGTGGTAGTAATACATGTGGGGAGATGAATACATGTGGTGAGATGAATACATGTGGTGGTAGTAATACATGTGGGGAGATGAATACATGTACATGTACAATTGCACATGTGGTGAGAGTAATACATGTACATGTACATGTGGTGAGAGTAATACATGTACATGTGATGTACATGCACATGTATTATTCTCACCATCTGTACTTGTACATGTGGTACATGTGCAATGTACATGTACATGTACTTGCTTTAGCATCAAACACTTGCATTCATATACTTGCCATTCTGGCAATGAAATTCAGTATGTAGGAAAACAATCATTAGACATTGAATTTCTGTGGCTTCCTTACAAAATTGTCAAACAGTGAGCAAGTGTTTGATTAAATCAATTTTCACTAACAGTCAATTATCATTCTTGCTTGCTATATATAGGATCAGCAACAGAAGTATAATAGTGTAGTATATACCATTCAGAGAATATGGAAGTAAGTATAGTGGGATGGTATATTGATTAAGTTAGGTGGAGTTATAGAAGTATAAATAGCACTATTTAGACTATGCAAGTACTGTGTTAATGAAGTGTAGCTACATATCAGAGTTTTTGATAACTTTTGAAGCTTGGGACAAATTGGCTCAAAAATGGTTAGTGTGCGCACCATTGAGAATACATCTCGAGCCAATTAACTAAGAGTTAATGCTGTTACTGACAATATAATCCTAATTAACTGCACGACTGGCCCAAAGAGAGAACTGTGCAGTGCCAAATAAGAAGCTCTTTGGGCCAATGGTGCGCAATATGAGCTTATCAAAAACATATGCATATACAACATATATGTGACACAAGCGTAATTATGTAATGGTATATACATGTAACATCCTGCTGTTGAAGGTAGCTTAGCTCGTATGTAGCTATGTTTGTCTAGTCACATTTAGATTCAAGTTTGGTTCTTAAAAGTCACCTAGACGTCCTAATATGTTTCATGTTTATTATCATCTCTAGGTATGAAGGACTAAGTGGCTTTTACAAGGGCTTAACAGCTAACTTAGCAAAGTAAGAATTATAATCAGAGTATTGTCCAGGTATTGCTATCATTGTGTATTTCATTGTCTCTGTATATCAGTATTACTGTCTCAGTGCTTGAAATAATGTCCAGCAATTGGCTATTTTCCAGACATTTTGCCTCTTTGTCCAAACAAAATTGCATTTAACTGTAAATTGTCTAATTACTTATAAGAATAAATTAAGACCAGTAACGTCACAGTGAGGTTAATTATTAGTCAAGAGCACTCATGTCCTATTGGTTTATTAATATTAACTTTATATCTAATAAGTGTACAATGCTGGTTTGTGACATAATACCATAGAACTTCAAAAGGACTGCCCAGTGGTTTAGACATGATAATATTGTATCACAGCAACATTATCATAACTATGGCAACGGTTGTCATGCCACAAACACGTTATTAACCAATCACGACTGCTGTATGCCAGATATTGTGCTATGCAGCCCTCGAAGCGTTCGTGGTGTCGGTCAATAACTTATACTTGTGCAACGTTTTCCGGATAAAATCCACATCGTTTTGTAGAAATATTGTTTTGTCCAGATGTTGCTGCTGGACACTTTCAAAAACTATTTCAAGGACTGCTGTCTCGTAGGTTTTATGTATAAGTCTTACTGGGTCTATAAGTTCTAAATAGCTCTGTAAGAGTGAGTTATGTTGGGTACTGAATAAAATTCCTTCCATTTATAACAGAATTCTAATTTTCTTCCATTAGAGTGGTACCTGCTACATGTATAACATTTGTAATATACGAGAATATTTCTTTCATGTTATCACGAAGAAGACATAATTAATATTCTATTTGATCACCAATACTCTCTACACCAAATCACGACTGTCTTTATCTAAATAATTTTTTATTAATTATAATTATAAATAAAAGTATTATTATTTATTTTGACTGTTTTTTAATAATAATAATTATTATTATAAAAACCATAATTATCATTTTTAGAATGATCAAAGAACGTAAGTACAATTAACAATCTGGCTATACATGCAGTGTCTAACGTCATTGGCTTTGTTGTGGCTAGTGCTGGTATAATTATAATACATTTCATCATAAGGGGTTCTAGTGGCCTGCTGGTTAAAATGCTGACCTGCAATTGAAAGGTTGCAGGTTCTCACCTATGAGTGTACTCAGCTCTACCTTCAAAAATGAGGAGGTGTTTATTACCGCATCCTTTGGAGGGGATGTAAAGCCGTTGGTCCCGGGGAGCTGGTTAATATTAGCAACTTCGTGCTATTCTAGTTTCCTCGTTAAGCCACATTTGGTCAAAATACTTGTAGAAAAAAAAATTGCTCTTAGGCACAGTGCGAAGTAATCACCTAAAGTAGCCAATAAAATCACCTAATTAAATCACATGACCCGGTATTACCTAGATCTAACATGAAATATAATTAATAATTAAATTATGACAGTGTAATTAATAATGGTGGTGTGTTCTTGAAACCTTTCAGAGATTTGATTAATTTGAGAGAAAATAAATTATTATAAATAAAATCAAGTGGTTTATGTTTCGTGACAAAAGGGATTTGAGACTACAGAAAGAAAGAAATACAAGTTATGCAACTTGTTAGTAAACAGATGTGGTTATGTTCCTAGTGTCAAAGAGAATTGAGAATTAATTCAGGAGATAAGAAATAAATATTATAATGGAGTAGAACAGATATATTTCAAAATTTAATAGTTTGAGTTTTTGTGAGAATTAGAGGAACAATGGAGGCAAATAGAAATACTAGTGAACTGAAGAATCTGCCATTTAAAGTTTCTCTTGACAGAAAGAAAAAAATATATATAAATAAATAAATAATTGATCATAAAAGGAATATCACACTAACAAAATATATCCAATGAGGTTTATTCAAGTATAAAGACACTAAATTTGTAATCTTCCTGGATACATAAAATAGCCAAATACCAACCATTTGCTAAACAGTTGATTTTTTGCAACACAGTCACATTTGATACTCTATGATAGCACTATAGTACAGATTTCCATTTTCTCTGATATCTATTTTTTGATTTCTATTCGTCTAAATTCCTTTCTGAATGCCGAGACATCATCATAAAATAAAACGGGGTCTGCTCTAACAAATGAATATTTCAATGGCATGTATCCGTATATATTGACAAGTACTGTCAAACAATTTGAATAATTTTGAATTATCTGTTTATCAAGGAGTTTATTAAATTCCATTCTTCTTTGAAGGCTCATGCGATTTGTGACTTTTAGTGGCGGTTTTCCTGAAATATCGGCAACAATGAAGTTCATAGCTATGTCAAGGCAGTTTAAAGAGACATCCACTGTCTTGCGCAAACTAGCTGGTGATACAGTCAACAAGTAGTTGATATAATACCTGTTAGAAAATAATAAAATATTATAATTGTGGTATTTATAATCGAGCCCTTTATTGGCTTGCCCAAGTGCCACATTATAATGCTTAATTACAATGCACCTTAAAGAATGAATGTTATAAAAGATGTAGTGCCTATCACTTCATAAGTTGACAATACATATCTAGTTGGGTTCAGTAGCATTTTCACTGGTAGATGTGTATTAAGCATTCTTATGTGTGCATTATGCTATAAGAGAAGATAATTAGGAAGAAACCCTCCTAATGGTGTTACATTAGCAATGAAGTCCACGTTGTTTCCTGGAAAGACAGTGTCTGTTTTTCTGTGGACTTCATTGCTAGTGCATTATGCTGTTGAAATGCATAATTAAAATGAAATTTGATTAATTCATGTCATGTGATATGAAACGTTATAGTACCTGAGTACACTGGGGAACATTGTTGTAAGCAATACATGTGTAACAGTGTTGCTTATTGTGTAGCCAGCTTATGATCAAGATGAAATATATATATAATTATGTATGTGTGTGTGTGTGTGTGTGTGACTATATTATAATTATACAGTGTATATAAACCATAATGATGATGTTTGTTGATAATTACTAACAGAAAAGAACATTAAATGCAAAATTCTGTCATGTACGGTATATGTCAATAAAAAGTCACCATACAGTACAGTAATTACTCAGTAGTTTCATTTCCACACTACAGTAGTTTAACAGTAGTTTTAACAGTAATTGGTGTACTTGTCAATTCAATACCACAGTAGTGAGACAGTAATTACTATACTATACTGACAGACGACAGTAGAACCAAGGTAATTACTGTAACTGTATGGCGACATTTTATTGACATACACTGTATATAGCTCGTTTACAATTTCTCTTACATGTACCTGTGTAGAAATGCAGCTCCGAGTGAAACTAGCGAGTACTTGTTATTGAGTCTTGATGAGTGTTTCCAGACACGATCAGTGGGATCCCAAAAGTGTCTCTGTGATACGAATCCAACAAGACGATCAGGATTTGACAACCATGTAGCATAGCCAAACTCTGCCTATAGCAAGATATATGTACATGCACACAGTTCAACACAGACACATACATACACATGGATATACACACATACACATTACACACATACAAACAGCTACACACAGACACGTACAAATGCAAACACACACATATGCACAGACACACAAAACCAAGGACACACAGATACAAGCAGACACAGACACACACAAAACCATAGATATGTACACACCTACAGACACAAAACACATTCATGTTCACAAATACACATACATACACTCAGACACGTACTAACTCACATAGACACATACATACACATAGATATACACACATACACATTACAAACATACAAACAGATACATACAGACACGTACAGATGCACAGACACACAAAACCACAGACATGCAGATACAGACAGACACAGACAGACACAGACAGACACACAAAACCATAGATATGTACACACATACAGACACAAAGCACATTCATGTTCACAAATACACATACATACACTCAGACACATACTAACTCACGTAGACACATACATACATATAACTACCTCAGCTGAAATCAGTTCAGTGTCTTCCCATAAAAGGAGAACAGCATCAGTTTCAACTACCAATGATTGTAATGCTTGGCTAACATAAATCTAAATAAATAATAATAATAATAATAATAAATAAACAAACTGGACCACATACCCTGTGCAACAATACTAAATTATGAGGAGATAAATAATAATTATGATGAAGGATGTGACTGACTGGAAAATGGTGGACTATTTTAAATGGATAATGAGAAAGCATAGGAATTGTTACATCATGCTTTCAGATGTGTTTAGAATATGTTTAGACTGTTATAAAGTCATGACAGACAAGACAGACAGATATACAGACACACAGACAGACAGATGGATGGACGGACAGACAGACAGACGGAGACAGACTGATGGACAGACAGACAGACGGACAGAGCCAATAATTTAACCCTAGCTGCACAGGGTATATTGTAGTATATTATTAGTAATTTACCTGTTTATGATCTCTTCTTTCAACTATTTGAATAGGAGTTGAACAATGTGGTGGTAACATTATCTTAGGAGAAACAGAACCAATCCACAATATCACAATCTAAAAACAGAAAAAGTACATTACCAGTGATACAGGACAATACCAGTGGTACAGTATATTACCAGTGGTAGAGTACATTACCAGTGGTACAGTATATTACCAGTGGTACAGTATATTACCAGTGGTACAGTACATTACCAGTGGTACAGTATATTACCAGTGGTACAGTACATTACCAGTGGTACAGTATATTACCAGTGGTACAGTACACTACCAGTGGTACAGTACATTACCAGTGGTACAGTATATTACCAGTGGTACAGTACATTATCAGTGGTACAGTATATTACCAGTGGTACAGTACACTACCAGTGGTACAGTACACTACCAGTGGTACAGTATATTACCAGTGGTACAGTATATTACCAGTGGTACAGTACATTACCAGTGGTACAGTATATTACCAGTGGTACAGTACATTACCAGTGGTACAGTATATTACCAGTGGTACAGTACACTACCAGTGGTACAGTACACTACCAGTGGTACAGAATATTACCAGTGGTACAGTATATTACCAGTGGTACAGTACATTACCAGTGGTACAGTATATTACCAGTGGTACAGTACACTACCAGTGGTACAGTATATTACCAGTGGTACAGTACACTACCAGTGGTACAGTATATTACCAGTGATACAGTACACTACCAGTGGTACAGTATATTACCAGTGGTACAGTATATTACCAGTGGTACAGGACATATCATTAACAGTTTTTGTCAACAGTTTTTTCAGCATAAACGTTAAAATTAAAAAAAGTGAGAGAGCAAGACTAAATGATGGTGAGAGTGCCATGGTATCACCCTGATAGTTAACTGGTGTGTAATGAGTGAGGTACTACTGATATGATGATTGCTGAATGAAATGTATTTTAGACAAATTAGAGTACAATAATATAGACCAAGCGGATGCATGCATAATCTTTGCTGCTATGTGAAGTTTTCTGGATACACAGCGGTACATGTAGATTATTTTCAAGACAGAGGTTTTGATACATGGGTCCAAATTGGCTCAACAATGGTTATTGTGTGTGCCATTAGGACTGCATCTTGAGCCAATTAACAAACAGTTAATGCTGTTAGTGACAATTAATTGTGCTATCTGGCTCAAAGAAAGAACTGTGCAGTTCCAAATAAGAAGCTCTTTGGGCCAATGGTGCGCCATACGTATAAGCTTATCATAAACCCTCCTCCAAGACATCACCACTTGTAACCCCATGAAGTGCATATGTTAATCGAATATTCTTACAAGAAATATTTTGACAAACCTTGCTTAAATGAGTAGAGTTACATAAGTTTTTTAATAGTAAAACAAGAGGGGAATTCCCTTTTGGAGCTGGTTCTGTTGCCACCACTACAGCAGTGTAATTCACAGTCTTAACCTGAAAAAAAAAGACATTAATTGCATTGTAACATGTCCATTAGTCCAGTTACCCCTCCACTACAACCAATTATTAACAATACCATTAGCCCACATACATGTAGCTTCCATTATAAACTATTAACACTAGTTAAACTACCATTAGTCCACTTACCCCTCCATCATAATTATTAACACAATCATTACTCCAATTAATATAATCTATTCTTATACCATTAATCTTTAGTCCACTTACCCCTCTGTTATAACCTACAAGTTACGTGTAGGTTATAACAAAGGGGCAATTGGACTAATGGTATTGTTAACAGTACTTGAAGTACTATTTACACTACCCTTAGTCCAATTGCCCCTCAATCCCTATTCTTATCAATACCATTAGTCCACTTACCCCTCCGTTAAGATAGAATGGATAGTGAGATAGATCTGAAGAGTATAAAGAGGTGACAGAGAGTGCCCCAGGAGGACGATTCCAGATAAAGTGACCATGGGTTCTTTGAATTCTACTTCTTATTATCTGAAGGAAAGGAAGTTTAAAATGACTTTCTAAAAGAAAGCCTTTTAAATACTTGACTAGACTACTGGATTACTGTGTGGGCTGTGAGTGTACATGCTCTGTACTGTACTGTACTGTACTGTACTGTACTGTACTGTACTGTACTGTATTGTACTATACTGTACTGTACTGTATTGTATTGTACTGCACTGTACTGTACTATACTGCACTGTATTGCACTGTACTGTACTGTATTGTATTGTACTGCACTGTACTGTACTATACTGCACTGTACTGTACTGCACTGTACTGTACTGTACTGTATTGTACTATACTGTACTGTATTGTATTGTACTGCACTGTACTGTACTATACTGCACTGTATTGCACTGTACTGTACTGTATTGTATTGTACTGCACTGTACTGTACTATACTGCACTGTACTGTACTGCACTGTACTGTACTGTACTGTACTGTATTGTATTGTATTGTATTGTACTGCACTGTACTGTACTATACTGCACTGTACTGTACTGCACTGTACTGTACTGTACTGTATTGTACTATACTGTACTGTACTGTATTGTATTGTACTGCACTGTACTGTACTATACTGCACTGTATTGCACTGTACTGTACTGTATTGTATTGTACTGCACTGTACTGTACTATACTGCACTGTACTGTACTGCACTGTACTGTACTGTACTGTACTGTATTGTATTGTATTGTACTGCACTGTAATGTACTATACTGCACTGTACTATACCGCACTGTACTGTACTGTACTGTACTGCACTGTACTGTACTGTACTGCACTGTACTGTACTGTACTGTATTGCACTGTACTGTACTGTACTGTACTGTACTGTATTGCACTGTACTGTACTGTACTGTACTGCACTGTACTGTACTGTACTGTATTGCACTGTACTGTACTGCACTGTACTGTACTGTACTGTATTGCACTGTACTGTACTGTACTGCACTGTACTGTACTGTACTGTACTGTATTGCACTGTACTGTACTGTACTGTACTGTACTGTACTGTACTGTACTGTACTGTACTGTACTGTACTATACTGTACTATACTGTACTCTATTAATATGTATTTATATTTAATGTTCCTAACAGCTGCTACTGTACTTATATTGTAGCCTCTGTACAAATCAATGGCTAGACTACTAGATTACTGTGTGGAACTGTGTGTTTATTTGTTTCTGTGTTGTATTGTACTGTACTGTACTGTACTATACTGTATTGTACTGTACTGTACTATACTGTACTGTACTGTACTGTACTATACTGTACTGTAATGTAATGTACTGTACTATACTGTACTGTACTGTACTGTACCATACTGTATCGTACCGTACTGTACTGTACTGTACTATACTATACTGTACTATACAGCACTGTACTGTACTGTACTGTACTGTACTGTACTGCACTGTACTGTACTGTACTATACTGTACTGTACTGTACTGTACTGTACTGTACTGTACTGTACTGTACTGTACAATACTGTACTGTACTGTACTATACTGTACTGTACTGTACTGTACTGTACTGTACTGTACTGTACAATACTGTACTGTACTGTACTGTACTGTACTGTACTGTACTGTACTGTACTGTACTGTACTGTACTATACTGATGAGGTATTGTACAATATGATGACTAATAATATATATAGTCACTACCTCTATTGATGTAATGACAACTTTTTCAATGGAACTAAAATACTGTTCCCATAGGAACTGAGAATGAGTTCTCAACGATAATATATTATCATCTGCTACATTCCTTAATACATGAGGAAGCTATGAATAGAATAAATATAATAATTATATACATGTACATGTACTGTATGTACATGTATATATGTACATGTATGTATATATGTATGTACATGTATGTATTTGTGTGTGTGTGTGTGTGTGTGTGTGTGTATGTATGTATGTATATATGTATGTATGTAGTATGTACATTTTGTATGTACATGTATGTATGGATGTATGTACATGTACATGTATGTATTATACATATGTATATATGTATGTATGTGTGTGTGTATGTATGTATGTACATGTATGTATGTAATATGTATGTATGTATGTATGTATGTATGAATTGTTTAAAGCAAATAGCCTGGTACCCAACTGTTACTGTGAATGAATATCAGGAGAGTAAAATTATTCAGTTCCAGGCTTAATAATTACAATATAGATTTTGATCCAAACTGCTAAATGCCCTTATTAACAAAGTAATGGTTAATAGACTGTATGCATTGATATGTACATGTACATGTACATGTAGTGTACATGTACATGTACATGTACATGTACCTGGAAGAGTTGTCTTTCGTCACATGTTATAACAGCTTTCTTCCAGTCAATAACTTCTTGAAATGGCAGCACAAATCTGATAAATAAAACAATAGAAAATGTACATTATAGTAAAGTATTTTATATTACAGTACATTATGGTATAATATACTACATGTGTATACTGTATTGTACTATGCTGTAGTGTAAACAGTATAATATATTGTACTGTACTGTACTGTACTGTATTGTATTATGCTGTACTGTACTGTACTATACTGTACTATACTGTACTGTACTGTACTGTACTGTACTGTACTGTATTGTATTATGCTGTACTGTACTATACTGCACTATACTGTACTATACTGTACTGTAACGTACTATATTTTACTTTAATATTTGTACTGTACTGTACAGTACAGTACAGTACAATACAGTACAGTACAGTACAGTACAGTACAGTACAGCACAGGACAGTAAAGTACAGTACAGTACAGTATAGTACAATACAATACAGTATAGTACAGTACAGTACAGTATAGTACAGTACAGTACAAACTACAAATATGAGCCCAAGTATAACCCAACATGAAATCCACATTAGTATAGTCCAGAGTACTCACCCATTACTAAGTGATATAGGTATACAGCCAGCTTGTAAAGATTCTAAGAACCTAAAGGAACCTAATCGACGTCCTCGTGGTACCAAACAAAATGTAGAGTTCAAGATGAGACGAGAATAGTCATACCTGTGGTCACAATATACATTGTATTGTGATAATAATGTTTATTACAAAATAATAAATAATCACAGATCTATATTTAACATACTCACATGAGAGGGAGACAGAGGTCTATAGGTTTATTCTTTGACTTAACCTTATGACATTAAACTATACATTACATACAGGAGAAGGACTTGATTTTAAGAGAAGAAAGATTTGAAATTGGAATGGAGTGTGAAGTTAAGTATGGAGGAAAGGTGTTACAAGGAGTGTTAGCAGGAATTGGTAAGCAATACGTACAATTATTATATTTAAACTAATGAAGAGTTGGCTTTTCAGTACATATAGTCATCATGTACAACATATTGAGGTCATTGTGAACAGACTTCAGAAAAACAAATAGCTCACTGTTCTGAAGGAAAATGTCAGATTTAGAAAACATGCAAGTACTCTGAAATGAAAAATCCTATAAAATTATCATCTCTTTCCTTCGATTAGGTGACGTCATGGTGGACATGTACACACAAATGTACTCAACATGAATATATACACACTATAATTACCGATCTTTGAACAAATGTATTTTTAAAGGATTAAAGATTGTATATATGACTTAGTGTTATTTTTAGTTAACTATAACTAAAACCCCAGGGAATCAGGGCTTGCATTTGTACTGTAGTGTACGGTACTGCACTCTGCTGTACTGTACTGTACTGTACTGTACTGTACTGTACTGTGCTGTACGGCACTGTGCTGTACTGTACTGTACTGTACTGTACTGTACTGTACTGTACTGTACTGTACTGTACTGTATACTGTATACACATACACACTAGTAACTAACCACAGACACACACATAGAAATAACAAACAGATTCAGTTAACTATTCACCAAATCCAACACACATACAAAGTTGTGATATCTAATATGGTACAGACACACACACACACAGTAAAAAAGAAATACACACACATGTATAATGAATAGTTTGTTTAATAATTCCATCAAATATGTAGATAGAATTTCACTTGTTTGTGTGTGTGTAATTATATAATCACCACTAATAGGACATGTACATGTACTGATGTACATGTATATGTCCTATTACTGATGTACATATACATGTACATGTCCTATTACTGATGTACATGTACATGTACATGTCCTATTACTAGTGATTATATAATTACACACACATGCCAAACAGGTGAAATTCTATAACTACACATTTAATGGTATTATTAAACAATCACCACTAACAGAAGATGTACATGTACATGTCCTATTACTGATGTACATGTACATGTACATGTCCTATTACTAGTGATTATATAATTACACACACATGTCAAACAGGTGAAATTCTATATCTACACATTTAATGGTATTATTAAACAATCACTACTAACAGAAGATGTACATGTACATGTACATGAATACATGTATAATTACACACACACAAACAGGTGAAATTATATCTGCACATTTGATGGTATTATTAAACAATCATCACTAATAGAATATGAACATGTACATGATATTATCAGGAAAGAAAGAAAGAAAGAAAGAAAGAAAGAAAGAAAGAAAGAAAGAAAGAAAGAAAGAAAGAAAGAAAAACACCTGAGGCAATGGAAAAATGAAAAATGAGAGTTGCCTCAGGTGGGATTCGAACCCACGACACACTGTACTCCAGACAGATGCTCTACATGTACATGTCATATTACTGGTGATTGTATAACTACATGTATACATAGCAGTGCCTTCAACTGCACAGAGCTTTTGTATTTATACTAATGCAGATTATGAAAAATTACACTAAAAGTATGAAAGTGCATATGCTCTTATATAAACATGGAAGTGTCGTAACTCAAAATCTAGTAAAGACTTTACAGCTACATGTACAGTATATGTCAATAAAAGTCACCATACAGTACAGTAATTACTCAGTAGTTTCATTATCACACTACAGTAGTTCAACAGTAGTTATACTCGTTTTAACAGTAATTGGTATACTTGTCAATTCAACACCACAGTAGTACTGTTACTGTATGGTGACATTTTATTGACATAATTATACTGTACATGTAGTAGTGTAAACTGTGTTACAGTTAGTGATACTGATGTCAGTGTACCTGCCAGAAAGAAGACTAAACTTTCAACTAAATCGACAAGCACCAGCTGTACTGAATGCATACATGTTTAGTTGGAAGCACTGACATATAGTACATGTATATACATGTAGTTGTATAACTACCGAAACGTTTGGTTATTATGCAAACAATAATTATTGATTGGTACATGTGTAAAAGCAAACATAGAACAATGGATACATACATGTATGTGTATTATATCCAGGCTGAAATCTTTTATTTGTGAGTCAGTATTGCTGAAGGCAGGCAGGCAGACAAGCATGCAGAAAGGCAATCAGAAATGAAGGCATGCAGGGAGTTAAGCAGAAACACAGGCAGGCAGGCGGGCAGGTAGGCTGACAGGCAGGCAGCCAGGCAGGCATCAATTGATATATATGATATGCATACATGTATGTATACGTACAGATGTCCCAGAAAATGATAACTATACACACATGTACATGTAGTTACTACATGTATATATATACATGTACAGTGTACGTAGTACAGAACATGTACATGTATGTATGTATGTATGTATGTATGTATTACGTACAGATGAGATGTACAAATTGTACATGTCATAATTATTAAGAATTGTAAACATGTGAGTGAGCCAGGAAATAACAAGTACATGGCACTCCCACTTTGGTAGTAACATGGCACTCCCTCACCTCCCACTTTTTAACTTTACATACTTGTACCTGTACATGTATAGAACAAGGTACATGTATAGTACATGTATAGTATACGTATAGTACATGTATAGTACATGTATAGTACATGTATAATACATGTATAGTACATGTATAGTACATGTATAATACACGTATAGTACATGTATAGTACATGTATGGTACATGTATAGTACATGTATAGTACATGTATAGTACATGTATAATACACGTACAGTACATGTATAGTACATGTATAGTACATGTATGGTACATGTATAGTACACGTATAGTACATGTATAGCACAGATTGAAAGTGACACGATGCTAAGAATTTAAAAATAAGTTCAAGATTATAAATTTGAAGTACAATTTACATGTACATGTATGTTATGGTTGCGAGGTGTCATTATTTGATAGCATGACCAAACTCATAATAATTATGTATAATTTAACAAGGTTAAAGTATTATTTTCTGAAGTGATAATTACTTGCATACATACACAGACACACCTATACACACACACATACACACATAAACACACACATACATACACAGATACACGTACAGTGTACACACACAAACACACACAGACACAGATACACACACAAAGGCACACAAACACACACATACACACCTATAAACACACACATACACACACATACACACAGACACAGATACACACACATACACATACACAGACAAACACATACATGTACACACATACATACATACATATCTATGTACATGTGTATGTCTACGTAAAGTGGTACACAAATAAATTATTATTTCACATTCTAAACAAATTATACTAATTAATGTTACAAATTGTTTATTCCTTGTTATAGTTGTATGCTCACAGATACTTCAAAGTGGTTTATATATATGTAACATAGTGTAGAAGAAATTAGTACTATTGATGTCATACTAGTGATACTACATTATAGTATAGTACAATATAGTACAGTATAGTACAGTACAGTACAGTACAGTACAATATAGTACAGTATAGGACTGTACAGTACAGTACAGTACAGTATAGTACAGTACAGTACAGTACAATATAGTACAGTATAGGACTGTACAGTACAGTACAGTACGGTACGGTACAGTACAGTAGAGTGCAGTACAGTGAAGTATAGTACAGTATAGTACATTACATTACAATATTACATCACATTACAGTACAGTACAGTACAGTAGCGTATAGTACAGTACATGTACACTATAGTATAGTACAGTACACTATAGTATAGTACAGTATAGGCCTGTACGATAATGGAAAAACCAATATCACGATAGTAAGCATTATTATCATATGATCACCACGATAACAATATCAATAATTAACATCTTTCGATATCCATTAAATAACAAATGACTACTATATACTATACTAATGCAGTATACAATGATAGTCACAAAACTACAACTAGTCATAATATAAATCAATCACTATCAGATTGTGAATGTGAGAAAAGATGAAATTTTATCATATGGACAGCATTTGCTCATGTGTGGTGTTATGTGATAAAACGAAAGATGTTATTGTTATCTCGACAGTAAAAACTATTTATAATTGCCATATCACAATTAATGCACAGGCCTACATGTAGTACAGTAATATACATTACATGTGTCAATGTGTTGCATTGTAAACACTATATATGCTTCCTTCCATGTTGTCAGATGTAATGCAATGTGAGGATAGGATCTGATTCTATCTTTGCATCAGCTGTGTTGTATTTGACTAATCAGTTTTATCGCTGACGCACCACAAGGCTTTGTGTCATAATGTGAATTCGGCCTTACTCATGTCCTGCTTCCCATGTACGTGTACATGTATATATATATATATTGAACAATGTCTTGCAGAACTACATGTAGGTGTAGCTTGTTTCCAAATAACCGCAACAGTGTCCTGCCCACACTGGTCGGGAATATCCACCACTCAGCATGAATTAACCACCACTCAGATGAATTAACCACCTCTCAGATGAATTAACCACCTCTCAGACAATACATGTACAGGCTACTGAGACATTACTAAGTATATACTGGATAAACAGGACTAAATGCAATGTAGAATCCAACCACCACTCTGGACAGAATACTGCTGTTGGTCTTCAAAGGGTGTGTAAAGATTACTGTATACTGTTGTCGTGGTTACTACATGTAGTGTTAAAAATCCCTAATGAGTCGATCCCACATGTGTACATACTGCTAACCTCATTATCCATAAAGCAAACCATGAGCTAATTGGCTGCAATTTTGTAGTATAGACTAGACAGTGAAGTACATTTTTGTAAAACAGAACTAATAATCATGAAGTGTTATGGTATGTCATTTTGTGAATGTGTACAGAGGCTAATACAGAAGTATTAATAGCAGCTGTTAGGAGCTATTAAATATATACAGTAACTACTTTATCAGAACATAGTAATGTTGATAATACTGTTTAGTATACTATAGTATGTATAATACAGTACAGTACAGTACAGTACAGTACAGTACAGTATAATACAGTACAGTATAATACAGTACAGTACAGTACAGTACAGTACAGTATAATTAGTACAGTTTAGTACAGTACAGTACAGTATAATACAGTGCAATATAGTACAGTAGAGTGCCGTATAGTACAGTACAGTGCAATATAGTACAGTATAGTACATTATAGTACAGTGCAATATAGTACAGTAGAGTACAGTACAGTACAGTATAGTACAGTACAGTGCAATATAGTACAGTATAGTACATTATAGTACAGTGCAATATAGTACAGTAGAGTAGAGTACAGTACAGTACAGTACAGTACAGTACAGTACAGTACAGTATAGTACAGTACAGTACAGTACAGTACAGTACAGTACAGTACAGTACAGTGCAGTACAGTACAGTACAGTATAGTACAGTACAGTACAGTACAGTACAGTACAGTACAGTACAGTACAGTACAGTACAGTACAGTACAGTACAGTGCAGTACAGTACAGTACAGTACAGTACAGTGCAATATAGTACAGTACAGTACAGTACAGTACCATACAGTATAGTACAATACAGCACCATACAGTGAAGTACAGTACAGTAATACAGTTAACACACATAGTGAAATACAGCCTCTCGTCTTGTAAAGCTTTCAGGGGTTCATCTTATTGTGACTGTTTTGATAACATAGCAAAGCTAAATATGTTTTTATAAATTTTTTTAAAAACCAAGAGAATTAAATTTTCATCAGATACCCACTTTATTAAAATTAAAATTAGCATTGATTACTGTTAGCTAACAACAAGCTTTGAATTTGCTGTTTTGCAAGCCAGTATTTGGAACTTGATATACATGTTATAGCTTCTTACAGCACAAATTATTAATTTAATTCATGATTCAATTACTGCTAAGCTATGAATAAAATGAGCACATTAATTCATGATTCAATTACTGCTAATATAACCAGCTATGAATAGAATGAGCATTAATTCTTGATTCGAATGTAATCAGCAATGAGGTGTAATACTACTCTCAACGATAACAGTCACCAGACCTACCACATAGAGAATCAAAGCTTGTTATTAGCTAACAGTAATCGATGCTAATTTATGATTGCTACCATATTTATACCATATTAAATATATTAATATTATAATATATTCCTGTATCACATATGTGTTGTATACATAAGGAAGTTGTGACATTCTGGATGGCTCAATTAATGGACATGCCATGTAAACAAACATCTGTTCAAGATATAGTAGACCAGCAAGATGAATTCGGCTTGGGAAAATGTAATTACTAGCTGTTGCAGCTAAAATGCATCGCTAAACATATACAAGAACTGTTAACAAGTAAGATTCAGACAAACAAGTATATAATTTCAGACATGAGAGTCATCAGCATATTCTTCATAATCCATATAATTATATGTATATCGTTTACTTTATAATTAAAAAAGCCATGGCATTAACCAGTAGAAGCCAAATTAACTGCAACTGTACTACCTGTATACTATATACTACTATACACTATTATACACTATTATACACTATTATATAGTACTATACACTATTACACACTACTATACACTACTATACACTATTATATAGTACTATACACTATTATACACTATTATATAGTACTATACACTATTATACACTACTATACTATACTACATGTATATTGTACTCTACTGTACAATAAGTTACTGCAATTTACTGTACTGTACTGTGTGGTGTTCAGTAAAGTACTGTACTGTACTATACTGTACTATACTGTACTGCACCATACTGTGAGTGCCCTACTATGAGTGTACATGTACATTATGTATGGTATATATGTATGGTATATTATGTATGGTATATATGTATGGTATATATGTATGGCTACTGAGAAATATAATATTTGCATGTAGTGTGGCTTTGTGGTGATATTAGTGGGTTTAATAAGTGTGCATATTGTGATAAATAATAAACTGAAGCATTACATAACATGTACATGTAACAGTATCCTGTGCATATTGTGATAAATAATAAACTGAAGCATTACATAACATGTACATGTAACAGTATCCTGTGCATATTGTGATAAACTGAAGCATTACATAACATGTACATGTAACAGTATCCTCCTGGGAAAGCGACATCAATACCACATAACTATAATAATAATAATAATAATAATAATAATAATATAATTTATAATTATAATAAGTATAGCAATAAGAAAGCTAAATGGGATGCAAAAGTCACCTTTGCCTGCTTCTCCATTTCTGACACATCAAACTCATTCCTTTTCCGGGCCATCTTACTACTATCTGACTACATGTGTCTCTGACCACACCTTCTAGGGCTCGCCCCACAATGATGAGCATTCTCTAGTAATTATATACTTAGTTGCATATTACAATCTAAAATACATGTACACGTACATGTACACGTACATGTACATACATGTAACATACATAACAGGACTGGGTGATATTGACACTTATCTGATGTGATTATTGCATTAGGCAAATATTGTATATAATTTTTAAATTTCAACTAAGTACAAACAGAACACAAACTGAAATTATAGACTTATTTGTTGTTGTTTCTCTTCAGAATGAATAGTGTTTATGAAAGCTAATTTACGACTAGTACATGTACATGTAGTACATGTAGTATGAGCTGAAAATACCACTTCTAAATAACATTTTTTACATCAAATGATCAGTGTGTACCATTTCCACTCAAGAAAACAAACAATTTAAAAAAAAACAAATAATCCATGTCTCAATCCACGTCTCCTCAAGCGAGTCATTCTTTCTTTATCTTGCGATGCTGCAGCGTTCATTGTATTGAATTCAAAAACTCACTTTTGAACAAGCTATCGCTCTAGTATCTTCACCACGTAATTCTATAATGATTTTCGATTTTTCCTAAATTTGTTTTATTAGAATATATGGCAGTATATGAGAACCACGAAAATTCAAACTTCTCTGTTTTTATAAAGTCTTTTATGGAAAAGTACTCCGTGGTTGCTGGAAAATGTACTCCACATGTGATGTGACGTAAAATATTAATTATTTTAGTTAGATACATATGCGGACATATGCTGAAGCTGTCTGTTACATGTAAAGTCTAGCTGTTCACATTCACAATGACCTCAAACATTAGGATGTGATGACTTTGTAGTCAATAATGTATAGTTTAATGTCACAAGGGTAATATACAATTATACTGTAACTTAATAATGAAGCAATGGATTGAAATGTACACTGATAAACATGAATGGAAGGATAATTATATGAAAATGGTACAAGTAAAAAAATTGTTGCTCATTCCAAACTACGATACAAAGTGTGAGCATTATTCAGAGGTCAAGATGAACATGTAATTGGGTCATTAGTTCATATAAGGATACCTTAGCAAGCTAGTGTAATACCCACGATATGATTTCATGCTTGAGTGAGAAGAACAATGTCAACACACATGTATATTCTTAGATTATTATATAAAGAAATAACCTCTCTTATACAAATCACTATAATTATAAAATATCGTTATTATAATTTTTATTTGTAAGTAAATATAGATCTACTCCAGTAAGAAAGAATGGCTAATAATGGATAGTTAACTAAAACTAATTCAATTTTAAGATTAATGTCTATATGACAATAAAGTATAGACATCATAAAATTATAAATAAAGTTAATTTTGTTATACTGAAAAACGTCAACACACATGTACAAGCTTAGAATATTATATGAAGAAATAACCGAATAACTATAATTATAAAAATAATATCATAGATCTACTCCAGTAAGAAAGAATGGCCAATAATAGTTAGTTAACTAAAACTAATTCAATTTTAAGCTTATTGTGTTAATTTACTGTATGACAAGAAAGTATAGACATATCATAAAATTATAACTAAAGTTAATTTTGTTATACTAAAATGATAATCACATATATATATATATATATATATATTAGCATTAAAAATACAATGATACATGTATATTATCTTTTACCAACTAAATACAATGTATTTGTTTTTTTTTTACCACCAAAAATTGGACTAGATACTCTAGCCTTTACCAGGGTAATCATGTTATATTTGGTAAAAGAGAATATGTCTGATATATTGAATGCCCAACAAAGAAAGTCCCTTGAGGACTATTTGTAAGCTCAATTAAATAAATGATCAATTTCGACAGGAAAACAATGGATACTAAGAAAGAGGCAATAGCTGCTCAAAAACATTTTACCAATTCTATTAAATGTGCAAATCCATTGAAGCAATTGATGTATTGCATATACATTACATGTACAGTATATGTCAATAAAGGCACTATACAGTATAGTAATTACTCAGTCGTTTCATTTCCACACTATATAGTTTAACAGTAGTTTTAACAGTAATTGGTGTACTTGTCAATTCAACACCACAGTAGTGAGACAGTATTACTGCACTATACTGACAGTAGAACTAAGGTACTGTATGGTGGCATTTGATTGACAAATACTGTACATGTACTATAAGTAATAGTTAATAGGATTGCCATACAGTAAATAGTGTTGATGCACTACGTACAATAGCTGAATAGCATTGTGGGAAAAGGTCCATTTAAAATTTAAATTCAAAATTCACTTACTTGTCATAGAGTGCATTATCTTTCAAACATCGATTGTCCATATACAGATCCCAGAATTTCCCATGTTTACATGTTGTTAGCATTATAATATCCTGTCCATTATGTAAATGATGCAATGAGTTACGAGTTTCCGAACCCAGTCCCCAAAGGTAACGCTTACCCTTGAAAATCAATAAATATTTTCTCTTTATAGGAAACAGGTTTCCAGTTGTAGTAACGATTCCCGGTTGTTTTCCCTGTTCTTGGTGCTTTTTGGGAATTAGAGGTAGGCTGATGTCGTAACCGTTTCTGTAATACTCAGTACTCATAGATGACTTGGCTAGAATTGCATGTCCATATGGAAAGTCCACTTTTTCGGAATAGTCAGGATAAGTACCAGAGAATATATTAAAAATTAAATGATTTTGGCCAAAATTCCAATGTCGAAGTTTTTTTAATTTTTCTGGCAAATGTTTGACATATTCAGAGCTCAAGAAATCCCGGTCCAGAGTGTCAAGGTTTAACACAAAGAGGCATGCCAATTTTGGATCCTCTGTGTAATATGAACTCTCACGAAGAACATTGAGGAACCTTTTGTACACTGGAGCTGGTTTTTCATTTGGATCGGGTGGATAAACATATACTTTAAAATCATTTAAACAACGTGTCACATCAAAACAAGTTCCCATTGTACAGTGTTGAATGTTCTGTGTGCTATCTCTTGATACCTGGGAAATTTGCTTGGATTGGGATTTCAAACTCTTTGATGTGATATACATGTCCTCTAGACGTAAGTAGCTCTCTGATATGTTCTGCTCTTTGTATCCATTTCGATTGTACAACCATAGAAGCAAACAGCAAGTTGCAACTAGAAGAGAAATCAGAACAATGACATACAAATGTAAAGGTCTTCGACGTATTTTCCACGTCAGGCGCATAACAGCCGATTAAAAAACACATATGTTTGTGCCTGCCTCTCATAAGTCGCCTCAAGGTGACTTTACAAATGCAGCAAGAGGCTATATACAATAACCTCTATCATTGTAATAAAATTAAATACCTTTAATGGATAATTAATACAGAATTAATTAATAGTACTTTCGGCGGGTGTGGCCATGTACGTGTGTGTGTTGGCACATGCACACGGGCTAATTTTTCTCTTTGCCACGCCCACCAGAGTAAACTACTATTATTAGCTCAGCTACGCCCATGACATGTAATATGAGGTTCTCTTCCTGAAGCCTAAAGGCCCTAAAACAGAGGAATCATGCAAATGGCTGATCAGTCCAGGCCCAAGGAATATGTTCTTCTCAAATTCTTTCTACTGTTTGGATTAAGTTACTTCTTAGGTGTACTACTCTTGTGTATGACTGCAGAGATGTCAAGACAAAGGGTGAGAAATAAATCAATCTTATTAGCGAAAATGATTTTACATTGCTCTTTACTAAACAATTGGTTGCTCTTTACTAAACAGTTCATAGCTCATTGCATTCTCATGTGCAAGTGTGTGCTATGCAAACTGATTGACAGACAAATGAACAACTTTGGAGCTGTAAGCAGTGGGGGCACAGTCCCTCAGGATTTTTAGCAATACCATGATCATTAATTTAATCATTTTGGTGTACTTAGTTATAGCTTCGCTGATTATTAATAACCTTCATTAATTAGACAAATGTTTAAAGTTCACTCATTCTTTCCACTAGCATGAAAAAAATATTAATGATGTTTCGGTGACTACTAGTGACACAGAAAAGAGTTCTCGGGTTAAGACAGATTCCTTTGGTGGTCATGACGATAAACAAACGAATCCAGTTGATAAACAATCTGTAAACACTCTAGCTCCAGAAAGAAGTGAAGTGGATTTAGTCATCCGTAATGACAAACACAATCAATGGAATATATATTCATATTTTATTCACTTGTCAGACAACACTTCATCAGTTGTCATGACAATGAATTTCACTATTAATAATTCAATGTAAATACATTTTCATCATTTTTAATCGTTCATGAGCAATGAATTCATATCATATTGCTCATCCCTAATATGATAGCATTCTCAACTATTAATTAACCTCTGACCTTTGTACCTTCTTCCTGCTGATAACATTCAGCTAATGCACATTTTCCTGAAACCACTCTTATACTATTTATACATCTTGTGTTGAGTTCTAATTGAATTTTATCACTTTTGTATAATTACATGTATATTTGAAATAAAAATTATTAATATAATTAATAATTATGATTCAAAACAAATTTACTTTAATAATTTGTTATACAATAATAATTAAAGTCTAAAATAAAAGTACACAATTATTACTTTTATTAATGCATTATTCAAAATATGTTTGGTAATGCATGGATATATGTACACATGTACAGTACCTGACTTCATTAAGTTTACATACTATGATAGGAGCTACACTTTAATAAGGCAATAGATAATCCATCCATTCGTCCATCCATCCATTCTTCCATCCATCAATCCATCCATCCATCCATCTCATCTATCCATCCATCCGTCCATCCATCCATCCATTCATCCATCCATCTATCCACTCCACCAACCAACTTTAATAAGGCAATAGATAGTACTGAGGTGTATAGTACAATTGAAGTACAGTATACTTCACTCACAATGTACAGTGACACTGTCAGGTACTGTATATACATTGTATATACAGTACCTGACAGTGTGGATGTGATTACTTTATTTAATGTTATAAGATTAATATTGTAATTCAATATCGAAGCAATCAATTGAAATTTGACATACACAAAAGAACAGGAAGGATAGTTATATGTAAATGGTGCTGGGAAAAAGATTGTTGGTCCTTCAAAACTAAAGTTATGGGTATTTTTCTGAGGACAAAGTGAATGTGAATGACCTTTATAATATCACCTTATGGAAATAATAATAGTGAAGAGTCACATGTAGTATGTCAAGTGCATGTAATACAAAAACATATTGTAATTTAATAATGATGTTGTACACCCAGCAAAATGTTTATCAAGTTATGAATCACTCCAAATGCTACATGTATATATATGTAAACTGTAATGTGCGTCTAATAAAGGGCTTCTAACTTCCCTGTACTTGAAAGTGTTCCTCCTAAGAAGGAATGCTAACATATGACGTTACAGTATAATTGATCTACATGCTGAATCAACACAACAAATTGCTAGAAAGTCAGTCCACATAGTTGGTACAACATTATAGCAAGATTATTTGTGTAACTACTGTGCTGTACTGTGCTGTGCTGTACTGTACTGTTTAATAAGGCAATTTTGTTATTGTAAATAGTGGCATGGAAGGGTCATGTATGGTTTTATTACTAATTGAAGTGGAGCTAGTTTGGTTGCCTGCCTCACAAAATAGCTGAACAATGATGTAAGCGTTTGACAAATGACATTCTTTATTCCTATATATAGATACAATTTCTCCCTATACCTATTTTCTACTACTCTATTATCCCCATTAATAAAGGAACATGCCCCTTAATGTCCCTGATCATCCTATAATAGGATTAATGTCACAAATAACCACTCGGCTATTATTTCCTGCCTAACTCAGAGATTGCAAATAGTGTATACTAATCAGTGGTGTGGAAACAGCCAGTCATACAGGACATTGTCCGATAAGTCTAGCGAATGTCCGGTAAATTGAAACTAAACTGTATACAAAGTATATGGGTAGCAGGACAAGAGTGATGAAAATAGGTCAAAATGTCCGGTAATTGGCTCAATGTTTCCACACCCCTGATACTAATGCTGTTTTAGTTTGACTATAGTGGCCACTTTGAGTTATAGTATGACTAGTTTCTCAATATAATTTAACTAATAATTTCATGCTTACTGAAAGGATTTTAGGCTTTTAGTTAACTAACTACAAATACACATTATTGACCAATTTTCAGTTATAGTTGTTGCAGTATACCTGTAATTTAGTTACAGTATAGTCACAATAGTGGTTAAATAAAACCACTAAGTGCATACTCAGTACAGTACAGATGTAAAGTTATATGGTACTCAATTCAATAATTAATTAGGAGCCTACATAAAAGTAAGTAAAGAATATCCTAATGAAACCCTAACAATGCTAGTACACTTAACATACTTCAGATCTTGCAAGCCAATATAACACTAACAATGTCAGTAAATAAAATCTTGTATAGGTGTACTGGTATTGCTAGAGTTTTATTAGGATATTCTTTACATGTGCCTTCTACCAGAAAATCTGTTGAGGGTGGGGGAACAAAAGTGGAATTTGAAAGATTATGAAGGGTGATGTACACGCTGTGCCTATTAGAAAAAAACAACTAATTTTTAGTGGGTGGAGGATCGATACACATACAAGTGCAAGCAGAACTGTTAGCTGGTGATGTGTAATATGTACCAATATATTGAAATACATGTAACTAAATGTATGAATATAAATTTTCTTCAAGTAATCATATCACCATATGGACACATCCACGTACATGTAGTTATTTACTACTTTTGAAACTAAAAATTGAGGAGGCTAAATGCCTTTTCCTATACCAGTGTACAGAAGAGTGTTATAATGATACTTAAAATATCTGTGACATATTTGTGACTATAAATAAGAAAATCTGATTTCAGTTTTTTTAATGCTTACCTACAAATACTCCATATGTGAACATTTTAACAGGCAGTCAACAAAGATATTATGCTGGCATTACTTTGAGCATTATAGGTTTATCAAAGCAGGAAGCATTATGCCAGGATAATAGAACGTAAAATGTAAACTTTGTGGTCAAAACACCTTTTACCAAAGGTCATAAGGTCACATAGTTGCATCTATAGGTGATAGTTTTTAAAGTGGCTCTACAGCTACAGGCTCAAGCCTACAAGAAGGTTCGGAATCTGACACTTCATGCTCAAAATTCGTCAAAAATAAACTTATAATTACTTATTATTAGTCGATCATTAAATCACACCGTAACTGATGCTTGTAATCTATAGATAATGGACATATCTTCAGTTAGACTAGAACTGTCAGATTCCGAACCTTCTTGTAGGCTTGAGCCTGTAGCTGTAAAGGATAATTGAAATAAAACTTGTAATTTTAGCATAGCATAAAAAGCTGTACTAAAAGCATAATGTTCTTATTAACTACTTATATTGGTAACCAGGAAGTGTAATTATTGCTCCACCTAGAAACCAAATTCTATTACCTTCTGTATGTAGAATATGCCCAAATACTTTGTGTTTAGAGGTAAGCATTTGATCATAATTATTACTTTCCGAGTGACTTATTTCCTCATCCAGAGTCACATGTATTGTAGAACATTATTCAAATATAACACATCATACACTTTCATTAGCAAGTGGACTATAATATAGTATACAAAATATGAATATACATGTATATGTATATCAAAATATATAAATATAGGATTGGCTGAAAATAAAATATTATAAGATAATTATTCCAAGTGTAAAATTGTACCAAATTACCAGATAGAACCTTTATCACTACAAATGAGTATCTGTTGACCATTTGATGTTATCACTTTCTGTGTCATGAGCAACTACGTAAAATAGAAATACAAACATAAATAGATAAGAGATTAAACTGTTGTTACCATATACACGCAGATATAACCATCTGGAAGAGTAATAGATACAGTACACATGTATGTCAATAAAATTTCACTATACAGTAACAGTAATTGCCTTAGTTCTACTGTCAGTATAGTATAGTAATTACTGTCTCACTACTGTGGTGTTGAATTGACAAGTACACCAATTACTGTTAAAATTACTGTTGAACTACTGTAGTGTGATAATGAAACTACTGAGTAATTACTGTACTGTATGGTGACTTTATATTGACATATACTGTATATGTCAATAAAATATCACCATACAGTAACAGTAATTACCTTAGTTCTACTGTCAGTATAGTATAGTAATTAATGTATCACTACTGTGGTGTTGAATTGACAAGTACAATGTACACCAATTACTGTTAAAACTACTGTTGAACTATTGTATTGTGAAAATGAAACTACTGAGTAATTACTGTACTGTATGGTGACTTTTTATTGAAATATACTGTAGATACTGTAGGTAAATAAATAGATAGTTAGATAGACACATGTAGAGATACATGTAACTACCTACACTGTAGATAATAGACACTGTCGCACATGTACATGTATGTACATACTGTATACATGCAGATGTCATCATCTGGGAAGACATAACAACTGATAATAGACACTGTAACACATGTACATATTGATTACATGTACATAAATTCTTAAAACTCCTTCAGTTGAGATATTGACACTTTCTAGTCTTACATGTATTAAGTATAACTAAATTACAAATTATTAATTTGGCAATAATGACCACATTTTACAAACATGGTCAGTTTGAAGTGAAACTTTGAAGCAAACACAAGAGCTCTATATCCCATCCACATGGTAAAGATTACTCAGGTACATGTAATTCAATATCACATTACTAAGTTACATCACTTACAAATCCGCCCATCCTTGCGTAGTTTTTCAAGATGTAATTTCACATTGCCTTCAGCTCGTGGCCATAAACTTTGAGTTACATCCTATGGCAATGATTAATGAAAAGAGAGAGAGAGAGAGAGAGAGAGAGAGAGAGAGAGAGAGAGAGAGAGAGAGAGAGAGAGAGAGAGAGAGAGAGAGAGAGAGAGAGAGAGAGAGAGAGAGAGAGAGAGAGAGAGAGAGAGAGAGAGAGAGAGAGAGAGAGAGAGAGAGAGAGAGAGAGAGAGAGAGAGAGAGAGAGAGAGAGAGAGAGAGAGAGAGAGAGAGAGAGAGAGAGAGAGAGAGAGTGTGTGATCATATATACAATACTCTACAGGTGTTTACAAGTTGCAGGGTGCATCAGTAAATGTAAGTAGACATATAATTATACATGTGTATATGTACTATAATATATTACCTTATATAATATCTCTACTATCTCTCTTGCTGTCATTGGTTGCTTTGTGGACTCCAGTACAACAAAAATCTATGAAAACAATAACACAATTGTACATACATGTATATACATGTACATGTAATATAATGTACATTACTGTATTAAATGTAATTGGTATATCAGAAAAAAAAACATTTTATTTCCAAAAAAAAATGAAAGAGCAACTTAGAGCATGTAGGGATATGAAAACCGAAAAACAAAAACACACACACTAGATTGTGATGGTCATTACCAACAATTAAACTCCATATAACTTTACACATACACATGTAAGTATATACATGTACTGTAGCTATGGTCATTAGCAACAATTAAACTCCGTATAACTTTACACATACACATGTAAGTATATACATGTAGCTATGCATTATGTATTTTGCTATACATATGTACTTATATGTACATGTATGATTAAAGAATAATTAAAACTGAAAGTATATGTAGAGATATCAAAAACTAAAGTACCAGAACAAGATTGGGATGGTACCTTAGCAGCAAATTTAAACATCACTTCTGCATAACAACTATATGTATACATAAGTATACATGTACATGCAGCTTCTTTGTGTTATGCTTTTACTCTATCGTACAGTATGTGGGGTTGTTATGTGGAAGTGGTGATTAATTTTTTTGCTAAGGTACATGTACTATCCTAATCTGCAAAGAAGTAGTGAACTTTGAGAGTCTAGAGACACTATACATTTTCATTGTCCACCCTATTATTGTACAATAGTCTATACACACTTATGTATACATGCACATGTTACATGTACATGTACACTAGGTTTTGCTTTACTGCAGATACCAGATACTATACATGTACATGTGGCTGTAAGAGACTCGCAACAGTACATGTACAATATATTAGAATAGTCTCAGATATGAGGTGAAACCAGAGTTTTTGATAAGTTTTGAAGCATGGTCAAATTGGCTCAAAAATGGTAAGTGTGTGCGCCATTGGGAATACATCTTGAGCCAATTAACAAAGAGATAATGCTGTTAGTGACAATATAATCATACATGTAATTAACTGTCTCACTGGCCCAAAGAGAGAACTGTGCAGTGCCAAATAAGAAGCTCTTTGGGCCAATGGTCTGCCATATGAGCTTATCAAAATACTGGGTGAAACGCTTTACAAAATACTCAACTGCAGCTCAAGTACATCCTTTAGTTACATGTATATACATGTACTTCTTACTAAAAGTAATTCAATACAAGTACAAGTACTTTTGAAGTACTTAAATACTACATGCAATTGCAACATAGAATCATTAACATATCATTCATAATTTCAGCAAACCTAACATACTTCCTATAGTATAACATGATTTCATGACTCCTCATATGAAGTACGTAACAACTACTATGGCTTTACATTAATGCTTTTGAAATATGTAGTTTGGTATGCAGGAAAAGCAAATATTGATCCTCAAATTTTGTGGGCATTATGTCAAATTGAACAATGAGTATTTGAGCAAGCACTGCAGTCAGTGATGTCCAGATTTGCCTTCAGATGTCCAAGACATCCTAAGTATTCCCTTTAAATATACTAGGATCACTATGATGTCTTAGGATCTCCCATACTGGTAATGGTTTAGACTAATACACTATTCCCATTATACTAAGTATCCCGGGATACCTAGGATGTCTTAGGATGTCCCATACTGGTTTAGGCTAATACTCTATTCCCATTGTACTAAGTATCCCGGGATACCTAGGATGTCTGAGGATGTCCCATACTAGTCATGGTCAGTACCTGTTTGACGCTAATGACCATTTCGATTTTACACTGAGGACTTTGGTATTTATGCCAAAGTGTCTCACTCCATTTTTGCTTGACATTGTCTGTACAATAATTATATATATATACCTGTTGTTCTCTTTGTAATCTGTGATCAATATATCCCTGAATTATCTTTCCACAGTCTTTTACTACAGGCCCATGCCCAGGATATATGACACTAGGATTGAGTCCTTTCAATTTTTGAAGTGAATTCATGTATTCTTTTAGATCTTCAAACACCTGTAATAGAATGAACATTAATTTATTTGGTAAAAGCATCCATCTGTCTGGCCATTCATTCATTCTTCCGTCCACTATCCATCCACTTATATATCTGTTCATCTTTCCATCTATCAATTGATACATAATCATTATGAACGAAGTTTTTAATAAGTTTTGAAGCACAAGCCAAATTGGGTCAACAATGGTTAGTGCATGCGCCATTGGGAATACATTTTGAACCAATAAACAAAGAGTTAATGCTGTTAGTAACAATATAATCATAATTAACTGCGCCATCTGGCCCAAAGAGAGAACTACAGTGTATGCTGTGCGAAAAAAGAAGCTCTTTGGGTCAATGGTGCGCCATATGAGCTTATCAAAAACACCGACTATGAAGTATCACATAAAAAATGCCAATGGTCATTTACAGCTGTTCCTTGTCCCAGTATACAATCTCCACTAAACACTGCATTCTCTTCCTCTAGGTGAAGCGCCATGTGATCATCTGTGTGTCCAGGGGTAGCAACTACATGTAAGGTGACCCCTTCCTCTGATATTACATCACCATCATTAAGATAAGTCCAAGTTATGTCAGAAGAGGTTAGGGGTTCTTTAACTGATGACTGATGAGGTAATTTTAATATTTTTGGAAATGGATCTACAAAGAATATAGAATGTAATAAATTGCAGGTCTTACTAAAGTCTGTTCACATCCACATTGACCTCAAAATTAGGTTGTAATGACTTTATATGTACTATAGTGTATAGTTTAATCTCATAAGATTAATACGAAATTATACTGTAACTCAATAATGAAGCAATAGATTGAAATTTGATATACACAAAAAGAACAGGAAGGATAATTATATGAAAATGGTGCAGGCAAAATGATTGTTGTTCATTCCAAACTAAAGTTAAAATTATTTTTGAGGTCACGATGAATGTGAATGACCTTTGATAATAATAGGCAAAGATGGCTAGGGCAGTTAATGCTTACACTGTACTTAAATATACATCATGTTGCATGCATGGCTCAACAATGGTTAGTGTGTGTGCCATTGGAAATACATCTTGAGCCAAATAACAAAGAGTTAATGCTGTTAGTGACAATATAATCATAATTAACTGTGTCATCTGGCCAAAAGAGAGAGCTATGCAGTGCCAAATACATGTAAGAAGCTTTTTGGCCAATGGTGTGCCATATAAACTTATCAAAAACACTGATGCACAGATTTCATGGATTTTAATTATCACAGATCATATGAGTTCTAAATTGTGAACTACACATGTGTATCAATATTTCAAGTACATTAATTTTCGTGATGGACAGTGGAGCCAGTCATGCAGGACATTGTCTGATAAATCTAGTGAACATCTGGTAAATTGAGACTAAACTGTATACAAAGTATATGGGGAGCAGGACAAGAGTGGACATCAAAATGTCAGGTACATGTACATGCAGTTGGCTCACTACTTCCACACCCATGGTGATGGAAGAACCAGCAAATTCATTAACAGTGAGGATTTGTGGTACTATTATTTAGTGAATTTTGATAGCTTATTTCTGTACTAAAGCAAGCAAAATAACTGCCCTAGCGTGATTTGGTCTTAAAAGTCAGTAAATTACCTCCCATCATCTTGTATACTTCTGCCACACCCCCAGTATGATCGTAGTGCCAATGTGTTATTAACACTTGATTCAGTCTGGTCTTTAGACTAGTTAGTGTTTCTTGTAATAAGCTGATATAATCAGGTTTATTTGGTTCTCCAGTATCTATTAATATTCGACTATAGAAAGTAATGAATAGATCTCATATGTCAGAATCCCATTGTGTATATGTTAAATTAAATATTAATACAATATTTCATAGGAGATTCAGCATAGGGGCTCTATTACGTGGGAAAGGCAAATCTAATCACATTTATGCTGTAGCCAGACCTACATGTACATGTACATGTACCTAACACACTTTAAGTGAAGGAAAGGGTCTGGTAATAACTGTAGGATATTATAAGTAAGGGAAAGGGTCTGGAAATAAATATAGGATACCATAAGTGAGGGAAAGGGTCTGGTAATAACTCTAGGATACTATAGTGAGGGAAAGGGTCTGGTAATAATTCTAGGATACTATAGTGAGGGAAAGGGTCTGGTAATAACTCTAGGATATTATAAGTGAGGGAAAGGGTCTGGAAATAACTATAGGATACCATAAGTGAGGGAAAGGGTCTGGTAATAACTCTAGGATACTATAGTGAGGGAAAGGGTCTGGTAATAATTCTAGGATACTATAAGTGAGGGAAAGGGTCTGGTAATAACTCTAGGATACTATAAGTGAGGGAAAAGGTCTGGTAATAACACCAGGATACTATATATAGTGAGGGAAAGGGTCTGGTAATAACTCTATGATATTATAAGTGAGGGGAAGGGTCTGGAAATAACTATAGGATACCATAAGTGAGGGAAAAGGGTCTAGTAATAACTCTAGGATACTATAGTGAGGGAAAAGGGTCTAGTAATAACTATAGGATGCAATGTACTACAGTAAGGGAAAGAGTCTGGTAATAACTCTAGGATACTATAAGTGAGGGAAAGGGTCTGGTAATAACTCTAGGATACTATAAGTGAGGGAAAAGGTCTGGTAATAACACCAGGATACTATAGTGAGGGAAAGGGGCTGGTAATAACTCTATGATATTATAAGTGAGGGGAAGGGTCTGGAAATAACTATAGGATACCATAAGTGAGGGAAAGGGTCTGGTAATAACTCTAGGATACTATAGTGAGGGAAAGGGTCTGGTAATAACTCTAGGATACTATAGTGAGGGAAAGGGTCTGGTAATAACTCTAGGATACTATAAGTGAGGGAAAGGGTCTGGTAATTCCTTTTTAAAAATGTGACACACACTATACCAAACGTTCCTGTATGAAACTATGTGTAAAATTTGTAAATGAGGATCATAAATACGTGTGTTTCAAAGATGATGCAATATCTAGTGCAATATATATATATATATATATAATTATATATATATATATATATATATATATATATATGTCATAATTAATCAATGAATATTTACTTTTCACCAGTTCCAACAATGTATGTATTTGTCCCTTGTAATGTCATGTGACCAGGATTTAGTCCAAGAACCCGGATAACTCTAGCAGACAGCTTCTCTACATTTGGAAGAAATTCTAAAACTGGATTTACAGCAACTGCAGCCATGTTTTAAACCACGCCCATGAAGGTGTGGTGCATACCAGCTCCGCCTACATACTGCACGCCCTTGCTGATCACGTGATACAGAAAACAAATAGGTGTGGTTGATTGGTTTTGTATCTTTACAACTTCTGATGATTCCAGATTCGAAGATAAGAGACTGTAAGTGTTCTTAAATCTTCATGTGAAGTACACTATTGTTAGTAAAATTGGATCTGGACTTATCATTGAAAACAACAGGAAGAAAGAGAGAAAACTTTACAAACTAGACTACCTCACTCCCTAACGTTTAAAAACTAACCTCTGTCTTTGGTATATCACCTCATACCTTACCCTGTAACCTGTGTCAGTTTTTAACTCAATCAAGCACCCATGGCTAGTAATCAACAGGATGTCACACGTCGAATGGGTGACCCACGCATGACGCCATCACGTACATTCCAAATGAAAGAACACTGTAACAGCTCATTCTCAGTAATGAACCAATTACGTAAAGAGAACCAGCTTCTGGATGTTAGATTTCGTATCGGTCATTTTCGTTTCTCAGCACATCGTGTTGTCTTAGCCAGTTGTAGTCCTTACCTTAGAGCAATGTTTACATGTGGTATGAGAGAGAGTACACAAGAAGAGATTGAACTGATAGACATAGAGCCTCAAGCTATGGAATTACTCATTGATTTTGCATACACTGGTGAAATAGAAGTGACTACAGATAACGTGCAAGATTTACTACCAGCGGCTGGTATATTACAATTACGGGACTTGAAAGTTGCTTGTTGTGAGTTCCTTAGTGATCACATGGACGTTTCTAATTGTCTTGGTATTAAACAGTTCGCTGATTTACATTCATGTCCTGATCTAGTGAAGAAATCAAATAGATTTATAGTTAGGAAGTTTACGGATGTTGTTAAAACTGATGAATTTCTTGAAGTTCCTCATAACGTATTATGTGAATTACTTGAAAACGATCATCTCCATGTTGAAAATGAACTTCAAGTATTTAGTGCTTTTCTACGCTGGGTAGATCATGACTTAGATGGGCGTGCCCAGTATGCCTATGACCTTCTTGACTGTGTCCGAATAGCGCTTCTTCCCAAGGAACACTGGGAGAGAATTTTTAATACTCATCGTCTTTTTCAAGTTAGTCGAGAATGTCATGCTTATCTTCGTGGATATCTAATGGGCCTCAATTTTGGTCACCTTCCTGTGAAACCTCGTTCTCCTATTGAGACTATTTATAGTATTGGTGGGCGTAATAGTCAGCGATGTTTATGTACTGCAGAAAGATATGTACCAGAAGAGGACAGATGGGAAGAACTACCCCCTATGAAACAAGTTAGTTTGGTATCACTATATATACTCTCATACAGATATACTGTTGTGGCATTAATATTATGTCAATAAAAAGTCACCATACAGTACAGTAATAGTTTCATTTTCACACTATAGTAATTCGATAGTAGTTTTAACAGTAATTGGTATACTTGTCAATTCAACACCACAGTAGTGAGACATTATATATAAGGTAATTACTGTTACTGTATGGTGACATTTTATTGACATATACTGTATGTACATGTACATGTTACTGTGTTTATAAAATTGCATTTTTTAAAATTCCCTTTTGATCAAATCCTCGTATATACTAGGGCTGGAATGAATACCTGATGACTTGGATAATTATCCATGAACTGAACATCTGGATCTGTTTGTTTGTATATGGGTACTTGTTTAATGTTTGCGGATGTGTAGAAACCAAACACGTGAAATCGAAATTGCAATAAAATGGCTGTTAATAAGAGTCTTGCTCTGTATTACCAGCTTTTTAGCTTTTAGAGAGTGGAATGATCTGTAAATAGACCAATGCTACTTGACTTCTATATTTTGTATATTTTAGTGCAAACAAGTCATGAATTGTTTTAGAGCAATTATCCTGTTACCCGATCGTTGTAGTGAACAGATATCCAAATGGTAAAAAACAGGATCCATTCCGGGCCTACATGTAGTTTAAACACTAGTCCTTTTGTACAGGAAGCCTACATGTATGAAATTTAGTTTCTCACAGCACCAATCATTATATTTTTTAATGGCTTCCTTTACAAAATGGCCGAATCGCGGGATTTTAACACAAGTGTTTGATTGACATTTTCTGTCCCATACATGTATACTGTATAGCTTCTTTACTTTCTGTGACGAATAATAGTTTTTGATATCTGGATATTCACTTGATTTAACGAACGAATATTTGGATATCTGGTTGCTTTCAGAGAAATGTTGTTGTAACTCATTTCTAGTGAAATATCAAATACTAGCTCACCATTTTGTTGTAACTAATTGCTATAGATGTGTATAACAACAGCCAAAGTTTTTTATGGCCCGTAGGGCCATCCCTATGATTGCTTTCCACAGGGTTTAATGTATATATGTATAGGTTATGTCACAGCACGAGTGCTATATCAGATTTATAAAATCGAGCCCGAGGGCGAGGTTTTTATAAATCTGATATAGCACGAGTGCCTGTGACATAACCAATATATGTCATGATACGGCGAAACCTTTGTTGATGTCTGACGCTTCTCCTACCTTTTTGTCGGCACTTTGGAGAAGGTAAGCGTTGTTTTCTTGTAGTCTGTTTCGACGGCAGGTGCTATATCTGACCGCAGTGCTATATCACATATACATGTATATCCCTGTGGTTTACTTTGATGTTTCGCCGTATCATGACATATATATATATATGTTTGTGTCAGTTACGCAAGTATGCGTTGTATACGTAATTAAGGAAGTTACGTCATTCCGGGGGGGGGGGGGGGGGGGGTTGGGGGGGCTCGGTCAATTAATGGGCGTGGTGCGTAAAAGAACGCGCGCTCTAGCTCTACAGACCAGCAGAAAGAAAGCTGTGTAGCTTATGTAGAAAATATATTCCTAAAGTTCTACAAGATTCTTTAAAAAGGACAGAGAGTAAATAATCAAAATAATAACTATAATAGGCTGATGTGTTTCAGGCATAATAAAGTCAGCCATGATTACTGAATGCTGGACACCATAAGCAATCATAGGGATACTTTTTTTCTCTATATACACTTGTTAAACACCCATTCAGTACTCTACAGGTGTAGAAAGCCGGTAACATGGAGCAAGAAACTTCTATTTTATTGCAATTATAATTTCACATGTTCAATTTCTGTTCATGCGCAAACATTAAATGAATATCTGGATGCTAAAATTCATTCAAATACCAAAATAACAAGCGAATATCCGAATGGAGCGAATATTCATTTTAGCCCTAGTATAATGTCCTGAATAATACTGGTTATACAATCATTCCCCACATGTTCATTCTGTTGGACTATGTTCATATGTTCCTGTACTCTTATTAGAGTTTCACTCCACTAATTATTTCTAATGAGTATTATTCTTATTAATTGTATTAGGTGAGAACTGCAGTGGCTGCAGGAGCTGTTGACGGCAAGTTATATGCTATCGGAGGTGAATGTGAAACCAAGTTCTCTCATGAAGGAACCTTGTATCTTAGTTCTGTTGAGTTTTACGATCCTGTACAAAATAACTGGACAGACGTAGCTGAGATGAGATATCCCAGATCATTTACTGCAGTGGCTGTCTTGAATGGTGTGTTATAATTACAATAAATTATACAATAATTATATACACATTGTTCTGCCCAGATTACTGTATGTAGAGTGCTGGTCGCATTCTAACTTGTATTTACATGTAGTGCTATTCACTTAGTTTAATATGTCTCAGTTGCCTATATACAATGTATGTATTTTCTGACGGGCGGTTCAGTTTTTGGGTTAATTCATCTGATAGATAATTATATACACATTGTTCTGCCCAGACTACTGTATGTAGAGCGGTGGTCGCATTCTAACTTGTACTTGTAGTGCTGTTACTTAGTTTAATAATTCTGTCTCAGTTGACTATATATGTATTTTCTGATGGGCAGTTGGGTTTTTGGGTTAATTCATCTGATAGATGGTTAATCCTGACCAGAATTCTGTATGTACAACTGTACATGTATAATATTATAATTAGTTATTAATTACTTCCTGACAAAGGTGACGATTGTACTTCTGCTTGAATTTAGCATTTGGTACATGTACAGAAATAGCAACTGAGGTTTATACAGTAAAGGGAATATCCCCCACTCCTAGATTTCAAGCCTAATTTCATTCAACATGGAACAATATCTCAGCTCATCTTAGCAACCTCAGAGGGTCTAAATTTAAAATTTCCTAGGGGATCTTAACCCCCCCCCCCCTACCCCTAGGAACAGGATCGCATGATCGATTCTTTACCCTCCCTGAAAAAAAAAACCTAGTAGAAATCAGGATATATAGAGAAAAAAGTATGTATCCCTAATGGTTAGTCTGCTTTGTGGTGTGTAGCATATATATATATATATATATATATATAAACATACATTGAACGTGTGGAAAAGTAATCATAGGGATGGCCCTATGGGCCATAAAAAAAATCCTGTATGAAAGAAACCCTGCCTACTGAATTTGCTATTCATTCAAATGCTTTTTTTTTTATTTCGTAGATAAAATCTATGCTATCGGAGGTGAGACTACACCCCATTGTTATAAATCAGTAGAAGAATACGATGTCACTACTAATACATGGACATCAATTCCAGACATGCATACAGCTCGTTCTGGAGCTGGAGCAGCTGCTCTAGGTGGAAAAATATATGTAGTGGGAGGACAAGATCGTGCTGTTCACTACTCCTCGATGGAATGTTACGACCCAAAAGAGAGAAAATGGCACATGTGTCCCAGTATGAGACATGCACGATCTGGTGTTGCTACAGCTGTTCAAGGTTGTTATTTATACGCTATTGGTGGGCGTGATAGACATCGACAGGCTTATTATGACATTGTTGAACGATATAATGTTGATATGCAAGCATGGGAATCATTTCATAGGTTAACACACCCTCGTGCCTGGCCATCAGCAGCAGTGTTTCGAGATAGTATTTACGTTATAGGAGGCTATGATGGACAGTTGAGATTAAAGAGTGTAGAGTGTTTTAATGAAGACGAACTAAAATGGAAGAGACTTGGTGATATGGTAGAGTACAGAGCAGGTTGTGGTTCAGCTGTACTGTAGAGATAATTATAATTTGATGTTTGTGTTTTTGTATAATTGTAAATAACTGTATGCTGTTCTCATTATCAATATTAATATACATGTGACATGACATGTATAAAGTTTTAATTCTATCATTTATTATTTTCAAATAATTAATTAGTTGAATGTGGTGATACCTCTAAAAGGTATTTAATTATAGTGTACATTCACAGGAAAAGCTTTACAAATGGATCTTAAATTAACAACAATCTTTGTATCGCAACTTTAAAGTGTCTTTTCACTCTTCGTGTCAAGTCACTGAGCGTAGATTCAAAACTTGAAAAGCGAGACTTATCACAGATCAAAATCTTCAGCAACACAACTGAATTTAAATCCTTAAACTCACAGCAAACAATTTAAAAGTAACCTCTGTCTTTTAATTAATATTGTCTCAAGCATAGGGCCCAGGCTCACGCCGAAATCTGTGCTTCACTTTAAATTTGTCACCCACCAATGGCTAATAGAAATAGGATGTCATATGTTGCAATTCAATAGCTAAGTGAGGTCCTATATAACCACCAGTGAGATTATTTTAGAGATTACCATTGTTAGGGTTTGGGAGGTGGATCATTTTCATTGTCCTCGGACCAAAATGTTCACCTGACCAAATTGTCTGTGACAGAACACTCATTTTCAGCAATAAATAATCAATTATGAAAGCCAGTTTGAAATTTACATTCCCTGTCAGTTAATATCCATTTCAGCTCATACAGTTGCCTAGACAACATATGTACGAGAAGTAGAGCCAGTTGCCTTCTTGTGACAAAACATATAACTTGTTCAACTACATGCACTTATGCAGTGGTAACTCCCTCATCAATCAATTCACAAATCGGAAGGGTATTGAGGGGTGTGTACATGTTCTAGTATGATAGTTTGAGTTCACCACTTACTGGCCTGGGCCAGATATATATATATAGGTGATGTTTCTTTTTGATTCAGGAGCTGTTGTGTCACTAACATGTTTGAAGAAGCAACCATGCATAATCATATTCAAACTGTAATACGGTAAGTTAATAAAGAACTTAAAATTATTAGACACTCTAACATATAAAATGATAGAAAGAACACATATTCAAACTATAATACGGTAAGTTAATAAAGAACTTAAAATTATTAGACACTCTAACAGTATAAAATGATAGAAAGAACGAAGTATAATTTGCAACACAAAAAACATTAGTCAAGATTTAAATCTACTCCCAGGGCAATATGTGCTTTCTCCAACCATTCAGATTTCAGCATTTCTGAAGCGCGTTGAAAACTACCACCATTATCACTAAAAACATTCAAAAGACTCTTGCAGTGACTTTCGACCTGTGATTTCTTGTTAATCCAATTAAATGAGAGTTTAAATTCATCTATTATTCTGTTTCCTGTGGGGTTGTCTTTAACTTCATTGTTTATCAAGCCTTCTTGAAACATTTTGTTTGCAATAATCGATGAAGACTTGATTGAAATATTCAATAGCTCACACAAGTCTGCATAATGTTGATCAACTACTTCTACTATCAACTTTTTTAACTGATCAATATCAAATTGTTGTGTATATTTCCCTGTGAAAAAGAAATAGTTAAATTCACAATTTTTTGCCAACATTTACTAATCAGGCTGACAGATACATGTACTTGCATAGACGAATACAATGTAGCTCATAACGACTTTTGCCATTCCTTCTAAAGTATACAATGTACGGAATTTTAACAGTGGGGGGGAGGGGTTGGGTGTGTGCTGTTGGGAGCATACCACCCTAGGAAAATTTTAAATTTGGATTATCTGAGATTGCAATCTGAGAGCTAAAATCAGTAATGTATAGTATGTAGTACACTATAATTAAAGTGGAGGCTCAGAAACCCCACACCCCACCCTATGCAGATTTTGAGGGGCTAGAGCAACCTCTGCTCCCCTGTTTTCTCCTCCTCTGAATGAGTATCACTATAGTCTTTGTCGAAGAGAATTCAACTTATTAGCTGCTTAATTATGAATTTATGAAATGAAATGTCAATGAAGCTTCACAACCAAATTGCCTCCCTTATAATTATAGAACACTTTCAAGATCCTTTTGCAGTATTTCTCCATCCCCAATTATCCAATCAAATCCATCTACGAGCTAATTTATAATTTTTTCAGCTGTAGGATTCTGTCTAACATCTCCGCTTATCAATTTTTGTTCAAACGTTTTATTCGTCACACTTTTTGGGAGTTCATGTAATGGTTTACTGAACTTTGCAAAGTGATCTTCAATTACACTTATAATGATGTCAAATTGAGGCAAAATTCTCACTATATAATTTAAACCAATAAAACATTACATTATGATTATGTATAAAAAGTTCATAAGTATGACACTTTTACACTAGCATTACCTCCTATTTGTAATTGTTGTTGCTCTATCAGAGGTGAAGCTTGTACCTGGGAAGACTCTGAAAACAATAATGTAAAAATAAATAAAATAATCATAATCTAAACAGGATGGAATTTTTTGTTACAATACACAGATTGGCCAGTCAAGGATGTAGTCCAAGACAAATGCATACACCCATTCATTGTTACCTTCTATGTTGCGCACTACAAATATTATTGTTTCAGGAGATTCAATCTCTCGAATATCAATTGTATAAGTGAAAGTTCTGCTAGAGTCCTTCAATGCCTGTACTAGAAACCGGCAGTATGCAGGCTTTGAGTCTCTTTCCCGCCCAAACCTTTTCACATCATCTTTATGTATCTGAGGAAAAACACGCTTTAAAAAAGCATATATGCAAGTACTTAATATTCACATGATATGGTGATTTTACGGTTGGTGTCAACTTCCACAGTTCATGAAAGGTTTCCTCTTGACCATAGTTGACAGTGAGACAGTTGTCTTTAAATTTAAAACAGATGTATGAGCTGGCTTCTTCAGCATGTGGAATGGACTTTCTGATAAACTGTAAGTAGTAAGAGATAGTGATTATTATAACAGTTTTATAACAGTTCTATTATAATGTATAGACTAAGCTGTATGATGTGTATGATGTCAGATTATGTATTATACTAATATAATTAATAATACATCAGCATGATGGTATGTAGGTGATAAATACATTCATACTTACATTTTACCTGTAGATCAGTGCTAACAGTCACTACAGGTGATCCTTTACTTCCTCCACTCTCTTTTTGACTTTCCTTTTGTTTTACCTCTTCTTGATTCTCTTCATACAGTGAAGAATAGTATTCAAAACACATTTTTTCAAATTAAAAAAAAAATCTAAATTATAAATTATGACAGTGAAACAAACCACTTCTGCATTAACAACATTCCATATATATGTATGCTAGGTACTGAGAAGCTTATATATTAGAGTCATTATATAGAAAATATTAATGGTGGGTTTAATTCTAACTCCATGAAAAACTATTCATAAATTGAAAGAATGCTAAACTAATTTAAGTGAAAATAAAATTGTATAGTATCTTGTCATTTACTCATAAATATTTATATGTACATGTATTATAATTATTATAAAAAATTAATATAAATATAATCATCAGTATGAGCATAACAGCATACAGTCATACTTTGGTACTACTTACACTTCGTGAATTTATGACCTATGTGAGTCTCTTTTCCACTTTCATCTGTGGTTATCGGCTTGTTCTGTTTAGTTTTATTTTTTTTACTTCAGTATCACTTGTTTTGTGCTCTACTCCTCCACAGGAAGTTGATTTCTTCTTTTTTTTGTCTAATGTGTTATGTGTAAAATTTAATCACAATTGCATTTATAAGCTATAGTATATTCTGGACACATTGGGACTAGGGTTAAAATGTCCTGATTATATGAGGTGACCTTGTTTTACAGGGTTGACTATAAATTGTCATTGTGAACAATAATTGATTGGATCCAGAAATCATGACATGCTACGTTTGAAAGGAGTTCAAATATAAGTCATTGCTTGCAAATGAAATTGAATATAATACTATTACTTAAATTTCTACTTCCAAGTTTTGTTTTTAAAGAACTTAATTATGCAAGCTGAGATAGCATGCACATTTCATTGAGGTAGCAAAATTCAGTTCGTATTTCAGGATGTGGGGGTGTCTGTGTTTTCCTATGGTACCGGTCTACTATACATTATTCTATATATGTAACAGGATGTCTGTATTTTCTAATAATAATTATTTGTGGTTTCAAGCATATCCTATAAAAAGAAAGCATTGTCAATTTATTGCATGCCGTTCAATTATTGTAAAATATTCTATAGTGAACAAGTGTATATAGAGAAAAAAACATCCCTATATTTGCTTTGTGATGACTATGTATTAAGCATTGCTGATGGCACTAGTCTCTCTACCTTTCTGTGTACTCCTGGGGCCTGAAGACGTAAGTGTAAGCCTAATTGCAGTCTAAATACACAGATGTCTGATGAACTGACTGAGGTACTCCTTCAAGGTTCTAAATGATGACTTCCTCGTGTCTGAAACTCAACAACTTATCATACTTACTTGTTAAAGATTCTTGCATAATATCTATACTGTTTCTCTGCTATATACAACAGTTATTAGCAGTTTTACATCCTTTCTGGATCTTCCTGGCTGGTCTGTAGCTCAAACGCGCGTTCTTTTACGCGCCACGCCCATTAATTGACCGAGCCCCCGGGAATGACGCAACTTCCTTAACTACGTATACGACGCATAGTCGCGCAAGTGACACAAGAATAATTATAATTATATATAATTATATAATTATACATTAAACCCCGTGGAAAGCAATTATAGGGATGGCCCTACGGGCCATAAAAATGAAAAAAAAGTTATGGAAAAAGTTATAATTATTTTGTCTATTGGTATTCATTATAATAATTATATATAAATATTCGAGCGACTCAAACTTTATAAAAAATATTATAGCTATATAGGACTCTCTGTCCAAAACATTTAAGTACATCTCAATCAAGATTTAACTCTACTCCCATTTCATTTTGTGCTTTTTCCAGCCAATTAGCTTTCAGTTTCTTTCCAGCACGTTTATAATTGCCTCCATTGTTGTAGAGTATTTTCAGAATTTTCTTGCAGTATTTCTCCACACCTGACTTCTCATCTTTCCAGTCAAATAAATGGATAAGAGCATTCATAATTTTGTCAGATGTAGGATTCTTCCTAACATCACTGCTTATCAACTTTGCCTCAAACATTTCATTCTTGATACTTTTTGGAAGCTCATCAAATAATTCACTCAACTTTGCATAGTGACTTTCAATTACTTTCACTATCAATTTCTTTAAATTATCAATGTCAAATTGAGGTATACTTCTCGCTATGAAAATTAAACAGATACAATAATATTATTCATAGCAATTCCAGACAATAATATATACCATTACCTCCAATTTTCAATTGTTGTTGCTGTGTCAGAGGTGAACATCGTCTTTCGGAAGAATCTGAGATATAATAATAATAATTACTATATTTATTCAATCATTTCAAGTTTTAAAATAAAGCATGACTATCTGTAATAATAACATTTATGTATATACATCTAGACTCTAGTATTAATATCTAGGCTATGATTACGTGTGTAAGTATAGTTAATTTTACGAGAACTTTATAACTATTGCTTTATAATTAATTATTTTCTACCTTCCATGTTGTGAACTGCAGACTTGAACCATTCGAAACCGAAAGAGTCACACCAAGTTCGTACGTGCAAACTGGAAGTACTCAATAAACTTGACAGTGAAATACTTCAATTACTTGATGAAGATGAGCTAGCTGATGAGATTGAACAAGCTGATACATTTACAGATAAAATTCAGTTATTTAGTCATTACTGACATTCATCAAGCACTCATGGGTGACGTGAACCCAGTTGGGAGGAGTGCCCTCAAATGAAGGTGAATCAAGCATAATTACTACACATACGTCACCTCTTACCATCTCAACTACTGGCCCATCCTCAATGGAATCTGCAGACGTTCCCAAGGTGAAGCTCCCCAAGCTGACTTTGAAACGGTTTAACGGAGACCTTATGAACTGGACAACCTTTAGGGATTCTTTCGAGTCTTCGATTCACAATAATACAGGACTTTCAAACATCGATAAATTTAATTATCTAAATTCTCTCCTGGAACGATCAGCTGCTGAAGCCATTTCAGGACTGACATTTAATTATGACGAAGCGATTACCATCCTAAAGAAAAGGTTTGGAAATAAACAACTTATCATTAATGAGCACATGGATATATTACTCAACATGGATGCCGTCACTTCCTCATACAATCTTAGGGGACTCATACGGTTGTTCGATTTAGTGGAATCAAATTAATGTGAAAGGACTGAGGTTTCTTGGAGTCCCACCATAATCGTATGGTAGTCTTCTGTCGTCAGTGTTAATGAACAAACTCTCCCAAGAATTTCGTTTGTTAGTGAGTTGTGATATCAAGGACGGAGAATGGGAGTTGGACTCATTAATGCGTGTTGTTGAAAAGGAGATCGACACCTGAGAAAGATCGAATACCCTTCCTACACAACCCCAAAGGAAGCATAGACAACTGCCTACAGCAACAACATTGTTGTCCAATGATCTCCCCAAAACATGTCCTTACTGTCATCTGTCCCACTCTTCAAGTACATGCAACAATGTAACTGATGTAGAGACCAGATAGCAGTTAACAGATTCTTCATGCGACCATGATCAACTAGAACTCGACATCCTAGATCATTACTGGAAGATCACAACTAGGGAAGTTGTGCATGGAAAATCCGGTGCTAATGCCATAGGAACATCACTATAGATGGTATGCCAATAAATGACTCATCCGTATATCCTTCTGTTCACGCCTTGCAAACTGATGTTCAAACTGTAACTTAGAGCCTTGACTCACAACTGAGAATGTTTGGGAACTGGAATCACTTGGGATTGCAAATGAGGAATCCTCTGTATATGACAAGTTTATTGATACTATCGAATTCAGGAATGTTAAGTATGAAGTTCATCTACCATGGAGGGATGAATACGTGATCCTTCCAGATAATTATGATTTAAGTCGAAAATGATTAATGGGACTGCTCAAAAGGCTACGACAAGCCCCAGACATTCTCAAGGAATATATATAACGCAGTCATCCAAGACGAACTGAGTTGAGGGATCGTAGAAAATGTTGAACCATCTTATCCAATGGAAACAAAACGAATACCCCACCAACCAGTAATCAAAAGTGAGAAGTACATGTCCAAACTGAGAATCGTTTATGATGCTTCTGTTAAGGCCATCAATGGTTTATCACTCATAGAATGTCTGTATACAGGCCCCAAATTTGAGCAAAACATTATGGATACTTTGCTCAGATTTCGTGTGCACAAGGTCAGCTGATATTGAGAAGGCATTTCATGGCAGAAGAAGACTGAGATGTATTGAGGTTTTTTGTTGGGTAGAGGATATACATTCCCACATCCCAAAGGTCAAGACATTGCGAGTTGTTTTCGGAGTGACCTCAAGTCCCTTCCTTCTTAACGTGAATCATCACATGGAAAAGTACAGAGGCAGTGACTCATCTTTGTGGAAAAGTTATTACGTTCAATTTATGTTAACGACATGTGTTTGGAGCTGAAAGCAATGAAAGTGCTTGTGAATTGTATTAGAACTCTAAAATTTGATTTCTAGAAGGTGGTTTCACTCTGTGGATGTTTGTCACGAACTCACATGAGTCACAAGAGCAGATTAAGAACAACGGAACCGACATGAATCCTATATAGTGCAAGCAACCATAATTGTCCAAAATGAGTGGGTGTTACATTTATTACTGTAATTAAGTGGGTGTTAGCTCAATTGCAATGAAACTTGGTAGTCTGGTAGGGGAATGGTAAGTAACTGTGCAAACCTGTTTTTAGATCGCTTCTGCTTTGCTCCTCCCACTTACAGCCGTTAAGCTATAAATATGGCTATTACTGGTAAACCGTAGGTTGAAGTTTTTTGTACTTTAATAGATTAACCATTTCTAACTAACTGTAAGACAATTTTTTTGTATAATCAATTTTAACAGAGAAAAGTTGATAAATATGAAAATTCGGGTCCTAATTTGTGTATCTATTAAGTAGTGATACTTAAATGGATAGCCTTGAAATTAATTTTAATGAATGTACACACAGGACAACAAAACTGTAAGACAGATTTCTGACAAAAAACATTATGGCAGGATTATAAGATGATGAACTGTCCTATTTGTTCATTAGAACTCGCTGATGAGATTTGTAGCATTTAATTGCCTCTACTAATTCAGGACCAGCAGAATCCCTCCCTATAAGCAATCATGTACTCCCTTGCTTTACGAAAATATTTCCGGATCAGTTGAACATTTACGGAATCAAGAGCAGGTTCAACGGTTCGGTTCGTTCCAGTTGAGGAAAGGTATAATTGCAGTGTTTTCTGGTAAAGCGCTTTGCTTCTCCCCAAACCCTCTTGATGGGATTGAGTTCACAATGGTACTTAGGAATGAACAATACTCTATGACCTTTCTGGTGTAGGAAATTTTCTACTCGTGTTTTTTCAAATTTGAAGTCATTGTGAGAGCCCAAAATTTTGTGCTCTCACTGTGCTAACAAATAAATTAGTTTTTGCAGTATATGAAAGGGTTTTAAACAGTAAAATCCCTCTAAAGAGGATACCATTGGGCTGGACTTTTTTGTCCTTTTTAACGAGGTGTATGTCCTTGTCGCAAGGGCTAAGTTCGGTTAACACAGGATAACAGGTGGCATGTGCGCGTGCAGTTCAAACTCTAGCTACTTCCATGCTACTTAAGTTGTTATGGCTAGTCAATCTATAGTGGCAATGTGCTACATTATGGCTGTTGTAATAAACTAGAGAGAGTTCAGTCTCAAGCTCTTCCGGGACAAATGTAAAAAAATATATATATATATGTATATAAGTACTGTTGTTGCATGTTGTTTTTATTACTTTCAAAAATATTTGTCCATAATTATTATTAGTACTATTGTATATAGGTATAACTGACGTTAATTGTATAGAGTAGCGGGATGCCCGTATGTTCGGGTTTGCAACAATATTGAGATCAATGACAAGTTTGTGGGGACTGCGGCAGCTGTTCATTATTTAGTAGATGTCTGCAACTCAGGAGTGTCTGTTAAGAGGGATTTTACTGTACACTGTTTTTTTGGGATTACATCTATTTTGCATTTCTCGAGCTTTGCCCTTGGGATTGAAATAGCTGTAATCTCGCTAAAACAGCATATAACCTATATGTAGCACAGTCAATAAATGTTGAGTTTACATAATGTACAAGCCAAAGGTGAGTTCGTCATGTAAACAAGACGTCCCAGCCACCAAATCATTAATATTTTAGCTCCATTGAAGTGTGATGTGACTACAACCAACCAGATTCTTTTAGCCAATTACTTAGGTTAATCATGTGGCTTCTTTTTCTGTAATCTGATTGGCTATGATAAACTAAAAAGTAACTGAAAAGAGCAACTATCATGTAGTCACTTCTTTTTAAATGTCTGATCCACCCCTTCCTCTGACTAATATACATTAGTCAAACTGTAAATCGGGCTAGGTTTTAAAGAAGGGCGATTCTGATTGTAGGTGCATGAAGCGTGTTGAAATATTTATATCATTAATTATGTATGATGGGATACTCACTAGTTATAACTAATTCAAAGACAATGCTTACATGCAAACATTACTTAGGTTGTCTAGTGAAGCTCTTCAGCTATAGAACAATACATTTTCATCATTGCTGAGTTGATACTTTGACAGGTTTTATTTTTGAGGGTGTGGTTTTATAATTTCAGTCCTGCCGAGTAATTTCACATATGTCAGAACGAACACAACTGGATCTTCTTATGGTATAGCTATAATACAGGCACTGATCCAAGATTTCTGAGTTGGGGATGGCTATTAAAAATGGTTTGGGTTGTGAAGCCTGCATGCCAGAAAAAAACTTGATTTATAATCATGAGAGTGTAAGGTTTCATTGGCATAATTAATTACTATGCATGCCATGCATGCTTCATCAGTGAGCAATACGATTGGCATCAATATTCACCTTTGGTGATGTATCATTATCACTGATGTATAAACACCTGATCATGTCTGTCTGTTACCAAACATGTCCAGAAAACTAGAGACGCTAGCGCCCAAATGAAGTATGGCCAGCTTTTAGGTATTGCAAGACAATAAAAAACAAATTGAAGGAACTCTTGTAATCACATTGGATGAACTCAGATAAGACTGGGCATCAGTATCAGTTACTATAATGTCAAATAACGCCTCGGCTTGTGGAATCCATACCCCGCGAATGGATATATCAGCCACGAGAGCTGGAGTATGAGATAGAGTACTAGCCTCTCTTACCACGAGCTCCTTAATTTGATTCCAAACAAGAGCTGTTAAATCCCCAAAAGCACCATGCGCTTTGTGATGTCGGTGAGTGACAAGTCCGCCTTTTTTACACGACAGAGCGTGAGATAAGTCGAAAGGGGTTCCACAACATATGAATATTATTAATTTATCAGCAAAAAAAAACATTTATATTTTATCAGGATCAAAATGAAACATCAAAATGAATTATTCATGCATGGTTTAAATATTATGTAATGTAACTATTACTTAATATGTTAAACTAGTACATATCTATAACTATAATTATAATCATACTCACACATCCACCCATGATTAGACTGTAGATCTGTTCCAAATTCCAAGCTCCTTTTACAATTTCTTTTTTCCTACAAGTTGATACGAAGTTTAAAATTAATTCATTCTGCTACATCTTATCTACTAGTTATATATATATATATATATATATATATTATATATATATGTAATAATTATATTATTATAACAAAATCACATCATCAAAATAAATTACAAAAGTTATGTAACGACAATCTGCAATATATGAAATGCTCTTTATCATGTAATATATACATAACATTAAAATCGTCCTTGTGTAACATTGGTTACAGAAGAACTTACAAAATTGAAGTTAGTGAGTTATTCGCAGATGATAGTACCTGAAATTCTTCAGAGAGCAAAACTCTGCGTGTAAGAAAAACGGCTAAAACGCCCCACTAGTTTTTGGCTTTTTGCATGGAGCGCGCGCCTTTTTTTAATAAACGTTAATAATTAATTAGCCGTGTCTGTAGGTGTGGTTTATAATGGCAAAATGTCCGAAAGAAGACAAAGAGTCGGCTAAAGTGTCAGAGTGTCAGAGTGTTATTAGGTAGTCATGAAACATGAAGTGAACCCAAGAAATATGGTAAATTAAGCATACTATTTGATGCAGTGATATCACACTTAGTTAGTAGTTAGTGAGCTAGATAAAACCTAACTAATCCAACAGGGAAGTTGTGTGGTGCTTTGAAAAGGCCTTTTTTTGTGACTGGATGTCGTGTATCCCAGAAATTTAAAATGTCTGCAATTGTAAGATGACAGTAAGTCCTCATGACCTGACCCACTGAGAGAGATAATAGAGTAGAATATAGTGGTTTCCTTCTACTCTACTATCTATGTCCGGGACCTGTTTTTGGGGGTACCTATGAGACTGAGGTAAAAATTTGTCAGTTAGTAATTTAAAGTTCAATTAAGATATTTCTTTCTGCCTGAAAATTGAAAATTTGTACATTCATGAATAATTGGTGATAAAAACTTTACTTGGAAATATTTGTATGGCATACTGTATAGTTTGTTTTTTTGAGTACATGAAAATTCATGGTAACGGAAACTGCTCCATTATTGATGCAGTTTACAGATCAAGATTTTGCTCATTCATGCTCACTATCACCTTCGATTGAAGAATGGAATGTTATTTACACAGTCTTCAATTGACTGTGAATTTAAGCGAAAATAATTCCTTGCGAAAAGTAACAACTATACAGTATATCATGAAATTTATTACATCACTACTATGTTATATTAGCATTGGATTTTTCCAACAGATCCCTCCTCTTAGTCAAGAACCACTTCCAGATCAGCCCTTTACTTTATCAAAGGATCGTCAAATGTCTTCTATTCCAAAAGCAGGTGGAAAAGAAAATGAAAAATGGGAATATCATATGTTCCTTAACGCTATGATTAAAAAGGTGAAACATTTGAGATAATCTCTGTGATATTTTGTTGTGTCATTTGTTTCACTAGGTAAAGGTCATTCACGTTCACCATGACCTCAGAAAAATATTGATGCCTTTGACCAGCAAATAACTGCACCATTTTCATATCATTGTCCTTCCCGTTCTTTTTTGTGTACATCAAATTTCAATCCACTGCTTTGCTTCATTGAGTTACAGTATAAACTGTATAATCATGTATTAACCTTATGACATTAAACTATACATTATATTACATATAAATTCATCACATTCTAATTTTGAGATCATCGTGAATGTGAACACACTTTGGTGATGAACTGATATAATAACTTTAGAATGCCGATATTGATAGATAGTACACTGTATTTATGTTTGTGTTTTTAAATCACAGGGGTGGCATTGGTCAGGTGATCAACTCAAACCAGTAGATATGAAACACATTATTGCTATTCATAATCGTAATAATGAAGAGGCATGGCAAGAGGTACTAAAATGGGAGGCCCTACATGCCAAGTTAGTATACAGCACATGATGTACATGTACCAGTAAATAATGAAATATAGAGTTAATAGAAAGAAACCAAATGAAATGTTTAGTTTTAAGATTGATAATAGCAGCTGTGTGGGAACAGGTGGTTATGCAGGAAATTGAATGTTTAGTAAATTGAAAGTGAATTGTATATGGTGAGTACATGTACATGTATTTAGTGAGTAGGACCAGAGTGGTCAAAATGTATGATAGTTGGCTTGATATTCCAGTCCTCGGTCATATTAAAATCATAGTTAATATTAATGTAATATTTGCTGTAATTTCACTTTAGTTTTCAAATTTACTACAGTGAGTTAAAATATTCTGTGATCCTGTCCAAACAGTGAATGTATGTCACCAAAGTTGGTTAGTTTTAAAGGTAGAGCTAAAGATTATAATCCAAGAGCTCGTATCAGATCATGGATGCGGTTAGTACAATTTATATTATTAAATAACTAGCTGATAATTAATACAATGATACTCCAAAGGTTGTGGTCTCAGTATTTATAGTAAAATCTGTTCACATTATCACCTGAAATAATTATGATAAATTTGTATGTACTATAGTGTATAGTTTAATGTCATAAAGTTAATACATGATTATACTGTAACTCAATAATGAAGCAATGGATTGAAATTTGACACACAAAAAAGAATGGGAAGAATAATTATATGAAAATGGCGCATGTACAAAGATTGTTAATAATTCAAAGGCCTTTAGTGAAAGTTATAAACAGAAATCGTCAATCTTTATATTTGTGTTAATCTTTTTATTCATGTTAACATAATAGATATGAACTTCCGTTTGATCGCCATGACTGGATTATAGACAGATGTGGACGTACTGTTCGATATGTTATTGACTATTATGGTTGTGAACCTGAAAAAGACAATTCAGTTCCAATCTATTTAGATGTTAGACCTGCTCTGGACTCTGTATCTATGGTTGTGAACCTGAAAAAGATATACAATTCAGTACTACACTGTACCAAGTATAATTAATTATATAGGCATGTATGGAGGATAATATGTATGTCTTCTATTTACATACTGATGGAAAATATTCATAGATTCTTCAATACTGTTTTAACATGTTTGATTTTTCACAAACTATAATTATATACTATAATTATATAATTATAAGGAATTTGAAATATATCCTAACTTCTCAGTCTGCTTTTATACTGTAACTATATACGTTTTCAGAATTTGACAGGTCTACATCTGGTTGTTTAGAAGTGTTTGACAAGGAGGCAATTGGCTCTTGCTGTTCTACTTAGTACTTGCACATATTGCACATGCGGGTGTGAATTTCCTAAGCTTAATAGACTCCAGAGTAACATTCAAAAGTTGTGTTCCCTATATAGTGTGGTATACACTAATACTTTATATCTTTCACTTGAGGGTTATCAGGAGGTGGACTCACTCCATACATAATTATATTGAGCAATCTATGATAACATAAGAGGCGATGAGATCAAGAACTCAAAACACATAATATCTTTATTACCTGTGTCCTCAGATCAAAGATACTCTTAGAATATAAGTATAACCAGTCTCTTTAAGGTTGTACTAGGGGGAGGGGTAGATGAAACTCCAATCAGTGTCTAGTCTTGCCAGCTTCTTGCTGCATACAACCTGGTTCTGTATCTTTTGGAAGCCACACCCACCCAGGGGTATAATTATTACTGAGGTGGTGGGTGGTGGGTGGTGGGTGGTGGGTGGGAAACCCTGGCAGGTATGTAGTTGCTCTCTGAGAAAGATCGGAGTTTGATAGTGCCTAGAAAGGTAAATTTTATGGTTTCAGTGAAAAGCTACAGAATTCAACTTTCTTTAGCCTCTTGTAACTATAAAAGTAAAATGAATTTTCAGAAAACGGCTCTATTTGTTTTCTCAAAATGCATTGTACTTGGTGCACGCACGTGCACGCCATGATTGGTGGGCGTGGCTTTCTTGGTTTTGCGATTGCAAAAATGGAGATTTTTCCAACCTCTCTGTCTTCCAGACAAATATAGAGATGATCAGAAGATATGAAGGTTGCTATTACACCAGCACTGGGTGAAAAAATACATTTACAAATGCAATATATCTGAAGCACATATGACTCATATGTGGTATGTGATATAGATATGCTACATATTTGATACTGTTGCACAGTTGCATGAGACCAATATGAACTCCAGGTTAAAGACAGTGAAGTTAACATTTGCTACAGATTTAAGGTGGTACTAGAGAGTGGGCAGATGCGACTCCAATCAGTTTCAAAATAGAATATTATATAATATGACTCTAACCTGGTGTAATAGCAACCTTCATATCTTCTAATCACCTTTATAGGGTCCTGGAATTGATAAAACATATATAAAATGTCCATTTTTGCAATCGCAATAAGTACAAAACCGAGAAAGCCACGCCCACCAATCATGGCGTGCACCAAGTACAATGCATTTGCAGAAAACAAATAGAGCCGTTTTCTGGAAATTCATTTTACTTTTATAGTTACAAGAGGCTGAAGAAAGCTGAATTCTGTAGCTTTTCAGTGAAACCATAAAATCTACCTTTCTAGGCACTATCAAACTCCGATCTTTCTCAGAGAGCAACTACAGTTACCCCGCCATTGTTTCCCACCCACCGCCCCCTTCACCACCCGTGTTTAGGTTTGTTTCTGAAAATAAACTATCAATGAAAACATTTAGGCCCAATAATTATACCCCAGGGTGGGTGTGGCTTCCAAAAGATACAGAATTGAACCAGATTGTATGCAGCAAGAAGCTGGCAAGACTAGAAACCGATTGGAGTTTCATCTACCCCTCCCCCTAGTACAACCTCAAAGTGTTGCACGCTTAACACATGCAACTCACGTGCACAACTATACTCCACCTTGTGGGCGTGGTAATTTGCTATAACTATAGAATGAGTGGAAGGAAAAGGAAGAAGTGTGATCACTGCAATGAAATGCTAATGGAAGCTGTGTATGTTGATTTATATTATAATAAAGATCTAAACAAGTGGAATAAGACAACTGATGTTACTGATCTAGCTGCCTCATCTTCAGAATCAGAACAGGAGTTTGAGAGCTATTCAGATCCGGGAAATTTGACTGATGGTATATAATATAATATAAATATATATATATATATATATCTTGATGCATTTGTTTGTATATGAAGTGCTTGTTTGTGGTCTTGTATTCTGAGTTATTAGTGTAATTTGACTCATTTTTGTTATGTAACTGAGGCGGGGAATGCACTATTGTATAAATTCAGTACTTCAAGTTCTGAAAGTTAAGATCTTATTAATTATGTCACATTGAAATTTGTCAACTTCCATTTCACGTATATGTTTCCTCATTATGTATGAACATTGTATCTCTATTTGTGTGTTTTGTTATTGCAATTGTGACTATAGTAATTTTTTTTAGAATTGGGAATGATGATGATCTTTTGATAACGGACAATTCAATGGAAGCTCCTAATTCTGTGAATTCTAGTAACAGTAATTCTGACAGTGACAGTGAATCTGAGCCTGAATGCAATGGCACTCCTGAATTCTGGGATATTGAAGAGCAAGAAGTGAATGTTGATCTGCAGCATCATGACAATGTGAAGAGTGATTCTACACAGTTTGTTGCTCTTAGAATTTTGAAGTGGACTTTGCTATTCTTGTTGCTGTGGGGATCATTTTATGGAATATCTGCTACTTATTACTTATTTATGGGCAATCAGCAGCGACTATTAATATGCATCTGCACACTCATCTCAAGGATTGCATTATTGATTTCGGACCAATATACAGTTTTTGGCTATTCAGTTTTGAGCGTTACAATGGCCTTCTTGGATCCTATCACACCAATCAACGCTCTATTGAAATTCAAGTTATGAGAAGGTTTCTGGAAGACTCTGAGATGAAGCACATGATATACTCAGATCTGTCAGCTGTTGATGAATACCAACATTTGTTCAGATCACTTTTGAATAAATGTCCTGGTGGTACTGCATCAGATACTTTATTTCCATCTACGTCAGACTGTGTTTGTGAATATACAGAATTTGATACCACTCCAACCATCTATGAACTACTTATTAAAACAAAATGCTTCATTTCTTCCACCATTTTATTGTTACTCATTTGACAAAGATTCCCTTCGTTGTTTGTCAAAGTTACTCTATGACAGTTACTCCACCGTTACTATTTGGGGTGATCGAATTGGTAGCGAAAAGTCTAAGCTTGAAAGATGTAAATATGTAATGGCTAATTGGGTAGGAACTGATGGTAATATTGCCAAGACAACAAATGATACTCACCCTGGAATTGTGAAATACTTTTTCCACCAAAAGATTAAAATCAAATGGGAGGGGAGTTTTATGTTACTTCAATGGCGAATGTCTGGTGGTATAAACCACATCCACACCGTCATTCCCCCAATCATCCGATCCAAGTCTTTATGCCTGACTTGTTTGAACCGTTTGGCCCATCCACATTTATCCCACTGACTCGGATCAAGAGTGCATGTGTTGTGTGTCCCATTAAACTTGAAACAGAAACTGTTCTTACTGTGTGTGCAATCAAGAAAAAAGTTTATATTTGAAAATTAATTGTATTTAAATTTTCTAATATTTGAATTGTATATGTATCACAAATAAAACAGATATGCTTCACCTAAATAATATATCAGTGAATAGATCAAATATGTATAATATAAGATGCTATATCAGGCATTATCAGCTACATATTTAATCATGCTCATAGATGGTGTTCATAAAGGTGCATATGTGATCCATCTACAACATGAACCATATATGTAGCAAAGGCATTCACTATATGTGATACACGTTTGATCAGTAATTAAGCATATACAATTCAAATGCATTTTTTCATGCAGTGCAGGTTAGAGTCATATTATATAATACTCTATTTTGAAACTGATTGAAGTCGCACCCGCCCACTCCCTAGTACCATCAGATAAACATAAATATGATTGGTAGCCTGATAATCCAGGCCAGTCTGAACAGAAAACTATGCTTCAAGCTTAAATCTTGAATGCTAGTACTAGTCTGGAGTCTGTTACAAAGCACTAAGATTAATATTAGGGAACATGTTCAACTACATGCACTTATGCAGTGTAACTCATTCAGTGTAAATGTATATGCTTCTTGAAACATGTCACTGACACAGCAGCTCCTGAATCCAAAACGAGCATCAGCTATCTGGTCCAGGCCAATGTATTAACCATGAACATACTAAAACATCATATATATCCTTCTATTTATAAGGTAAGTTAATTAATAAAGAAATTATTATAGAAAAAATTCACACATTCTGACAAAAAGTCATTGATACATATAAAAATGAAAGGGAGAACGAAGTATAATTTGCAACACACAAAAAAAAATTAGTCAAGATTTAAATCTACTCCCAGGCCAATTTGTGCTTTTTCCAACCATTCAGATTTCAGCATTTCTGCAGCATATTTAAAATTACCACCATTATCAGCAAAAACATTCAAAAGGTTCTTGCAGTGGCTTTCAGCATCTGATTTCTTGTTAATCCAAATAAATCTATGTTTAAATTCATCTATTATTCTGTTTCCTGTGGGGTTGTCTTTAACTTCATTACTTATCAAGCCTTCTTGAAACATTTCGTTAGCGATCATCGATGAAGACTTGATCGACATATTCACTAGCGCACACAATTTGGCATAATGCTGATCAACTACTTCTACTGTCAGCTTTTTTAACAGATCGATATCAAATTGTTGTGTACATTTCCCTGTGAAAAGGAAATAGTTAATTTTATACATTCACAATTACATGCCAACAATTACGAATCATGCTGACAGATACATGTACTTGCATAGATGAATACAATGTAAGTCATAACGACTTGAGCTACTCCTTCTAAAGTGGATGTTTTGAAACCTCCTCATCCCATTATGATGTCAAGTATATATACATTTACAAACATTTAACACAGTGCAAATAAAGGTCCCATCAAATCCATCCACAAGCTTATTTATAATTTTTTCAGCTGTAGTACTCTGTCTAACATCTCTGCTTATCAATGTTTCTCAAACATGTCATCCCTCACACTTCTTGCAAATTCACCTAATAGTTCACTCAACTTTGCAAAGTGCTTTTCGATTATATTTACGATCAATTTCATTGTGGCAAATATGTCATTGTGTAATTAAACCAATTAAACATTGCAGTATAAAAAGCATGACTATAATTGTGTCATTATGATGACACACACCTCTAGTGCTACATATCAGATAAAGCATGGTGGCATATCCCTGTGATTTCTTTAATGAATTTAAAGTTTAGTTTAGATAGTGTGGCTAATTATTGCCCTTGACATCATACAGTTGTTATAGTTATGACCTCAAACAGTGATCAAATTATTAATACTATTTTATATCACGTGTGCTTGAGATAATACCCCTACAGTTTAAAGCATTGAGCCCTCGGGCCTCATGCTTCAAACTAAATATTTCTTTTGTACTCAGGATATAACTAATACTTTATAACACTTTCACACTAGTATATTACCTCCTATTTGTAATTGTTGTTGCTGTATCAGAGGTGAAGCTTGTACTTTGGAAGATTCTGAAAAAATATTATAATCATAATTTTTGATATCTACCCAACAGGATAGAATTTTTGTCACAATAGACAGATTAGTCAAGAATGTAATCCAAGACTAATTTCTTGTTACCTTCCATGTTGTGAACTACAATTAGTATTGTTTGAGGAGACTCAATCTCTTCAATATCAATTGGATATGTGAGAGACTTGCTAGAGTCCTTCAATGCTTCTACTATAAACCAGCAATATGGAGGATTTAGGTGTTTTTTCCGTCCAAACATATCTACATCTTCTTTATAAATCTATAAGGTGAAATACTCTATCAAAAACTATGTATACATGTAAAACAAGAATAATTCACATGATATGGTGATTTCACACATGGTGTCACTTTCCACAGTTCATTAAAGGTTTCTTGTTGACCATAGCTAACAGAGAGATATTGATCTTTAAACTTAAAACGAATTAATGAGCTGGCTTCTTTAGCATGTGGAATAGACTTTCTAATAAACTGTAAGTAGTAAGAGGCGATCATTATTATAACAGATTTATATATTTCTAAATATCTCACAGTCTGGAGGGTATTAAGTCTTTTTGACACCATAAATTTTGCATTCCATGTTTTCGTCACAACTTTCTCTGAGAAAACTTGGCCATAATATAAACAGGCAGAATAAGGTATTTGATGAGATGATGTTGGGCTGATAGGGCTAGTACTGCTAGTAACATCTACTACTAGAAATATGAGATGAAATGTACTAAGGTCAGAGTTTACATAATTGTATTATAATGTATAGACTATATGCACTGAATAAATGTGATGTGCTATGTTAGATAATTATAGATGTATAATTACACTAATATTAATAATACATCAGCATGACTGTATGTAGGCCATATATACATTCATACTTACATTCATCTGTGCTAACAGGTACTACAGGTATTCCTTTACTTCCTGGACACTCTTTTCGACTTTCCTTTTGTTTTACCTCTTCATTCTCTTCATCATTTGTTTCTTCTTCACCTGTTTCAATTTTAACATTTTGTTTACCTTCTTTAACATCTTCTTCTTCATCTCCTCCTTTACCAGATCCACTAACTGCTATTAAGTGAGGTGAGGTTGGCTTCATATAACTAGCAGTGATATCTACAGCTAGAAATATAACATGCACTATAAGATCACAATGTGGAAAATAGGTAATTATAGAAATGCATTTTTTTTTCAGATTCCAAAAAAAATCCTGAATTAAAAAATTAACGACAATGAAATAAACTACTTTCCTATTATCAACATTCCATATACAATATATTAGCTGCTTGTGTACTTTGCTATGTACTGAGAAGCTTACATGTAGTGTCGCTATATGAAAATTAAAGAGTGGGTTTAATTTTCACTTCATAAAAAACTATTCATGATTGCAAGAATGCTAAATTAACTAAGCGCCAGATAAAACAATTGAATAGTATCTTAATAATTATGAAGTTAATTTAGTCCTAAATAAATTATTTATAATGTTATTATACATAATTACTATATATAATCCTCAGTAAAACCATAGCAACATACAATCATAGGTGGTTACTTACACTTTGTCAGTTTATCACTGTCATCTGTGGTTATTGGCTTAGTTTTCTTTTCTTTTACTTCAGTATCACTAGATTTGTGCTTTACGTCTCCACAAGAGGTTGATTTCTTTGTTTTGTTGACCACTGTGTTATGCGCAAAATTTAATCACGATTACATTTATATTCAATCAGGCTAGTGCATTCTGGACACTTTGGATTAAAGTGTCCTGATTATATGGGGTGTCCTTATTGTACAGGGTTGACTTATAAATTGTCATTGTGAATAATTATTGATTGGATCCAGAAATCATGACATGCTACTTTTGAAAGGAGTTCAGATATAACTCATTGCTTTCAATTAATATAGTATTACTTAGATTTCTATTTCCCAGTTTTGTTTTTAAAGAACTATTTATTTTTAATTACGGAAGCTGAGATAGCATGCAAATTTCATTGGGGTAGTAAAACTCAGTTCATATTTCAGGATATGGAGGTGTCTGTGTTTTCCTATGGTCTACTATACATTATTCTATGTCTGCATTTTCTAATAATAATTATTTGTGGTTTCAAGCATATCCTATAAAAAGAAAGCATTTTTGCCTATATAATTATGCAGACCCTTAAGTACATATAATTAAGCTATACATTCTTCCTTGCCTTTCTCATTTTCACTTTCACTAGATTCATCTGTTTCATTACTGTCTGTCATCTCATCATCTGTTGTTTCCATCTCACTAGATTCTTCTCCATTTGTCATCTCTTCGTCACTTGTTTTGTTGTCACTAGATTCATCTCCATCGCTATTTCCTTCTCCACCTTCTCCCACTTCTCCTTCCCCAGATCCATCATTGCTACCTGGGTCTTCATCTTCCTCTCCATTTTTTGTCGAATGTACATCTTGTTCGTTAGCAACACTTTCCTTATAACTAGATCCATTGCCACCGTTTTCTTCTTCATCTTGACTTCCCTCAACTGTTTCCTGTGCAATTGAGCTCAGCTTCATTTCACTCTTTTCAGTACATGGAATAGGTTTGACTATGGAATGTTCTTTCTTGAACACAATGCAATAGCAAGCATTGCTTGAAATACGAATGCTTCCATATTCATTCTGGAGAGTAAACCTTTCATCATCCATGAGATGAAATTTATAGCCACTTGTTGATGAAACCGAAGAAGCAACAGCAAATGAAACATTCTTTATTACTCGTTGATCTGATATATCTAAACAGTGTTGCAGATGTATCTCCAGATCCTTCAAAACTGGAGTGGAGATGGTGACAGCATAAACCGCACTGACTAACTCAATGTCTTCAGGAAAGATAAAATTACCCCCGGTAAGAGCACTTACTCTCACAGCACAAGTATCATGGGCAGAAATGGTGTGGTGATATGAACGAAGTTTAAATCCACATTCCTCCCAGACAAAGTAATGATGCTGGTCTCCTTGTACAAGAAAAAGATTTTGATCAGCAATTATAGCTTCATGCAAAAGAGCTATAAGAATCAATTGTAATAAGTTGATTATGCAACAATAATTAATGTCCAAATTAATGTTCACCTTCCATAGGCTTTAGTTCATTAAATTGTCCTGCATCATACTCAACCTTCTGTATGAGTGTCTCAGAGGATTCAGCTAACTTAGATGACATATCTTCATTGTGATCTAAATAATTATTGTATATTATAATATATAATATATATTGTATTAAAATAAGTCAGAAATGATACGCTTTGACTGATAATGTTTACCCTCAAGACAGTATTCCTCGAGATCAATTACCTAAAGGCAGGTTTAGACATTATGAGATTAGAATCATTAGACAATCTTGGAGTAGAAATTCTGGGAAGTACACGTATATACGATGATAAGGTATGATACCCTTAGCTTAAAAGGCAAAGGGAAGGTGTTAAAAGGGGGACTAGAAAAAAATAATAAACACCATTATATACAGTAAACTCTTGTTCTACATATAACAAAATGGATCTGCAATAGCTTTAAGTCAAGTTTGTTAACTTGTTTTAAGAAAATGTATAAAAAATCTTACCCTAAATTTGTAATTACGACAACCTTCAAAACGGATGTAATATAGATGTCAATACTTGATTAATTACTAATCAACACAGAACGTGATTTCAATATTTCAATTTGCCTTTCAATGCAGTTGTACTTGTTTTAATAGCAGCTGGTACATAAGAGTAACGGGCAATTACAAAATTTAATTTTAATACAAAGTAGTCTGAGAATAAGAATCAATGGAATCGAGTACGATATCGAGTATGGTTATGGTTTGAATTTTGACACTTGGGCATTTATAAACAAACATTGTATGGGTGTGGTTAGTAATGAGGTGTGTCATGGGTGAGACTACTCGGAATCAAATAAATCAATTTCAGGACTAGTACCGCTGGATACCTGTAATCTTTTGCTTGGAATCGAATAGTGTGGTATCAGAATTGCAAACAAGAGTTATTTACTTACTGACTTATTTCCCTAGCTGGTAAGCATATATTCCTATGTTACTTATGAGTATATATAACTTCATAATTTTTTTAAATGTATAAATTTATGTCTAAAGTGTACAATATGCATGACATAATTGTTTGCATAGCATTCATGTTTTAAATAGGGTGTTGTTATTACTATATAAACAAACCACTTGGGGTGAGTAGGGGGAGATCCCAGGCTCGAAGATCAAATATCTTTAACCAATCATAGCTGAAGGCTATGTATGCCCTCAGAGGGCATACATAAATCTAGTGAATGTCCGGTAAAACGAAACTGAACTGTATACAAAGTATATGGGGAGCAGGACAAGAGTGGCAAAAATAGGCCAAAATGTCCAGCAGTTGGCTCAATGTTTCCACACCCCTGTGCCCTCTAGTGATTCCACATGTAATTTATGATTGCATGGCTATTGTTTAAATTCATAATTATATATGAATTTAAACAATTTATAACTACTATGATTAATATATAATTAATCATAGTAATAAATTTAATACATTTACAAGCTACAAATCAAGAGGCAGGTGTAAAGTGGAAACAGGCTAGGGACAGCTAGATAGTGGTGACTTGCATTATCATTGCAGCTAGAATGGCTACAATGTAGTAGACAACAGAAGTGATCTTTGCTTTAATTATTATACCATTCAGTTTCATCCTTGTGGTTTTTTTAGCTACTTTGTGTATATATTTTGGCCACAGTGGCATACTTATAATAATATACAATTAAATACGCGTATATATCTAACCTTTCATGACTGATATATCTTTTGGCTCATTTTCTGACTGTATTTTTTCATGCTACATATGAAACATTTGAACATACATAAATTATATTACATAAACTAAATAAGATGTAAAAATGTTGTCATGTCTGCAGCAGTACCTCTGGTAACGTCATTATTGAACTAGAAAAAGTGAACATGCTGACCATCTAAGCTAAAAACCTAACTAACTAATTGTGTGGAGCTATTTAAATGTAGTCATAGTAACCTATTCAAGTACCAATTTATTATCTATTTTAGAACCCATCCTCTTGAAACCACATTGCTATATAAACTGGTATTAGTATATAGTTATTGATAACTTAGTCTCTAATACCACCCACCCCTAGACCTAATACCTGTCATCCCATTTCAAATAATTCTACACAGATTCCAATAAACTGATCAAAAATAACAGATGCCAGTACTAAAATAGTGGATCACTACTTACCATATCCTCTTTATCTACATTGCCACTATGTGTCATTAACATATTAACAATGTCAATGTGGCCTTTCTCTTCAGCTATACATAGAGGGCTTTTGCTTTTCTACAGTAAAAAAAAAACATTAAAAAATAAAAGTGTTTATCTTCCAATACTTACACTAATCATGTATAACATAACTTGAAGCAGAGTGCATAATCACATGTATCTATTACAAGTTACTTACCCAATCTTTTGTATCCAAATTAGCACCATGTTTGATTAAGATATTAACAATGCCAGTCTGACCATTCTCAGCCGCTAGATGTAATGGGCTTCTGTTATACTGTAATAAAAATGTCACTATACAATATCATTACAGATGAACACCATTTGATATAGTGGGAGTACTTAAAATTTATCAACACAACATGGAAACTGAAGCATATAAGCCATTGCATCCATTACAAGTTTCTTACCAAATCCTTTTTATCCACATTAGCACCATGCAATACTAAGATATTAACAACATCAGTGTAACCTTTCTCTACAGCTAGATGTAAAGGACTTGTGCCTTCCTGTAATGAACAATGCTTCTTTATCTTCAGTACAAGTGAACATCAGTTTACATACATATATTATAAAAACACTAAAACTTATATTTACAATGAAACACTAAATGTGTGCTACTGATAAAATAACCCACTGATTCGGATACCACTCCTAGAAAAGTAAAACACAGATTTGATTCCATTTTGCAGAAGTTGTTTTGTGGACAGACGTCTTTTACTACCCTTGTACTATAGTGTTTTAAACATTGCATTCCTACTTCCTAGCTAGTATTTGCTATCAAAATAATTGGTGCTTCTACTCATGTAAACACAAATTTGCTTAATGTCTTAAAATCAATATAATTATGTATGAGTGTCTAAAATCAACTTACTACGTTTTCATGATAGTTAACATTAGCCCTACACTTAATTAGTCTCTCAATAATAGTGATATCGTTCAATTTTACTGCTTCTAGCAAAGCTCTATTCTAAACAAAGTAACAGAATATTATTAACAATCATGTAAAATAATTACTGCATTTAGACTGAAAATAATTTCAACCTACAGGATTTGCTCCTTTCTTGATTAGACTTTCAAGTTCATCAACTTCTTTTAGACTAATTATATTCACAAGATGATCATCCTGGTGATACAAGTTTAGTCAAACATGTTATAAACATTCACAAATAACAGGAATACAATAACAATGTAAACTTATTATAATTATTGATTCATGCAAAGAAACATTTATAAAGTGACTACATAGTACATATAGTGGAAATTTACGTCTGAATAGCAGATATTTTTGGGACAGATGCTGGTGTCTTTTATTATGTACAACAAAATATATAATTATATAATTCTTAAGGAATATAGTATGAATTTTATTGTTATAATTTATAATTTTTATGGCCATCCTTATGATTGCTTTCCATGGGGGTTTAATAAATATTATGTTTGTGTATACGTTGTTATGGAAGCTGCATTGTGCTCAAACTACAGCCCAGCAGGAAGAAATGAGCTTCTGGAAAGCATTATTGATACTATAGAACTGCTGTGGCTGAAATAGATAGCAAAAGTCATAAAGAATGGTAACAGCAATAGGTTGGATTTCAGATGTGACCAAGAAAAGCAATCAGAGAAATACTTTTCTCTTCACTATAAAAACACATTGCAGTAAGAAATCAAATTTTATAGCCATTTTGTATTAGTCATGCCCATTGTACATTGTCGGGAGAAAAATTCTGCAGCAACTTTTAATATCCACATAAAAAATGTCATCCATTGTTAAGAGTGGAGGTATCCATCCATGTAGAAATGATTGTCCACTGTACTCAACCTACCTTTGCTCTTTGTGAAGTAAGTATCTCAAATACTTCCTGATTCTTTGCTTTGTGAAGTACTGACTATAATGGTTAGGAAAAAAGTTAAATTTTATGGTATTACTTTACACATTTTAAACTTACAAATCAGCCCACAATACAACATTGAAATGTTTCTAATTGCTTACAATAATTACATACAGTTCCTTACCCTATTCACATTGGCACCATGTGATATTAAGATATTGACTATGTCAGTGTGAACTTTCTCTACAGCTACATGTAAAGGACTTCTGCCATACTACAATGAAAAAATCATTTAAACAGTCGCATTACAATAATTAGTAATGATTTGAAAGATAAGTGTATGTATACGTACATGACATGGTATTTACCATATCCATTTTATTCACATCAGCATGATTCATTAAAATAATAACAATCTCAGTGTGACCTTTCTCTGCAGCTACATGTAAAGGACTTCTGCATCCCTGTAGTCATCAAATAGTTTCATAAAACATGAATATCATCCACATTAATTAGTAGTGATTTGGAAAGACAAGAGTATATATAAGCATTTGTGTCTATTACAAGTTCCTTACCCTATCCATTGTATCCACATTGGCACCATGTGTTACTAATATATTGACAATGTCAGTATGAACTTTCTCTACAGCTACATGTAAAGGACTTCTGCCATACTACAATCAAAAAATCATTTAAACAGTCGCATTACAATAATTAGTAATGATTTGAAAGATAAAACATGAACATCATCTGATATAGTTGCACTAATTGAAAATCCCAAATACAAACTTGAAACACATATATATATGCACATGCATCTATTACAAGTTCCTTACCCAATCCATTGTATCCACATTGGCACCATGTGTTACAAGAATAATAAAAAACATTTTCAATAAAAATGAAAGAAGATGTAGGGATGTCAAAACCCAAAAAGCAAGCAAACAAGGTTGGGAAGCTAACTTAGGACCCAAAATTAAACAAACCACTTCCATATAACCCTACATAAGTGCTTACACCTCTGTACAAAGAGCTGTAATTATGTAGGGTTATATGGAAGTGGTTTGTTTAATTTTGGGTCCTAAGTTAGCTTCCCAACCTTGTTTGCTTGCTTTTTGGGTTTTGACATCCCTACATCTTCTTTCATTTTTATTGAAAATGTTTTTTATTATTCTTGTTTTCATTGATTTTTTTCTAAACGATGTGAATGTTTTTTTTGTAGATTGCAGAAATACTATATATCATTATGAAATCATGCAATCAAAAATGCATTAAAATTTGTTCATCAATGAAGGTCAGTCTTTTGTTTATGTATTGATTATCATTCTCTTTCACTTACAGATGATGTATATTCTCTATTCACTTACATCACTGTCTGCAGTCCTACAAGAAGTAGTGTCAGTCACTGTGTCAACCATTCAGTATTCCAATGCTTATCATAGTATACAATATTATTATACAATTGCTTTAATATTAATAATTATTATATTCATTATTAGTATTTGCTCACAAACTCACAAATGTTATTACAATGCCAAACACTTCCACCTTTTCAGCTTCCATGTTAAGAGTATACAAATGCGCATGCGTAATTAAATTCCACTTAGGAAAATGGCGTCCAATTCCAGATCAAATCTTTGTAGTCGTTGAGACTGTCTTCTTTCATAGTATCTGAAGATATCATCTCGATACTTTACGACCAGAATTTTACTATAAATGCGACGGGAATGGTGCTAGAATCATCGTGATAGGTCAACAAACAAAAAAATGATTTGTCTGGAAAATATTAATATGATGAAGATTTTGCCAGTTTTGCCACTCGCCGGTTCTCTACCTTAACAATAATCTTCGGCCATCTAGAAGGTATTGGTAGTCATAAAAACACTAGATATAAACAGGCATGTGTGTATAGAAACTTATGTGTATATATTACCAGAGATTTCAGCTCATCACTTGCAATTGAAATGCATGGGCGGCCATTTTTTTTCCGTGCCATCCCTACATAGAGAGTACTACCGTACTCTCTGATTAATATATTGACAATGTCAGTATGACCATTCGCTGATGTTACATGTAAAGCACTTCTGCCATACTGTAGTGAATAAATCATTAAACAGTTTCATTACACATGAACATCGTCTAATACAGTTCCTCTGTACTTGGATTATAAATACCATTTTAAAACAAGTGTATAAGCACATGATTCTATTTCAAGTTCCTTACCTCATCCTTTGTATCCACATTGGCACCATGTGTTATTAATATATTGACAATGTCAGTATGACCACTTGCTACAGCTTCATGTAAAGGACCTTCGCCCTCCTGTAGTGAATAAATCATTAAACAGTTTCATTACACATGAACATCGTCTAATACAGTTCCTCTGTACTTGGATTATAAATACCATTTTAAAACAAGTGTATAAGCACATGATTCTATTTCAAGTTCCTTACCTCATCCTTTGTATCCACATTGGCACCATGTGTTATTAATATATTGACAATGTCAGTATGACCACTTGCTACAGCTTCATGTAAAGGACCTTCGCCCTCCTGTAGTGAATAAATCATTAAATAGTTTTATTAAACAGGAACATCATCATCTAATACAGTTGCACTACTTAAAATGATCAATACAACTTTGAAAGACAAGTATATAAGCACATGTATTTATTACAAGTACTTTACCCTATTCTTTAAATCCACATTGGCACCATGTATTATTAGTATATTGACAATGTCAGTCCGACCATTTGATGCAGCTTCATGTAAAGGACTTCTGCCTTCCTGTAGTGAATAAATAATGAAACAGTTTCATTACACATGAACATCATCTAATATAGTTGCACTACTTAAAAATCATCAATATAACTTTGAAAGACAAGTATATAAGCACATGTATCTATTAAAGTACTTTACCCTATTTTTTAAATCCAAATTGGCACCATGTGTTATTAATATATTGACAATGTCAGTATGACCACTTGCTACAGCTTCATGTAAAGGACCTTTGCCCTCCTGTAGTGAATAAATCATTAAATAGTTTTATTAAACAGGAACATCATCATCTAATACAGTTGCACTACTTAAAATGATCAATACAACTTTGAAAGACAAGTATATAAGCACATGTATTTATTACAAGTACTTTACCCTATTCTTTAAATCCACATTGGCACCATGTGTTATTAGTATATTGACAATGTCAGTCCGACCATTTGATGCAGCTTCATGTAAAGGACTTCTGTCTTCCTGTAGTGAATAAATAATTAAACAGTTTCATTACACATGAACATCATCTAATATAGTTGCACTACTTAAAAATCATCAATATAACTTTGAAAGACAAGTATATAAGCACATGTATCTATTAAAGTTCTTTACCCTATTCTGTAAATCCACATTGGCACCATGTGTTATTAATATATTGACAATGTCAGTATGACCATTCACTGAAGCTTCATGTAAAGGACATCTGCCTTCCTGTAGTGAATAAATCATTAAATAGTTTCATTAGACAGGAACATCATGTGATGTAATTGGCATCAGTTGCACTAATTGTCATGGAGTTAAAATATCCCATTGTGGTGTCAACATTAATTTTATGAACAATTTGTGACCAAAAATTATTTACATCTGTAGACAGGCATTCTTTTATGTAAACTGTAAAGCAATTAACTGTCTGCAGGTATGGTATGGCATATTCACTTTACTATACTACCACCAGCCACCTTGGTATAACAGTATAATTAAATTTTATTGTAGGAGTGAACTAAGTGTTTGTTTTAACCCCTGCCATAAGAAAACCTTACTGGCATTTTTTTGACACATTTTATGATCACTAGTATACAAATCAGAGATAGCTCCTTGGTAGGCTATAAGAGTCATACAGCCCTTACCTCGGGGTACACTGTTGACCACATTCCTTGCTTAATTGTTTTCTACACCTACATTTTAAATGTCACTGCAAAGTGTTTTCAACAACAACAGTTTCTATAAGCGGCTTTCTTCCTGCTGATCTGCCAACTGCTTGAGCACGCGTTGATTTACGCAACACATCTGCTATTCGACCAGAATGACATAACTTCCTTAACTTTGCATGCAATGCTTATATGACACAAACATTATTATATACATGTAAGTATTAGTTAAATCATCAGTGCAAGCACTGTATGGGAAATATAGCGTGAGGTTGGGGTAGAAAAGCTCATACAACATGAGGCAGAGCTGTGTGCTGTATGAGGCTTCAACACACACCGGCAATGCTATACTTCCAGCACACCAAAAGCAAGACTAGTGCTTCAACTGGTTTTAACAGTTTGATTGATATCAGAGAAGAATGAAGTAGCTTATAACTATAATAACCATAACTAAATTACAAGAAAGTGACGAAACTAGACGTACTATAACTATAACTGAAAGTGGTCAATATTGTGAAACTGAAACAACACTAATGTAAAGGCAATCACAAGGATAGCTCTGCTGGCCACAATCAACAATACAATTTTGAAACACCAGTATATAAGCACATGTATCTGTTACAAGTTCCTTACTCTATTATATCTATTTGCATCAGCACCATGTGTTACTAGGAAATGAACAGCTTCAATGTGGCCTTTCTCTACAGCTACATTTAACGGAATTCTGCCTTCCTATAGTAAATAAGTCAGTTTGATTACACATGAACATCATCTAATATAGTTTTAGTACTTAACATTATAAATACAAAGTTGAAACACAAGTAGCTCTTAACAAGCTTCTTACCCTATCCTGTTAATTGTTCCTGAAAATAATTATATGAAACACTTGTGTGGTTACCTGTTAGCAAAGGTTTTTTAAACACAGCTACTCTTCAAAATATGCAGTGCTTCTACTCACATGTATACAAATTCAATCTCTCAAAATCAACAGAGGAGCATGCATATAAAGTGTTTAATATTAACTTACTGTCTCGTCACAGTACTTAACATTAGCTCCACACTTTATTAGTCTCTCAACAATAGTGATATCATTCAATTTTACTGCTTCTAGCAAAGCTTTATTCTAAACAAAGTAACAGAATATTACTTACAATAATGTAAAATAATTACAACATAAGAATTGCATTCAAACTGAATAAAGTTTATTGGTATTTGAACCTACAGGATTTGCTCCTTTCTTGATTAGATTTTCAAGTTCATCAACTTCTTCTTTTAGACTAATTACATTAACAAGATGATCATCCTGTTGATAACAAATACAAATTTTGTCAAACATGTTATAAACATTTACAGATAAACTCTACCACATGAACATAATTTACAAAGTGACTACAGTGGAACATCCAAATAACTAAATCACATAAACAAATTCATAGTTGACCGAGCAATATATTAAACATATCCATGATCACCAGGACAAATATTTTTTGAATCCTCATTACCACTAAACATCAAAAGGAATTATACATCTCATCGTTTAATTTTGATACCACCTCACAGATAATCACAAAGGAGCAGTGAATTTATTTTAGGAATGTAGTACATATAATTTATTGCTGATCATGTGACTTGTGGCCAATCAGAGTGCCGTCTCATGATTGAACACTAAATCACTTTTGCATGCAATAAGTTAGTTATTGCACACTTTGCTCACCTCTACTAACGAAGCAGCTCCAACAACAGTGGTAATTTACCAGATCGTCAATAAATCACTTAGAACACACTTGACAGTGCATTGTGTGTTTCAATGTAGCACTTGGGTGGTCAAGAAAAGTCTCGTTTACATAACTTTGGCTGGTGCATTATGTAAACTCAACCTTTATTGACCCACGCCTTGTGCTACAATAAAACACATTATCACAGTAAAGTGTGTTCTAACTATTACATAAATAAAGTGTTCCAGTAAGAATAAACATTTATGGCCATTTTGAAATACCCAAGCCCATTGTTGTTATCAGGAGTAATCTTTCAATATCTAGACCAAAATTGTCATCTGAGAATAGAGGTATATACACTTAATATATTGTTCGGCAACTATGAATTTATTTATGTATTTTAGCTATTTAGAGTTCCATTGTACATTTTATTTGTAAATGTTTGACTATACTGGAGTGCACATACATTGAAGATCAGTCTGTGAATAAATGATCATCATAAGGTGTCTGTTATTGGAGGCTCCACTGTACTTAGCCAAAATATTTCCTCAATTAAACCTTCACTTTCACTTAAACTTACCTTTGCCTTCTGTGTAGTAAGTATCTTAAGCACTTCCTGACTCTTTGCTTTTTTAAGTATTGACTACGATGGTTAGAAAAAGTTAAATTTCACATATTTTCAAACTGAAAAGTATTCTAAACATTTCCAATTTTCAGATTAGTTCATACTACTAATCCAATAACAATGAAATGTTTGTAACTGATTATAATATTATGTTGAGTTCCTTACATTATCCACATCAGCACCATGTGTTACTAGGATATCAACAACTTCAGTGTGACCATTCTCCGCAGCTACATGTAAAAGACTTCTGCCCCTCTGTAGTGAACAAGTTATAAAACAGTTTCATTACACATGAACATCATCTAATATAGTTGCACTGCTTAAAATTATAAATACAAATTTGAAACACAATTATATCAACACATGTATCTATTACAAGTTCCTTACCCCATCCTTTGCATTTGTATTGGCACGATGTTTTAGCAAGATATCAATAACATCAGTGTGACCTTTCTCTACAGCTACATGTAAAGGACTTCTTCCATCCTGTTGTGAATAAAACAGTTTCATTACAAATGAACATCATCTAATATAGTTCCATCACTGAAAATTATAAATACAACTTTGAAACACAAGTATATATCAGAGAGTACGGTAGTACTCTCTATGTAGGGATGGCACGAAATAAAAATGGCTGCCCATACATTTCAATTGCAAGTGATGAGCTGAAATTATAGAGACAAGTCTTAATAAACACATATCTTTCGATATCTAGTGATTTTATGACTAATGATGAGCTAAAATTATAGAGACAAGTCTTAATAAACACATATCTTTCGATATCTAGTGATTTTATGACTAACAACATCTTTTAGACAGTTGGAGATCATTTTTAAGGTAGAGAACCGGCATCATATTATTAATAATATTATTTTTCCAGACAAATCATTTTTTTTTTTGTTGAACTATCACAATGATTCTATCAACATTCCAATCGCATTCTTTGTAAAATTCTGGTGTACAAGTATCGAGATGATATCTTTAGATACTATGAAAGAAGACAGTCTCAACGAGGGCGAAGATTTGATCTCAAATTGGACGCCATTTTTATAAGTGTATTCATTAATTTAGCCACGTGGAATTAATTGCTCATGCGCATTTGCTCATGAAAGCTATTTACTGAAACTGCCTGCTGCTATGTTGGAATAGTAATAAAGTTTGTGAGCAAATTCATTCTTAAAATAATGAGCATAATATTAAAACCATGGTATACTGATAATATAATATTATATACTATTGTAAGCACTGGAATGCCGAATGGTTGACACCGAGGCTAGCACTACTTCTTGTGGCAAAGCTGTAAGTGAAGTATAAAATAGGCAGTGTCATCTGTAAGTGAAAAAGAATGATAATCATTTCACAAATACAAAAGTCTGACCTCCAATGATGATCAAGCGTCATAGCAATCTACATAAAATATTCACAAATCGTCTATCATTCAGAAAAAACAATAGAAACAAGAATAATGAAAACATTTTCAATAAAAACAGAGAAAGATGTAGGGACGTCAAAACACAAAAAGTGTGCAAACAATGTTGGGAGGTTAACGTATGACCTAAAATTAAACAAACCAATTCCATATAACCCTACATAAGTAAAGCTCATTTATTTTGCTTTATAGCGGTGTATGTACTTATGTAGGGTTATATGGAAGTGGTTTGTTTAATTTTAGGTCCTATGTTAACCTCCCAACCTTGTTTGCACGCTTTTGGGGTTTTGACGTCTCTACATCTTTCTCCATTTTTATTGAAAATGTTTTTATTATTCTTGTATATATATACACATGCAAAATTCCTACCCAAGCCATTGTATCCACATTGGCACCATGTGTTATTAAAATATTAAGAGTATCCATGTGACCATTCTCTGCAGCTACATGTAAAGGACGTCTGCCATACTGTAGTGAACAAGACATTAAACAGTTTCATTACACATGAATATTATCTAATATAGTTCCACAACTTAAAATTCTAAATACAACTTTGAAACAGAAGTATATAAGTACATGTATCTACTACAAGTTCCTTACCCTATCGTATTATTAACAATAAATATTCCTATAAAATACTCATTTGTTTACCTGATTTTAGGGTTTTTTTTATATTCACAAAAACTGTCGATACATTTGTACTATATATAGTGTTTTGAAAATTGTATTCATACTTCCCTATTATTTGTTATCAAAGATACATTGCTTCTACTCACATATGTATAAATTTAATATCACAAAGTCAACTTACTGTCTCGTCACAGTACTTAACATTAGCTCCACACTTTATTAGTCTCTCAACAATAGTGATATCATTCAATTTTACTGCTTCTAGCAAAGCTTTATTCTAAACAAAGTAACAGAATATTACTTACAATAATGTAAAATAATTACAACATAAGAATTGCATTCAAACTGAATAAAGTTTATTGGTATTTGAACCTACAGGATTTGCTCCTTTCTTGATTAGATTTTCAAGTTCATCAACTTCTTCTTTTAGACTAATTACATTAACAAGATGATCATCCTGTTGATAACAAATACAAATTTTGTCAAACATGTTATAAACATTTACAGATAAACTCTACCACATGAACATAATTTACAAAGTGACTACAGTGGAACATCCAAATAACTAAATCACATAAACAAATTCATAGTTGACCGAGCAATATATTAAACATATCCATGATCACCAGGACAAATATTTTTTGAATCCTCATTACCACTAAACATCAAAAGGAATTATACATCTCATCGTTTAATTTTGATACCACCTCACAGATAATCACAAAGGAGCAGTGAATTTATTTTAGGAATGTAGTACATATAATTTATTGCTGATCATGTGACTTGTGGCCAATCAGAGTGCAGATAATGCGTCTCATGATTGAACACTAAATCACTTTTGCATGCAATAAGTTAGTTATTGCACACTTTGCTCACCTCTACTAACGAAGCAGCTCCAACAACAGTGGTAATTTACCAGATCGTCAATAAATCACTTAGAACACACTTGACAGTGCATTGTGTGTTTCAATGTAGCACTTGGGTGGTCAAGAAAAGTCTCGTTTACATAACTTTGGCTGGTGCATTATGTAAACTCAACCTTTATTGACCCACGCCTTGTGCTACAATAAAACACATTATCACAGTAAAGTGTGTTCTAACTATTACATAAATAAAGTGTTCCAGTAAGAATAAACATTTATGGCCATTTTGAAATACCCAAGCCCATTGTTGTTATCAGGAGTAATCTTTCAATATCTAGACCAAAATTGTCATCTGAGAATAGAGGTATATACACTTAATATATTGTTCGGCAACTATGAATTTATTTATGTATTTTAGCTATTTAGAGTTCCATTGTACATTTTATTTGTAAATGTTTGACTATACTGGAGTGCACATACATTGAAGATCAGTCTGTGAATAAATGATCATCATAAGGTGTCTGTTATTGGAGGCTCCACTGTACTTAGCCAAAATATTTCCTCAATTAAACCTTCACTTTCACTTAAACTTACCTTTGCCTTCTGTGTAGTAAGTATCTTAAGCACTTCCTGACTCATTGCTTTTTTAAGTATTGACTACGATGGTTAGAAAAAGTTAAATTTCACATATTTTCAAACTGAAAAGTATTCTAAACATTTCCAATTTTCAGATTAGTTCATACTACTAATCCAATAACAATGAAATGTTTGTAACTGATTATAATATTATGTTGAGTTCCTTACATTATCCACATCAGCACCATGTGTTACTAGGATATCAACAACTTCAGTGTGATCATTCTTCGCAGCTACATGTAAAGGACTTTCTCCATACTGTAGTGAACAAGTCATTAAACAGTTTCATTACACATGAACATCATCTAATATAGTTGCACTACTTACAAATATAAATACAAATTTGAAACACAAGTATATAAGCACATGTACTTATTACAAGTTCCTTACCCTACATTTTCATTACACATGAACATCATCTAATATAGCTGCACTACTTAAAATCATACAAGTTTCTTACCGAATCTTTTGTATTGACATTGGCACCATGTCTCACTAAGATATCAATAACATCAGTGTGACCAAAAATTACGGCTGCATGCAAAGGGCTTCTTTCATCCTGTAGTGAACAAGACATTAAACATTTTCATTACACATGAACATCATCTAATATAGTTGCACTACTTACAAATATAAATACAAATTTGAAACACAAGTATATAAGCACATGTATCTATTACAAGTTCCTTACCCTACATTTTCATTACACATGAACATCATCTAATATAGTTGCACTACTTACAAATATAAATACAAATTTGAAACACAAGTATATAAGCACATGTATCTATTACAAGTTCCTTACCCTACATTTTCATTACACATGAACATCATCTAATATAGTTGCACTACTTACAAATATAAATACAAATTTGAAACACAAGTATATAAGTACATGTACTTATTACAACTTCCTTACCCTATCCTTTGTATCCACAATGCCACCATGTTTTATTAAGTGGCAATACATAAGCTTACATGCATTGTAGGGGCATGAGGTTGGAGTTAATTAATAATGACATAGTTATGAATTTTATCTTTATACATCTCCCCCCAAACCTAACAGTCTGTGCACACCTGCGTAACCATCACTGTGTGTGAGGAGGATTACAATAGCCATTTCGGTTTTGCATTTGTGTTTTAGTGTAGATTAGCTGTTTAAACAATGGATATCCAATCATTAGGACAATTATGCATTGTACTAGACATATGAATCTATTTCTATGTATCCAGATACTACTTTAGCGTTTCAGCATGTGTACATTATTGAACAACCGAATCAAAATTGCAAAAAAAGGTCTGTTATAGCAAGAAAAGTAAAAAACACTGAGGCTAGTGTCTACACGTGCACGAAAGTGTGAGATAGTACACTACAAACAAATTAATTAGAATTTTGTTGAAGCAATTATCAGAATACCCAACAATTATTGTGAACTGATTCGAAAACACACAATCTGTTTGATTCGTAGCTTAAATAAATATAACTCAAAATAGCGTCAAAACGAGTGTTTAAACTTCAAATATACATTTCTTATTTTAGAATGTATTTTTTTATTTGATAATTTGAATATTTCTTTATAGTTTGTGGACACACAGAAACTGAACAGAAATTCTTAGTGAAATAAAAATGGTGTGAAGGAAGTTTCTTGCTCTATGTTACTGCCTATCTAGGCTTGCAGTGAGAAAAACAGTTACAATATTGAGGTTAGTGGAGGATCCAGAGGGGGTTTGTAGGTTTCAATGGAACTCTTTTCTAGCCTCGCAAGCTCAATGAACTAGTGGCTGTAACCATGCTACACCATAAATATTCCTTTCGTAACATCAAAGAACTAGTAAGGACAGGCTGTACAGAATCAGCGAATGATTGTGAGAATGAAACGTATAAAAGTCAACAAATGTTTCTGAAGACATAGTCTATCAGACCAACCATGACAGAGGATTGACTTTTATGGTGAGAATCCATCAAAATGTGCTACAAGATATGCAATATGACCATAATTGTAGACTTTGTCAACCCACACCCTCAAAGAAGGCTTCTTTGCTTTACACACCAGAGCAAAAGATTGGTGGAAATTAATGACCACACCCCTATGAATAAGGAATCAATCACCTATATAAGTTTCACCACGCTTCGCCACCTTCTCAGTTTTTCTGAATCTGCCTCTGTCAGTTATTGTTATAAACATCTACATACATGTATAGTACCTACTTGCGTGTATAACAAAACAGTTAGCTAATCTACTAATACTTCCTATTTCACCAGAAACAAGCAAATATATATTCAAGTCATTACAGTACATTGCTCTCTAGCAATATTCTATTATCAAACACATTTTCCCACTAATAATTATAACAGTCTAGATGTAGTTCATTGTGATAAATGCAAATAATTTATTACCAAATAATGATCAATATAACTGACCCAATCATTGTAGTTAACATCAGCTCCACGATTTATTAATCCCTCAACAACAGAGGTGTTACCCATCCTAACTGCTTTCAGCAAAGCCTTATTCTGTATGAAGTAACAAAAGACTACTTATGATATTGAAATACTGTTACATGTATATAACATGAGAATTATATTGAAATCATGATTATGTAACTTGATATTGAACACATACAGGATTTCCTTCATTCTGGATTAGTCTTTCGATAGCTTGGTCTTGTGTGAGGACTACTTCTGTCAGATCATCATCCTGTTCAGTGATATACTAATAGAGTTTCGGCAAACATTTTATATATACAATGCAACAGTTCAAGTAAAAAACATAATATCAATAACATGAATACAAAAGTGTTAATAAACCAAAGACTCCACAAACAAATCATAACAAACTTGATGTCGTTGGCTATGATTAGTACAAAAGACAGGCAATCCAGCTATATATATATATAGCCTCATTCGCAGCCATGCCACTCAATTGCATTCAAAAACAGGAGATCTAACAATAACTGAACTCATTTTGTGATCTACAAATCTTAGCATAGCATTAAACCAACATACACTAGCAACAGCAAACCAAATCAGAGCACAAGACCATTTGCTCATGTACAGCTACAATATACAACACACAATCATCTTGCTTTTCATAAAGGATTTAACAACAGAAGCTGAAAGAAGATCTTGAAGTTAATTGAATCTTTGGGTTAAATACACAATTAATTTAGCTATCTACCAATTGACTGGTATTCTGCATTGCAACGCCATTTGGTCCAAAATAGATCCCAGATACTATAGTAGGTAGAGCTGGGGACAATACTAATTAATAGACTACTCCCATCATGAATCTCATCATGGAGATAATCATAGAGATGGGGATAATATTATTAAAATGTCATGCATAAAAATTCACTCAAGAATTAATCTTGTTCACTGTGAAATAATACAAATTTAAAAAGCTAACTCATCAAACATTCATCTATTATTTTTTTACTGTGCGGCTATGTTTTTGTCTAAATTTTCAGCTTTTTAATAAATTTATTGCTTATAGATTTATCTAGTTATGCCTCATCAAAATTTCCTTGCTTTTCTTAGTGTAATGCACAATTGTAGAATATGTATACAAGATAGTTACATGATTTGTGGTGCTTAGTCATAGCATAGCACATAAATAAAATATAATAACCATGCTGAAAGAATAAAAATTAATTTTACAAAAGTTAAGAGGAAAAAAGATAACTAGCTATAGTAAACTGTATGTATTTGAGAATCCTTGCAACAATCAAACACATATGTATGCTCTTGTTTTCAAATACAGGCAATAGCTATATACACAATGAAGCGATGAATTGACTTACATATACCTGCTCTTGTGTGGGAATAGACTTTACATCCACAGACATTTGCTCATCATATGTTTCCTTTCCCTCTCCATCCTCTTCACTGGAAGACGTTATCTCTGTCTCTGATCTTATGCTCACTGGTACATTTTCAGCAGAGAGTTTCAAATTCAGGGAATAAAATCAGAAGAAAGTTAGTACTGTAAATCTAAACCCACAATATAATTTATAAACATATCCTCAAATTAAGTTTTCTAATCCTTTTATTCTTAAATATCTAAAAAAGGATGGCTTGACCTCCTTATCAATGAATATACTTATTACACAAGTATCATATAGGTTTATGGTATATGCAGGGTTCGAATTTAACTTTCTGATTCACTTGTCCATAGGGCAAGTAGGCCAAAAAATTGCTTGTCCCAGACAACTTATTAATATTCATGAGGGGTGTGTCCAAATTAAATTTAATTAATCCACCGGAATCTGACTGTTCACTGTGTTCAGAATCTTTGTCTTCAGTATATATGTAGCATCTTTATTACCATACCTAAAGACTCATCTCACAGTAACAGCTGATACAGTAACCACGTGTATGTAAACAAAGGTGTGGCTACACCCACAATCATTGCAATGAATATAATTAAATTTAGAAACACTGTTGCTTGTCCAAGGGACAATTTGAATCATTTTTCACTTGTCCCAAAGCATTTTTCACTTGTCAGGACAAGTGGACAAGTGCTAAATTCGAACCCTGGACCGTATATGTAATCACAAAATAAATGCAATTTGTGTCTGTTAGCATGTAAGCTGACTTAGAACTTAAATAACTTGAAAACGACATGACAAGTTCTAAAAAAATAACAATGATATCCAGGAATGTCTTCACTTTGATATTGATCAAACCCTAACCGTATCGATCCCTAACCCTATCCCTAAGCCCACAATAAATCAACCACATAATGATATTCATAAAATGTGACCGAGAATGAGAAAAAAGCACTTATGTCGCAAAAATTGAGAATTGAGTTATTGGTATCATTGGAATCTCCATCTTCTTACCTATATCCTGGTGGTTTCGATTTTGCAATTGCACGCTCCATTGAGTACTTACACGCCCTCAAAGTTTGACAGCTAAAATAATTAAAATGCCTTTTCAATTATTTTAGCTGTCCGTTTACGTAAGCATGTGGTACACAAAAGAGATGCAGGAGAGAGTTTAAAGGTTTATTTTAGCATTTAGATAGTTTGTAATCGTTTTTTAAACTACTACATAGTTAAAATATTGTAGTTCACTTCCAGATTAGCGAGTATTCTTCAGCAATCACGGCCAAAATGGACAGATATAAACATTGAGTAACATTTAATTAAATTCTGTTGTTATTATTGATGTTTAACTGAAGTCTGTATATATACGATCAGACTGTTGAAAGTAGATGTGATTATGATGTAGATTTACTTACTTAGGTTAACTGTGATCATTATAGTTATTTATAAGCTTAATTGTTTGAAAGCTATTCCTCTTTGTTGATATTAATAGACCAAAGTGTAAAATTAATGTTATATAAATAATATTTGTAAGTAGTATTAATAATGAACAATAAAACATGTATTTGAACAAATTAATCTTTTATTTAGGCTTTTCTTTTAGAATATAAAAATCACTGGAGGTATATCACTACTGAGACTTTCTCATCATCACCAATACCTTCATCATCACTGGGACAATCTTCATTAAGAGAATCAGTTTAAATGTTGTTTGTTTATTGTTTAATGATAGTAAAATTAATAAAGAAAGTATGTTGCTATGCGTTGCTATGGACTCGTCCGTTAGCGTCCGCGTTACATTTCGTTGTTTCTATTCCGTGTATTCAGCAATGGCTGATGCACGGTCACCTAAAACGTCTCCTACGAGTGCAGTAAACCTTGCCAGAAGACTTTAGACTATCTCAGAGGAAGGGTAAGTTACCTATAATCATAAAGAAAGTAAAATCTTGACTTCGACGAGTGATCGCTAAATTAGCTATTTTGGCTTATAACTCAAAATGCAACAGAAGTGCCTTTTCTCATTCGCGGTCACAAATATTGAACAACATTATATAACAGTAAAGTGGGTTGAATGAGAAACTAATGCTAGGGTCATCTTTTCTTACAAGTAATCAGATGGATAGAACTTGCACTAGTTGTTTTATAGGTTTTTGAACTTTTCAGACAGAAACCATGCCATATACAATCAACAGGGTCCTCCTTAAACAAAATGACATTAAACAAACATTATACAGCAAATATTTCAGGTGAAGTTGGCATCTAGTAGAACTACAGAATCTACTTTAATCTATTGTAGTCTCGCTGGCTAGACTGTATTTGGGAGGGCCCGAAATAAACAGTGTGGTAACTCTGGTCAACTTCCTGTGACAAATAGGAATGCGATTACTGGAAAAGTCAGGTGCACGCACAAACCTGCAAATTAAATTCTAACACTCACAAAAACATATTTTCCTTGAAAAAAGCTTCTTCTTGTTTGGGCCTCATTCTTTAAAGTTCACGACTTTGAGATAGCACTAAAGACACAGGTTGATGAAGCTTCAAGTGATGGCTATGATCTCATTGGTGCTGCACACATCCCTGCAGCAGTCACAGAAAGATGACAAAGATCAACAGACAGTTGTTTCGGGCCTTCCCAAATACAAGTTAGCTAGCAAGACTAAATCTAATGGAGCCACAACAACAATATTAATTATAAAACAAAAAAAAAAACACACCTGACTCAGTTTCCATGTCCTCAGCTTCCAGTTTAGTGGTATCTCTTTTCTTTTGAATCTTTTCAAGAATGTGCTTTAGAATCTCCACCTTTGCCATGACCTGCAAAACTGTTACTAGGCTTGTAGGGCTTTGGTTGATCTTAATCTCTACTCGATCCATGAGTAAGTCTGCTGCTTCGTATCCTTTCTTTCTACGCACTGCAGTTTTGGTTTGCATGTCAATGATGCGTTTTGAATATAGTTTTCCTGCAAAATCCAGCAATACTTCATCAGCACAGTCTAATACTTTACACAGTTCATTATGGTGATCCCGAAGAACCTGGCTGTGAGTTGACTTCACAACGACTTTAGGCTTCTCCATTTCAAACACACCCGACAACCAAGGCCGCGCCCTGTCCAATTTCATTGATGCGTAGCTAAGTTTCCATAGCAATTTTTCATGAATATCATCAACCAGGTTCAACCATAGACTATGTATAAGGGATTGGAAACGGCGCACGTGATCCCATAGCATCAATGCATAAGTCTGTGACGCACTCCGTGTCCCCAGAAATCATTTATTACTTAGTGGTGAGGACTGATCATAGAAAAACACCATTCCTTGCTGAAACTGGACTATTAAGGTGTTTTTTCTTGATATACATATTGCTATTGTATCGTTTTAACATCTCAATTGCTAAAACATTAGCAACAAATCATTTAAGATGTTAAAAACTATTGTTGTTTAGTACATATCATAACGAAAATGGGTTTTGCGACTCTTACTTCTTTTAATAACAGTTCTGTTGCAATATTCCCATGTAAGTTTTGTTACTGAATAAAATCCAGTTGAAACGGTTAAGAGGTACTTATACTTTGGGGACTCTAAGCAGTGTGGTAGGTCATATAGTTCAATACTGCAGTTTTCTAGCTGAAAGTATAGCACTCCTATGTTGGTTGGTGATATTATCAATTAGTTTAACAAAAGTATTCTTTAATGATACACGATTTAAAACAAGTTCTTTACCAGTCTTGCATGCATAGCGCATTGTATTTAGAGGGGAGGGGCTGGCTATGCGAGCAAAAAACGCAACAATGTTATGTTTGTTATTTATGTAGATGGGTAAAAGAAAGTTCAGATTGTATAACCGCAAGGGTAGAATGTCAAGTAAATTTAATTCTAAATCTCTACTTGTGAGTTTTCCTAAAACAGTTTATCTTCTGTCTCCATTCCAATCATTGTTTATCTTGAGAGAAAGATTGCAATCAACAGATTCATTACCTAAAGGTTATTCATGCACATTATTACCCTTTTACATTAATTTAATTATATTAACAGATTGGTTAGACATTGATGATGACATCTCTTGTGCAATAACATTTCGAAAACTTTACAATCCCGAACATAACATCTTCCTGTCACTCAGAATCCATCATAATGGTTCGTGGAAACTCACAATAGATAAAACCATTCTTGACACAATCAGGTGTACCTTACTGAGGGATTTACCTAAACAGATAAATTGTGTATCAGATGTTGTAGCGATCTTTAAAGTTATTGACAGTTCTCACCTTTGTTATGGCAACCTAGAACCTAAATTTTGTAGTTTGCAAATAAAATCAGGTTAGTAGTTGTACTCTATACTCCATGACTATTGTAATTTCAACATATTGTGCTGATATTCTCAGATGCTTATGTATTGGACACCAGTACACTACCAGATAGTAGTACAGTACGTCACAAAAATTGTGAAATACTCCTGAAATGTGCAGTGAATAGATGCCAGCAATGTTCTAATTATCGTAAAACATTACAAAAGTTTCTTGGTCGAACAAAAGAAAAAACTGATGATCAGATGACTTCTCCAGCTAGTCATGTAAACTACAGGTATACTTTAATGTATCCTTCAATTCAACTACTATACAGTATGTAAATTACACACAGGTATTTACTACTATCTCAATTAAAGGAAAGACTGCATAATATGCATGATTCCCTTTGTGCAATGAAAGTCAAGGTTGGTCGTTTGCAAAAACTTAATCAATCTATTCTTGACAGTGCAGTTCAACTTAATGAGGTAGACCACAAAGATCTGGTTGATTTGATGACACAGTGCAGTAAACAGGTAAACGAGACCTATTCAGAGGACTCTTTTCAAAAAATATTTTGGGATCAGCAAAAAAAAGCAGCATCTTATTCGAACTCTAAGGCCATGAGATGGCACCCACTAATAATTAAATGGTGCCTGTATTTGCAACATTTCTCTGGTAGTGCATATGAAACTTCGAAAACATCAGGAATTTTGAAATTGCCATCACAACGCACTCTCTGAGACTATACACATTACATTAAATCAAGTTGTGGTTTTTCAAGTGAGGTCGATAATGATTTATTACGAGCTGCTGACTACCATAGTCTTGAGGAATGGCAAAAGTATGTAGGCTTGATAATAGATGAGATTCACATAAAGGAAGATTTGGTGTATGACAAGCACACTGGAGTTTTGATTGGCTTCGCAGCTCTTGGAGATATTAATGATCAGTTATTAGAAGTAAATAAAAATTTACTGAATTGATCTAGCATTTACATAATTGTTTTAATATAACATAGTTTGAAAGATCATTAGATGAATCTAAAGTTGAAAAGTCTCTGCCATTAGCAAATACAATCTATGTGTTTATGATAAGAGGTCTTTTCACATCTTTCCAGTATCCTTTTGTGCAACTTGCTTGTAAAGACATGACTGGTTAGTTATTTATCATGGTTACAATAATTGTTATAATCTAAGAACATAATTATACTTCATAAGGTGACTTACTCTTTCAACCATTTTGGGAAGCAGTGTTTAGACTGGAGAGATGTGGCTTTAAAGTTTTATCTGCTACCTTTGATGGAGCATCAATTAATCGTAGACTTATAAGGATACATGATTTAAAATCAAAGGAAATTATTCATAAGGTCATCAACCCTTATTCTTTTGAGAATAGATATCTCTACTTCTTTTCTGATGCACCTCATCTATTGAAGACTACAAGAAACTGTTGGTTTAATAACTCAAACCACTTATGGGTGAGAATATATATACGCACATGCATTGTATAACTTGGTATTATAAATTCACACATGCAGTGTAGAGGAAAGAATATATTGTGGAGTCACATCTCATCACTATACTATCGAAACAGTGGAGCCAAGCGTGAAACTCCAGGATTGTCATTAGTCCCAAAACTAAAATATGAACACATATTTTTGACTAGTTTCTCGAAGATGAGAGTTGACCTTGCAGCTCAGGTGCATGAAATACAATAATTATAAAAATCATTGTAGCATCACACATGTATGACTATCATATAGGTTCTAAGTGAGTCTGTTAGCAAAGCAATCCAATTAACAGGAGGTCCTGATGCCAAGGAGACTGCAGTATTTTGTGAAATGTTCGACAAGTTTTTCGATTGCTTAAATGTACGTAATTATGAAAGTGCAAAGCTCCAAAGAAAAGTATTTAGATCTCCATATCGCTCTTCATCTGATTTTAGGCTTAAAGTATGGAATATTGAATGATTTATTAAACCAAGATATATAATAATACATGTACAATAATAGTGGTTGGAAGATACCTTTTTAAAATATCTACATGAATGGGAGAAGTCAGTGAATGAAAGAGAAGGTTATACTCCAGATGAAAGAAAAAGGATGCTACTTAGTCAAGAGACAAGAACTGGCATAATAATAACAGGTACATGTATATATTATAGAAAGCTACCCTTAATATATAATTATGATTAATCACAGTAAAATCATTCCTGGAACTAGTGAAATACATTTTCACAATACCAGGAGTAAAAAGTTTTCTTAGTGAAAGACTGCTACAAGATCCTCTTGAAAGCTTTTTTGGCTGCCAAAGACAACGATGTGGAACACATCAAAACCCGAATGTAAAGGAATTCTGCAAGGGAACCCAGGCACTCAGAGTTATAAATTCATTTTGCAAGGATCCTGTTAAAGGAAACTGCAGAGGGAATACATCAAAAAGAAAACTAGATATGTCAAAAGAAAATCAACCTCTACCAAAGAGAAGAAAATAGCCATACATATATAATTATATCATTGACTCACCAAATTGAGGATTGGACTAAAATTGATACTTTTAAGTACTGTGACCAATAAATTACAACTACATGTACTAGTCATGTTAACTACAGGTATGATCATCATTACAATCATGCATGTACATGTCACTATGCTATAATTCAGGAAATAAGTGATTTCAATTATAATTGTCAATAAATAATCATTTTATTTTAATCATCATGTTATAGATACTAATTATAATTATTATTTCATGCAATATCTTTTCGGAGTGCCTTGGCTCTTTGAAGACCTTTTTTTGTCTGTTGCTTATAAAGCTCTATGAAACCACTTGCATATGAAAATCCTCTAATTGTTATCCAAAGCTCTATAATTGAATTTAAGAGGGAGTTATCATCCACTTCTAAACATCTCCAAGTGGCTATGACATCATCATTTTCTAAAATCCATGTTATTAACGAAGATTTTGTGATGTTTTGATGTTCATTGTTAACTTTTTGCTGAACAATCTTTTCCATTGCTACAAAAAGTTTATAGGTGGATTCTTTGATGTGAACTAGGCCTCCTCTGTCAATGGTAACGACCCAATCATTTGATTCATTTCCCTCTTGTACATAGCTGGAAATAGGATGTCTAGTTAAAGGATATTTGTTTCTTAATTTTGCACAAACGTAGCCCCCAGCATAACGTATTGCATTCTTTTCCTTATAAGTCAGCTGATCTGGATGCTTATGGGTAAATGATGAACTCTTAACTCTATATTGATCACCTACCAATATCTTGAATACCTCATCTGTGATATATTGGTACAATATTGGACTGCTAAGTGAGCAACCAATGGAGGCTTTAATAAATTTACACCAGGTGTCTCTGAAATTGTCAGATATGCGAATGTGGTAATATCTTCCCCACATTTTTTCTCGACTTTTAGTAGTGGTGTCCTGTTGAAGTGAAGTTGATAGGTCGCTTACAAGACTGGTTGCAAAGACAGACAGACTCTCTTTATTATCTGACCTTGAGCACCATTTGAGTAACAATTCGGCAGTATGGCATGATTCAATGGCAATTGGAGTCAGAATTTTGGCAAAACCTTTGTCTGAAATGGCTGCTTGCAGGGCTTGCAAAAAAATATCAACATTTTCACACGCTATAATAATTTAAATCACAGTAATAATAAAAAAAAAATGAAAGTGCTAATTGCAGTGTATGTGAAAAATATTCAGAGACTAGTATCTATATCTATATACATAATATTCATTACACTAATGAATAACGTACCAGATGAATCAGGAGCACAGCAAGCCATTGTTCCGCCCAAATTAAGTAATAAAAAAGATAGGGTGGGGCAACGGAGTGTACGGAAATGCGTGGGCGTTTCCAATCCCTTATACATAGTCTATATAATCTATGGTTCAACCATCCTAATTATTTTTGTTCATTCAACCATAGATAATATCTATGGTTCAACATTCACTAATTTCAGTCGGTTACAGTAATTAAAACATCTAACATAAATTTATAATGAAGAGAGTGTAGTTCTTTTTGTTTCTGACAAGTCGGGATGCCAGAACTCTATTATCAATAGTAAACCTCTCTTGTTTCCTTTGTACCACACCTCTTGTTCAAAGGAGTCGTCAATTACAAACAATTTCTCTTCTTGAAGTTCCCTGTGTTAAATGAAATGAAATTCTGACTAATAGTTAAAATTACAAACATGAATACAGTGGAACCCCGCTTAACGACCACCCCTGAACAGCGGTCATCTATGATATAACGGCCAGATGTCCTGGTCCGGATTCAAATTACACATACTTACCTGCTAAGGCAACCTCTGAAGAACGACCACCTCGCTATTGCATATAACGAACACTAGATGGTCCCTAACACTAGCTACACCATTGAGCAAAACTTCGATTTAATGGCCGCGTGGCCACGCCCACGATATTAAAAATCAACTCAACAGTGTACAGTAATACAATGTAGTTTTAAATCACGAATGAATAGTAAAACAATAATGATAAAACAATAATGCACAATATTCAAAGCAGCCCATCACTGTTTAGTTTGCTACAGATAGTCTTGAGCTTATCTATGTGGTTTTTGGTCCATAAAATTTATACTTGCATGGAATTTAATAATTATTGCATAATGAGTATTTATCATGTGTTCAGTTAATAAAAAGATGTTTTGAGTTATACTAAACTAAACCCCTCAGCAAAGGTCACCCCTATATAACGGCCAAAATGCAATTCCCCTTGGGTGGCCGTTATACAGGGGTTCCACTGTACTTATAAGTAAACTAGCTGTCTAAACTCAAATGACTATAGCAGAGTCTCTTTAACAAAGGACAACTCTGGATAGAAGTAAGGTGTTCTTTACATGATTGAAGGTGCAAAGAATAAGAAATATTACATGTGATATTGATGCAATTGTGTTATTCTTGTGATTGTGTCTATTAAAAAGATCATATATGTATGACTTAAACTAAAACTCAAGAATCGAGAGTAGACTACTGAAACTAAACATCAAGGTAGCTACCAAAAACAATAAAACAATTCATTTCCAAATACTAAACTTTTCGTTACCAAACAATACTGTTAAACTCATGCATGGTACATACATACATGTATTATACATGTATATGTGATTGAGTGATACAATTCAATTCTGTATGTTAATGTCCTCCGCTCCTTAAAACCTCACTATCCCACCATTTTGTACACAAGACCAACAAAATGTGTCAAGGATGAAGGACAAATAACCACACATGTACAACTATTTGTACACAGCATGCACAAATTCTTACTCACTTTGTCTCTTCAGCCACTCTAACTCTCAGACTTCCTGATGATAATTTAAGAGGAAGAAGAGCTCTGAGTCTTGTATTAGTTGGACCAACATGAGATGGTATGTGTAGTGAAGTAGGAAGATAGAGAATACGAGTCTACAGATATAGAATAATAAAATAATCATTCCATCAAACACTGGTTTTCAGATTGGTGAAAATTTCCACATGCAAATTCAAGCAATGCCTCTCTTTAAACTCTCATTACATGTATATTACTATTTTGTACTGGACACAGCTAAAGGAATACATACAAACACCAACAAATGTTCTATCTGCATAACACCGGCTTTGGACTAAAAATGGTGGAATTATAGTGAGTGTTAAAAGAGAGGGTGGTTTCACTCTCTATATCGCTATATATTCCACTAGTTATCCATCAATAAATGCAATCTTATGCTCATTTATTTGTCCATTCCTCAAGTCCATCACTCCATCAATCCATTCCAACCATATTTATACTTACCTCTCCTCTTCTGCATTTTGCTGCAGATACAAACTCAGCAATGAGATCACACAATTTGGGGGTCATGTGACAATTGTAGGAATCTCTTTCTCCATTAGAGTACAGCATCCAAACGGACTTTTCTTGATTAGAAGAGTTCAAGAACCCAACTTCTTCATCAAGTACAGAAAATAATTCACTAACAGGAATTGAGGTAAAAGAGAATAAATTACATAAACATCATATATTTGAGTACACAGATACATGCACATAGCTTCCAAAAAATACATAAATTATATGTGACTATATATAGACAGAATATTCAGGCACTAAAAGATGATTAATTTTAAAGAAGTCTATTTGGCCATTTTGAATAAGAATCAACTAGAATGTAAATTTGGTAATTAGAAACAGCAAGCAACGCCCCATAGAAATACCAAATTCTAGTACTTATTGAATTTGATCATTTCCCATGCAATTGATATTCTTATTCACAGACACATTATATACTGTAATTAAATTGTGACTGAATTTGCAAAAAAAGGTCCTGGCCCTACTTGATCAAATGCTTACTTCCAATTAGGGCTAGAACAGATAACTGATTATTCGCGAGCTGAACATCTGGATCTATTCCAGATACTCGTTTAATGTTTTTGCATGACAGAAAAAACCAAACACGTGAAATCGAAACTGCAATAAAATGGCGGCCGGTTGTTGAGTGTCTTGCCACATTTTACCAGCTTTTTTGGCTTGTAGAGTGCAGAACGATCTGTAAAAACACCAATGCTGCTTGTATAAACATCTATTGCAGTTGAAGTGAGGTAATATGTATATTTCAGGGCAAACAAGTCATGAAATTTTAGAGCAATGACATTTAGTATCCTGAAAGAGCTATCATTAAGGTTCTAATTTTGTTGGCTTCCTGTACAAGATGGCCGAATAGTGAGAGTTAAAATTGACTGTTTGATGAGGTCCCTTTGAAAATTTGGCCACATATTACAAATATTCAATTACATGTACACACATTTATGTAGTAATATTCCCACTTAACCTGCTTATGAAGTGTATATTTCACAATTAATAAGAATTAGTAGGATATGTAATTCTTTTAAAGATTTTACAGACAGAGATTATAAGTTAACTACCCATTTAATACAACAAGGATTCAGGTATACTAAGCTATGTTTTATCTTTAAAACGTTTTTAGAATACATGCACCTATTTTTGTCTAAATTTAATTGTAGTGTACACAAACATATCAAGAAAGGTATTTGCTTGTGTTTAATGTTAGGCTAGGCTTTGACAAGAAATGTGACTATTAGATGTGCTAGGCATTGAATAGTACTTATCATTCTAAATTATAATCGGTACTAATCAGTGCTTCTTTTGTGTGTTGCATGTGTAGTCCAGATTGCCAGCTGCTTTTATAAGAGCAGGTGCTTAGTGTAGCTCACTGCTCAGGCTGTGCACATGTGACCAACTTAAGATTACAGCAGCTCTGTGCTTCTCTTCTTTGTTTGTGAGTTGCATTATGTTATGTACTTGTTATATAAATATACTTATTATTATCACTGCAAAAATAAAATGTTAAAATAACTAATTTATTGGTTAGTACAGTTGCAAGGATCTTGTATTTTAATTGGTCATGTTGACTGCATGGTGATATATATGTTGTTATAATCCAATAATTGTAATTTTAATTTCCCTATCTAGTTTAATAGATATACAAAGAAGCAGATGAATATTTTAATGACATTATTTTGGGTTTCCAAACCTTCTTTGTGCATCTAATATGAGATATTAGGCATGATAATTGATACATATAATACCTTTTACATCTTTTAATATAATTAGTAAAATGTAACTATGGTGTTAGATGTATGTATACTGAACAACTAACTAATTGTTAAAACCATGCAACTGTACTAACCAATACACATTATGTTATTTTAAAAATTCTGTTTTTGCAGTGTATATGGACACTGGATGATTGGGGAGAGTTGGCTAGCCATCGCAGATTCTTAACCCACGTACGTACCATTCCCGGTTCTCAAGACTGGGCATCCGGTGTTCCATTTTTACTTAATTTTCTAAGCCATTGTGGCTGCTTATTTTCTAAGCCATTGTGGCTATTTATTTTCTAAGCCCTTTTGGCTGCTCATTTTTAAAGCCGTTGTGGCTGCTTCTTTTCTAAGCCATGGTGGCTGATTAATATTTTTCTGAATCATTGTGGCTGATTATTTTTCTAAGCCAAAGTGGCTGCTCTAATGTTTTCTAGATCCTTTGTGGCTGTGCTTAATAAAGCCATTGTGGCTGCTTGTTTGTTTGTTGTGTGTATGCTTGTCCATGCCTATTGCTAGCATGCTGGCATATGAAATTTCATGTATATATGCATACTACATATATACATGAACAGTCTATGCATATGATATATAAAAGTACAAGTACACGTATATACATGTACATGTACACATACTTACGTACATGTGAGTACAGAATACCTTCTAATCTAATCTTATCAACTTCTTTCTCTATTTTTCTTATTTCAGATTCCACATCTGTGTCTTCAATATTCCACCATGGTTGTGCTCTTAATCCTGCTTCATTGATTACAGATCGTTGCCATAGCGATGGAAACAGCTTCAGTATATAAAGCATGTGCCTATACATGTAATTAAAAGACTAATTAATACATGTAAAAAGTAGGTATTTATAATCAATAAACTAAACATTTATATATAATTACAATTTATGGACATGACAAATTCATTGGCTTCCTGTACCAAGGTTTTAGCCAGAGCTCAGAGAATGAAAGGTGCCAATCTCAAAAGCATGACCACGTCAAAAGCCTAATTGTATTCCTATAACCACATCAATAGAATCGTGACAAGGAAAGAGGATGGGCCAATCCCCTTTGGCTAAAACCCTGTGTACAATACAGATAACTAGTGATCAATAAGTGTATAATTATTATATTCATTATAGAGCAGTTTAGGAGCCAAAAGTAGCATCCAACACTGAGAACATAATAAAAAAACATTTTCAATAAAAAAGATAATGTAGGGATGTCAAAACCCAAAAAGTACTTACATGTACACCGATAAAAAGCAAAATACAAAGAACTGTACTTATGTAGGGTTATATGGAAGTGGTTTGTTTAATTTTGGGTACTACATTAACCTCCCGACCTTGTTCGCATTTTTATTTTTTGGGTTTTGACATCCCTACATCTTCATTTATTTTTAATGAAAATGTTTTTTTACTCTGATATTTTTAATTAACCACCTTTACATAATCAGATGGGAAAGAGAGGCAGACATAACTTTCACAATTCTAGATTACAATTGTACCCATAGAGATAACTAGAACACTTACACTTATCTAATGCATCAAAGTTACCATTGCCTGCAGAAGCAAATTTTAGATATAACAGTGTATGTGAAATTTAGGTTCTGCATAATTAATATACGTCACAGCGTGAGGTTCACCGACCCATAGGGCCAGTTACCTCGGTTAGCTAGCAATTGTTACTGAAACCTTAACCTTCCATGACAGAAGTAACTGGCTATGGCTTGGTAGACCACACCCTTGTCTTTATGGCATATAGTATATTAATTACGGAACCTAAACACCACTTATACAAATATAATCAGTAATTATGAATAATCTCAGCAGAAGAACTCATCAGTGTAGGTGTGTAAATATTAGCACATTGCATTTACTAAAAACAACTAATTGGTGCAAACAATAGTCACCATACACTACATACCATCAAAGATTTCATGAACTTTCTCATACTGTTCCTTTTGAATCTTTTTAGGAATGTCTTGCAGACCCTCCAATTCTTCACTGATTAGAATAATTACATTCATGTGCTCAGGACGTTGATCAATTTTTTTATGCTCCCTTAGTAGCCAATATTTCACTCTTGGTAGGCATATCGATGGACAGTTATCATTGTTGTGTTACGTAGAAGTGGCCAATGCCTTACACAGCCATTTTTGCTCTTCTGGATAACACCCACTATCAGTCGCGCCCCTTTTTGTGCTCGTCAAAATAATCAATTGCATCAACTGTAAACATGAAACTATAATTACAATGCAACATAAAAATAATCGGTTCACAAAACATTTGAACTGAGTATCTTAATAAAAAACTAGACCTAGACCTATAACCTATATGTATAATTACACAACTTCTAATCAAACTTCTAAACAAATTTCTAATTATTAAATACTCTTCTTAGAGACAGTACTTTACTCGTACTCAAGCTATAGTAACAATGTCTTTTAATTTATCTCAGTTTTTTTAATGATATCCTCTGATGGTGTGATATGTGACATAGTTTTAGTTGATTTGTTATCAACAGAACGAGAGTGACTGGAAATCATAGAGTGGTAACCAGAATCAGAGGATACAACAGAACCAATATCAGAGGAAGTCCCAGAATGAGAACCAGAATCTGATGTTTTATAAGGGTGATAACCAACAAGACGGGAAGAAACAGGTACCTCCAATAGCTGCAATATTAACCATTTATAGAGATGATAAATATATAATATAACAACTAATAATATGTGATAAATTATTAAGTCTACATAGGTTTGTGATAACAGTTGAAAAGTGAATTGAATTAGACAAAAATAATAAACACTTTATATAAGTTATTAATTAATCTCAACAACTTAGAGAATTAAGGAGACTGTGTTAAAGCTACAATTCTGACGGAGGCGCTCATATGGACTTAGAACGAAAATATTTAAAAAAATACATATGAGAAATGTTTAATGTCTCATGGTTGCTGCTTTTTTTCTCTAAATTCTGAGGACACCTGGGATGTTAATGAAAGCTCACACTGGTAGACTATTATTTCTATTGCTTCACTACTGAAAGATTGAAGCAGTGGAGCTCACAAACATGTAGAGCACAGTAGAGTAACACCCAAACAATAATCACATTATTATATATAATATACAGCAAGTAGTGTTGCATAGTATTTCAGCATTCACAAACAGTATGAATGAAGTGTTTTGAGGTATATTTCAAAGGGGCCAGGCTGAGCCAAATGAACTACATGTATAGATCTTCTTTATTTGCAGTGCAATTTCGAATGCCGTGAAGTGCAGAACCCTCATCAACATGGTAGAGGAAAATATACATGTACCACAGTGGTAAGGGTACTGTGCAGAAAGCATTCATCTTTATATGTAATGGTTACACTGTGATTTGAATATAGTTAATACAGTAAGTCAAAATAATTTCATGTGCATGCTTCAATGCAAACTGTAGCAAATACAATATGAATAAATACAATTAATGAAATACTTTCAAATAAATTATTACATTCTGGCACACAAAGCACACCAAACCTTTTTGGGCTAATTAATTATTCATAGAGGGGGTGGTCAATTATTACACATCCTTAATTAGTCAATACATATAATCTGTTGGGAACAATAATATTATAATAACAATTTTGGTTAACTAAAATAACTATGAAAACAATAAACGCGTTCCTGACGTAACGTGCATAATACTGAGATGAGACTAATTAACTCAGAGGCACGATTGGTAGGTCAAGCTAAGTCAGCTTTTGGTGAGACACCTGCCTCAGCATGCCATTGATGTCGGTATGACCACTCTCTACAGCCAGATGTAAAGCACTTTTGCTTTTCTGCAGTATCATTAATATATCTTCTAATAGTTGCATTAATTAATATTCATGTATATAACTACACAATTTGAAGCATAGTGCATAATCACATGCATCTATTACAAGTCACTTACCCTATGCTTTGTATCCATGTCCATCATATATGGATCGTGTTTTACTAAGATATCAACCACATCAGTGTGACCATTCTCTACAGCTAGATGTAAAGCTGTTTTTCCATCCTGTAGTGAACAAGACATGAAACAGTTTCATTATACATGAACATCATCTATTATAGCTGCAGTACTTAATATTATAATTACACCTTTGAAACACACGTATAGATAAGCACATGCATCTACTACAAGTCACTTACCTTATCCTTTGTATCCATGTCCATTATAGCTGGATCATATTTTACTAAGATATCTACAATATCAGTGTGACCTTTCTCTGCAGCTAGATGTAAAGCTGTTTTTCCATCCTGTAGTCATGAAACAACATGAACATCATCTAATATAGTTGCACTCAGGGTTCGAATTTAACTTTCTGATCCACTTGTCCATAGGGCAAGTAGGCCAAAAAATCGCTTGTCCCAGACAATTTATTCATATTCATGAGGGGTGTGTCCAAAAACATCCACAGGAATCTGACTGTTCACTGTGTTCAGAATCTTGGTCTTCAGTAACATCTTCATTACCATACCTAAAGACTCATCTCACAGTAACAGCTGATACAGTAACCACGTGTATGTAAACAAAGGTGTGGCTACACCCACAATCATTGCAATGAATATAATTAAATTTAGAAACACTGTTGCTTGTCCAAGGGACAATTTGAATCATTTTTCACTTGTCCCAAAGCATTTTCCCCTTGTCAGGACAAGTGGACAGGTGCAAATTCGAGCCCTGGTTGCACTACATAATAATTAGAGCCCTCGTGAGAGTGCTCTAACCTACACTATTGCACCCGATTTGCCCTCCAAGCACTCGAAAATACTTGGGCTACACCCTCGTATTTTCTCGTGTTCTCGAGCAAATAGAATGCAATAGTGTTGGTTAGAGCACTCTCACGAGGGCTCTAAGTTACTTAGATGTATTACTATTTTTTCTTAGATGGCGTTGTAAAGAAGCGATTAGTTGGAAAATGTTTTTGGTGGATAAACTTCACTGTCCTGCCTTCTTGCTACCATTATGAACTGTGCTAATAGCTCATCCATTCTGCTAGCTGTCATTTGTGTTAATTCATCTGAAATATTTCTTACTTGTCACGATGAATTCCAAATACTATATGCCCATTTTGTTGTCTGCAAGGTTTTCTTTGGTATTCTGCTTTGAATTGCTTGCATTATATCATCTTTTGTTACAGTATACAGCAAATCTGTCCTTTGAAGCCACACTATGTAGCTTAATTAGCCGTGGTTTCTATTGCGCCTGTGGTTACTATGAATCTAGTTGTTAACGAACAAAGTTTATACAAGCGTTTTGATTGGCTTCAATTAATGTGTGGGTGTAACAATGCAACGTGTATTCAGCTGTGCTCTAGCCACCCATTTTTGGGCAATCTGATTGGTTGATTTTGTTAGGTATGATCTAATTAAAATTATAATTACACTTTTGAAACACAAGTATAGATAAGCACATATATCTATCACAAGTCACTTACTTTATCCTGTCCATACATGTCCATATATGCACAATGTTTTACTAAGACATCTACAACCTCAGTGTGACCTTTCTCTGCAGCTACATGTAAAAGGGTCTTTCTATTCTGTAGTGAACAAGACATTAAACAGTTTCATTACACATGAACATCCTCTAATATAGTTGCACTACTTAAAATTATAAATACAGTAAAACCCATCTAAAGAGGACACTATTATTGGGATGGCCCTTTTTGTCCACTATAACAAAGTGTTCTTATCTCAGGATAAGACAGGGCATGCGTATGCGCAGTTCACGCTAGTAGCTTTCATGCTAAGTTTTTATGGCTAGTCGATCTATAAGCTGGACCTCAAGAAACTGAAATGTTGGAAATGAATTTGTATATAAGAGGATACCATGTTTACAAAGTAGTATGAGAAGCAACTTGTGGCGAGGTGCTACATTTGAAGAGGAACACAATAATAAAAAAAGGAGATTTGTTGTGCCTGTTCTAAACTAGAGAGTTATTCAGTCTCGAGCTCTTGCTGGACAAATGTAATATAGGACCCGAAATTAAACAAACTTCTTCCATATAACCCTACATAAGTACTTAACCACTATAAAGCAAAATACAAAGAGCTGTACTTATGTAGGGTTATATGAAAGTGGTTTGTTTAATTTTGGGTCCTATGTTAGCCTACCAACCTTGTTCACATGCTTTTTGGGCTTTGACGTCCCTACATCTTCTTTCATTTTATTGAAAATGTTTTTTATTATTCTTGTATATACTTTTGTTGCATGTTGTTTTTATAAGTTTCAAACAAGTATAGAGGTTATTTATTTGTATTATTGTATAAAGAAAGTATTGTATAGTCCTAAAGTTTTGCGGGCTATAAATTTACCTTTTTCATGAAGACTTACGAACTGTAAAACTTTGATTCGAAAACAAAATGGTCACGTGTGTGATCATTAAGGTGAATGCAAATCTCGAAATAGTTGAATATTGTCAAACGCTAAAATTTTACCTGCAAACATTTATGGCTATACAGTATGACTGGCATCCATTTACAGAGTAGCGAAGTGTCCATACATGAGGGGTTGTGACAGTATTGAGTTCAAAGGCACGTCACTCAGGACTGTGGCACCTTTCTGTTATATAGTGCATGTTCGCAACTCTCCCTTTGAAATAAGCACATGTATCTATTACAACTTTCCCACAATATCAAATTTATTCATATATGGCACCATGTTTTAGTAAGATATCACAACAGCTACATGTAAAAGACTGCTTCTATCTTGTAGAAACAGTTTCATTACACATGAACATCATCTCATATAGTTGCACTACTTGAAATTATAAATACACCTTTGAAACACAAGTATACAAGCACATGTATCTATTACAAGTTCCTTACCATATCCCACAAATCTGTAGAAGCACCGTGTTTTAGTAAGATATCCACAATGTCTTTCTGACCTTTCTCTACAGCTACATGTAAAGGACTTCTACCTTCCTGTAGCGAAATAATAATGCACATGAGTGATATAAGAATTATTTATAAATATTTAAATATAATATGCCATCAATACCTCCTGGATCTCTTCCTTCCTAAATGTTATGTCAATAATGATACCCAAACAGATAGCTACCACTAGCAAGCGTGTGCCCTGAATTACTTAAGATATTGCGTCTCTCATTAGAATGAAAGTATCCTTTTACCATCAAGCTATTCACTCCAACTCCACTTGTGCCTGGGCTAAATATAAACATGCTAGAAATTCCGTTGTTGGTGCTTTAAGATCTGAATATAAACATTCTGTTGTTGGTGCTTTAAGATCTGCCAAATCAGATTTTCTACTCTCTTTTTCTGGTAATCGGCAAATTCCCAAAAAATTCTGTTCTCTATATACATCTACCTCTGGCCGCAGACAGCTTGTGCCAGATATACTTTATTTCAATAATAAACAAGCTCATAATGATTTTACCAAAACTGATCTACTTAACTCCTATTTTTGTTCTTACTCTCAGACTCCTCCCTTATGCTTTTCTTTACCACCTCCTTTTCCTCCCAATACTCTTTCAATATATAAATGGCTCTACCAATGCTGTTTTACATTGCTTACTAAGTTAAAAGCCAACACGGCCACAGGCCACAATGGTATTTCAAGTCTAACAATTCGACATACTGCCCCTTCCATTACTTCTTATATCACTGAAATGTTTAACAAATCCCTATCCTTTGGCTATATTCCCAGTGAGTGGAAAATGTCGTATATTACCCCCATTTACAAAGATGTCGACCCTGCTCAAGCATGTAACTACAGACCAATATCCTTTTGTCCAAAATTTTGGAAAGAATTGTACATAATGAAGTGTCTTCTTTCATTCATACTCGCTCCCTCATATCTGACTGCCAGTTTGGTCATCGTCCCATTAGTTCTACACAGGAAGCTCTTCTCCATGTCTCACATGACTGCTACAAGCCACTTGATAAAAGAGTGTCCCCTGATGTGATCTTTTTTGACCTCTCTAAAGCATTTGTCACGTTTCACATTTGTTACTTCTCTTCTATCTTCATAAGATTGGTATTACAGGCCTTCTTCGTCGTTGGTTTAAGGATTACATTTCAGGAAGGAAACGGTGTGTCGTTTTAAAGGGTCAGAGCTCATCACCCCAAGATGAATCTTCTGGTGTTCCAGGAGGTTCCATCCTTGGTCCACTACTTTTTTTCCATTTATACGAATGGCTAATTCTAAGTCCCTTTAATGAAGGTACTAAGTTGGTTCTTAATACTGATGACATCGTGTTATATAAGCCATTGATGGCAGCTAGACATCTTTGCTATCTCTAAGTGGATCAAGATGAACGACCTTGTCATCAATCAAAACAAGACCAAATCCCTTGTTATTTCAAGGTCAAGAATCCCACCTAAACATAACCTTACACTTGATGGCCGTGTGATTAAAGCCGTCTCATCTTATTATTATCTTAGAGTTACTCTGTGTTCTGAACTATCTTGATTGATTTAACATGTAAAAAAGCTTAAAAGAAACTTTACTTTATATATCAACAGTTTCATTGTGTTCCCTCTCAAGTTGTTACTAACTTTTATAAGCAATTAGTTCTTCCTCAACTGAAATATTGTAGCTCTGTTTGAGATCCTTATCAAAAGAACCAAATTAATGCCCTAGAAAGTGTTCAGTCTTTCGCCAAAAGCACTGTGTTGGTATTATGCTCGCTTTAACATGTGTACTCTTTTTTTATGGCCCGTAGGGACATCTCTATGATTGCTTTCCCACGGGTTCGAACTATATATATATTTTTCTTGTGTCCACTTCGCGAGTATGCGTTGTATACGTAGTTAAGAAAGTTGCGTCACTCCCGGGGGCTCAGTCAATTAATGAGCGTGGCGCGTCATAGAACGCGCGCTCGAACTCAGCAGAAAGAAAGCTGCTTGTAGCTTACATGGAATTAGAAACTGGAACTACTAGCTAACTATTCTACCTGAAATATATCCCTAAAGTTCTACAAGATTCTTTGAAAGGTAAAGAGAGTAGATAGTCAAAATAATAACTACAATAAGCTGTTGTGTTTCAGGCATGATAAAGTCAGCCATGATTACTGAATGTTGGACACCATAAAGCAATCATAGGGATACTTTTTTCTCTATATACACTTGTTTATTAGTGGTATTACTTTTGGAATTCCCTACCTTCTTTTGTTGTCTTGTCATCCACGCTTACTTCATTTAAATTAATTATATGTTGTAACTTTTTTTTGATGTGCATTGTTTCCCAGGGAAGCAATTTCATTAGTTCTGTGCTATCTGGCCTACCCATTGTCATTTGAATGGCATAAAATATTGTTTAAGAAAAAAACAATTATTCAACAAAGGGAGGTCTTGAAAGACTCCTGTAAAAGAGTTAAACGTGAGAAAACACTTGAACATGTGTGAATCTCGTGCATAACACATGACTTGAAATAGGTGGTAACTTTCATGGCAAGAATGCTATTAGCCAGTGCTTGATGTTTGTAACAAGAACTACCTCAATTGTGTTTTATTTAATGCAGTGCTTTGCTAGCAATAGCCATGAACAGTGGAAGTTATGTTTAGATGTGTCTAGTTGTCCACATGCAGGAGTTTTCTCAAGTCTGGAAACAGTAATGTGAGTGATATAAATCTTCATACCCTTATAACTGAAAAATGTAACAAAAGCCTATTGTATTTCTGCTCCTTGTATAATCTGAAGTCTGCCAGTTGCTTGTTTCAGCCACAAATGTTCATAGTTTTACCAAATATTTGCAAACACACAAACACACAATATCATTACCATACCCTTCTGCCTACACTAAGATGGAAGAATAATGAACGAAAGTTCATTATAAGTGAACATCATCAAATTTTAATTACATACTATACTGGTACTAATCAAATATAACATTGAAAGTTTCTGACATAATAAAACACTCGTTTGGTTACTTTCATAGACAAAGTGCTATAATCTTTTATTACCTTCATACTGTAGTAATGTTGAAACATTGTATTCCTAGCTAGTAATGTTATGAAAATATGTGGTGTTTCTACTCATGTAGTATACAAATTTGTTGATCATGTCTTAAAAATCAATATAATTATTATGTGTCTAAAATAAACTTACTGTGTTATCAGAGTAGTTAACATTAGCTCCACACTTTATTAATCTCTCAATAATAGTGATATCATTCAATTTTACTGCTTCTAGCAAAGCTCTATTCTAAGCAAAGTAACAGAATATTACTCACAATTTGTAGTAAATTGTACAATAGTATTGTTATTAATGTTTCTTATACCACGGTGCATGGGTGATGGCTATGGTAACCTTTGATGTACAGCAGGTGATATATCCCCAAAATATGCCTGTAGACAGGGAGATTTATCTAGCCACTAATTACATTTTCTGTTTTCGTAGTAAACACTAATTAGTGCCATACTATGGCTTCTACTTGACAACAGGGGTGTTTAATTGCATACATTTGTGTTACCATGGTATAAAATACATATATATTATATTGCCCTGTTTTGAGGCAGTTATGGGCATATAACACCTTTTAAATAATTGGTCTCAGGCTACACCCTCAATCTAATGCGTGTTATACGCCCATCACTGCCTCCAAACAGGCCTATATCCTATATTAATTAAACTAATCTGTACATTGTGAACTGAGAGACAATTCATCTATGTTTATGTATTGGGTTTAGTCTGGTTGTCTCCAGTTACTTGCTATATAAGTACTGTCTGTTTTCTGTTTTGTGGTCTTACTCTTTTATGCCATACATGTTGTGCTGATTATTTTACAAATCCAATTTCTAAATAAAGAATCATGTAAATTAATGACAGGAATTGGATTTTAGACTGTAAATATAGTTTATTGGTATTTCAACCTACAGGATTAGCTCCTTTCTTGATTAGACTTTCAAGTTCATCAACTTCTTCTTTTATACTAATTACATTCACAAGATGATCATCCTGTTGATAACAAATACAAGTTTAGTCAAACATGTTATAAACATTTACAATTAATATCTAAACATGAATATAGTAACATGTAACACAATACATTATCAGTGTATGATACATACAGTGAAAACATAGAATAGCAGCATGCACCATTTGGATAGGTGCTTGTGTACTTTGCACAGAGGTGTCATTTATTCAGGGTTATGTAGTTTTGATTGCAATCTTATAGATGATCACAAAAGGATTTCTCTATGGAATGCAGTACACAAATTATTATAATCCTACATGTTTAGAAATACTGATCATAAAAGGCATTGCAGTAAGAATGAATGCACTAAAGTGCAGAAACCTTCGCTAAAAAGATGCTACTATGAATGTATGCTTCTCAGCATAAATAATCAACAATGTAACAGGGCTTCATGGGCGTTCCTCATTAACTCAGATTCATATCTTCTCAAAACTGGTAACAAGACTTCACAGGTAGATGAAGAAACACTTGTTACGACGAGGCCCAAAAAACAAAGACCATATTCAACCTTTCTACATAGAATCTTCGACAAAATGCGTATGCATGTTCGATTACTATAACATCCGCCTACGTTCAGATTAACCAATTTAACTAACACTATCTTCAATATCCACATCATAACTATCATCCATTGTGTAAAGAATAGAAGCATCTGTATTTAAGAGGGTATGAACACATTGAAGATAAGTCTGTACAAAGGATTGTCCGTTGTATCAAGGAATGTACATTATTGGAGGTTCCACTGACTTAAAAAAAACCTGTGCTAAATTTCCATTAAACTTACCTTTCTTTTCTGTGAATTAAGTATCTCAAGTACTTCCTGATTCTTTGCTTTGTGAAGTACTAACTATATTAGTTAGAAAAAAATGTCATATAATTACTTTAAAAATGAAATGTATTATTGAAAACATTTTAAATTTACAAATAAGCTCATACTACAATCCAATAACATAGAAATGCTTGCAACCGATTATAATATTATGTAGAGTTCCTTACACTATCTACATTGGCACCATGTGATACTAAGATATCAACAATGTCAGCCTGACCATTCGATGCAGCTACATGTAAAGGATATCTGCCTTCCTGTAGTGAATAAATAATAAAACCAGTTTCATTACACATGAACATCATCTAATATAGTTGTACTACTTACAAATATAAATACAAATTTGAAACACAAATATATAAGCACATGTATCTATTACAAGTTCCTTACCCTATCCTTTGTATCCACATTGGAACCATGTGTTATTAGTATATTGACAATGTCAGTCTGACCTTTCTCTGTTGCTAAATGTAATGGACTTCTTTCATCCTGTAGTGAATAGGCCAATAAACATTTTCATTACACATGAACATCATCTAATATAGTTGCACTACTTAAAATATAAATACAAATTTGAAACACAAGTATATAAGCACATGTACTTATTACAAGTTCCTTACCCTACATTTTTATTACACATGAACATCATCTAATATAGTTGCACTACTTAAAATATAAATACAAATTTGAAACACAAGTATATAAGCACATGTACATATTACAAGTTCCTTACCCTACATTTTTATTACACATGAACATCATCTAATATAGTTGCACTACTTAAAATATAAATACAAATTTGAAACACAAGTATATAAGCACATGTACTTATTACAAGTTCCTTACCCTATCCTTTGTATTAGTATTGGCTCCATGTTTGACTAAGATATCAATAACACCAGCGTGACCTTTTTCTACAGCTACATGTAAAGGACTTCTGCCCAACTGTAGTGAACAAGTTATGAAACAGTTTCATTACACATGAACATCATCTAATATAGTTGCACTACTTACAAATATAAATACAAATTTGAAACACAAGTATATTAGTACATGTACTTATTACAAGTTCCTTACCCTACATTTTTATTACACATGAACATCATCTAATATAGTTGCACTACTTAAAATATAAATACAAATTTGAAACACAAGTATATAAGTACATGTACTTATTACAAGTTCCTTACCCTACATTTTTATTACACATGAACATCATCTAATATAGTTGCACTACTTAAAATATAAATACAAATTTGAAACACAAGTATATAAGCACATGTACTTATTACAAGTTCCTTACCCTACATTTTTATTACACATGAACATCATCTAATATAGTTGCACTACTTAAAATATAAATACAAATTTGAAACACAAGTATACAAGCACATGTACTTATTACAAGTTCCTTACCCTACATTTTTATTACACATGAACATCATCTAATATAGTTTCACTACTTAAAATATAAATACAAATTTGAAACACAAGTATATAAGCACATGTACTTATTACAAGTTCCTTACCCTATCCTTTGTATTAGTATTGGCTCCATGTTTGACTAAGATATCAATAACACCAGCGTGACCTTTTTCTACAGCTACATGTAAAGGACTTCTGCCCAACTGTAGTGAACAAGTTATGAAACAGTTTCATTACACATGAACATCATCTAATATAGTTGCACTACTTACAAATATAAATACAAATTTGAAACACAAGTATATAAGTACATGTACTTATTACAAGTTCCTTACCCTACATTTTTATTACACATGAACATCATCTAATATAGTTGCACTACTTAAAATATAAATACAAATTTGAAACACAAGTATATAAGTACATGTACTTATTACAAGTACCTTACCCTACATTTTTATTACACATGAACATCATCTAATATAGTTGCACTACTTAAAATATAAATACAAATTTCAAACACAAGTATATAAGTACATGTACTTATTACAAGTTCCTTACCCTACATTTTTATTACACATGAACATCATCTAATATAGTTGCACTACTTAAAATATAAATACAAATTTGAAACACAAGTATATAAGTACATGTACTTATTACAAGTTCCTTACCCTACATTTTTATTACACATGAACATCATCTAATACTACTTAAAATATAAATACAAATTTGAAACACAAGTATATAAGCACATGTACTTATTACAAGTTCCTTACCCTACATTTTTATTACACATGAACATCCTCTAATATAGCTGCACTACTTAAAATCATACAAGTTTCTTACCCAATCTTTTGTATTGACATTGGCACCATGTCTCACTAAGATATCAATAACATCAGTGTGACCTTTTTCTACGGCTACATGCAAAGGGCTTCTTTCATCCTGTAGTGAACAAGTTATTAAACAGTTTCATTACACATGAACATCATCTAATATAGTTGCACTACTTAAAATTGTAATTCCAAATTTGTTTGTCTCCTCAAAAACAACACAACTTTAAACATTTTCAATGAACTTACTGTCTCATCATAGTAGTTAACATTAGCTCCACACTTTATTAGTCTCTCAATAATAGTGATATCATTCAATTTTACTGCTTCTAGCAAAGCTCTATTCTAAACAAAGTAACAGAATATTACTTATAATAATGTAAAATAATTACAACATAAGAATTGCATTTAGACTTGAAATAGTTTATTGGTATTTTAACCTACAGGATTTGCCCCTTTCTTGACTAGACTTTCAAGTTCATCAACTTCTTCTTTTAGACTAATTATATTCACAAGATGATCATCCTGTTGATAACAAATACAAGTCAGTCCAACATGTTACAAATAAATGAATACAATTAATAACAGCAACATGATACATGGTCAGAATTATACAAAGTCACATTTATAAAGTGACTATAGTACACACAGTGGAACCTCTGAACAGATGCTTGTGTCTTTTGTATAGAGGTGTCCAAAAGCTTGTTTTTATTACCATCATATGAACACAGGACAGCAGGAGGAACTATTACACATAATTTTTATTATTACTACCTTATATTACTATTACGTTATTGGAGTAACTTTGCTGGACTTCCAATATACAAATATTTTGTCCATTGTGCTGAGAATAGAGGTGTCCATATTTCATGATTACATTTAAGTTAATTATTGATGGTTAGTATACGCACAAATGATAATCGCTTGTATCAGGTGTCTGCTCTTTGGAATGCCTGATATTAGAGGTTCCACTGTACTCAACATAAAACATCTTTCCCTATAATAAAACTGCCAATTTCACTTAAATCTATACCTTTGTCTTCTGTGAAGTAAGTATCTCAAGTACTTCCTGATTCTTTGCTTGGTGAAGTACTAACTATAATAGTTTGGAAAAATGCATGTACTATTTTGAAATCTGAAAAGCATTGCTCAAATATTTTAAATTACAAATTACTACTAATATAATAACATTGAAATAATTGTAACTGATTATAATAATAAGTAAAGTTCCTTACACTATCCACATTGGCACCACGTGTTACTAAGGTATTAACAATATCCGCATGACCTTCCTCTACAGCTACATGTAAAAGACTTGTGCCCCACTGTAGTGAACAAGTTATGAAACAGTTTCATTACACATGAACATAGTCTAATATAGTTGCACTACTTACAAATATAAATACAAATTTGAAACAAAAGTACATAAGCACATGTATCTATTTACAATATACTTACCCTATCCTTTGTATTAGTATTGGCACCATGTTTTACTAAGATATCAATAACATCAGTGTGACCTTTCTCTAAAGCTACATGTAAAAGACTTCTGCCCCTCTGTAGTGAACAAGTTATGAAACAGTTTCATTACACATGAACATCATCTAATATAGTTGCACTACTTACAAATACAAATACAAATTTGAAACACAAGTATATAAGTACATGTACTTATTACAACTTCCTTACCATATCCTTTGTATCCACATTGCCACCATGTTTTATTAAGGTATTAACAATATCCACGTGACCTTCCTCTACAGCTACATGTAAAGAATTTCTGCCCTTCTGTAGTGAACAAGTTATAAAACAGTTTCATTACACATGAACATCATCTAATATAGTTGCACTACTTACAAATATAAATACAAATTTGAAACACAAGTATATAAGTACATGTACTTATTACAACTTCCTTACCATATCCTTTGTATCCACATTGCCACCATGTTTTATTAAGGTATTAACAATATCCACGTGACCTTCCTCTACAGCTACATGTAAAGAACTTCTGCCCTTCTGTAGTGAACAAGTTATGAAACAGTTTCATTACACATGAACATCATCTAATATAGTTGCACTACTTACAAATATAAATACAAATTTGAAACACAAGTATATAAGCACATGTATCTATTACAATATCCTAACCATATCCTTTGTATTAGTATTGGCTCCATGTTTGACTAAGATATCAATAACACCAGCGTGACCTTTTTCTACAGCTACATATAAAGAACTTCTGCCCCTCTGTAGTGAACAAGTTATAAAACAGTTTCATTACACATGACCATCATCTAATATAGTTGCACTACTTAAAATATAAATACAAATTTGAAACACAAGTATATAAGTACATGTACTTATTACAAGTTCCTTACCCTACATTTTTATTACACATAAACATCATCTAATATAGTTGCACTACTTAAAATATAAATACAAATTTGAAACACAAGTATATAAGCACATGCACTTATTACAAGTTCCTTACCCTACATTTTTATTACACATGAACATCATCTAATATAGCTGCGCTACTTAAAATCATACAAGTTTCTTACCCAATCTTTTGTATTGACATTGGCACCATGTCTCACTAAGATATCAATAACATCAGTCTGACCTTTTTCTACGGCTGCATGCAAAGGGCTTCTTTCATCCTGTAGTGAACAAGACATCAAACAGTTTCATTAGACATGAACGTCATCTAATATAGTTGCACTACTTACAAATATAAATACAAATTTGAAACACAAGTATATAAGTACATGTACTTATTACAAGTTCCTTACCCTATCCTTTGTATCCACAATGCCACCATGTTTTATTAAGATATTAACAATATCCACGTGACCTTCCTCTGCAGCTACATGTAAAAAACTTCTGCCCAACTGTAGTGAACAAGTTATCAAACAGTTTCATTACACATGAACATCATCTAATATAGTTGTACTACTTACAAATATAAATACAAATTTGAAATACAAGTTTATATGTACATGTACTTATTACAAGTTCCTTACCATATTCTCTGTATTGGCACCATGTTCAGTCTAACAATTTAACAATCAACACACAAGTGCCGTGTGGCAATACATAAGCTTACATGCATTGTAGGGGCATGAGGTTGGAGTTAATTAATAATGACATAGTTATGAATTTTATCTTTATACAACTCCCCCCAAACCTAACAGTCTGTGCACACCTGCGTAACCATCACTGTGTGTGAGGAGGATTACAATAGCTATTTCGGTTTTGCATTTGTGTTTTAGTGTAGATTAACTGTTTAAACAATGGATATCCAATCATTAGGACAATTATGCATTGTACTAGGCATATGAATCTATTTCTATGTATCCAGATACTACTTTAATGTTTCAGCATGTGTACATTATTGAACAACCGAATCAAAATTGCAAAAAAAGGTCTGTTATAGCAAGAAAAGTAAAAAACACTGAGGCTAGTGTCTACACGTGCACAAAAGTGTGAGATAGTACACTACAAACAAATTAATTAGAATTTTGTTGAAGCAATTATCAGAATACCCAACAATTATTGTGAACTGATTCGAAAACACAGAATCTGTTTGATTCGTAGCTTAAATAAATATAACTCAAAATAGCGTCAAAACGAGTGTTTAAACTTCAAATATACATTTCTTATTTTAGAATGTATTTTTTTATTTGATAATTTGAATATTTCTTTATAGTTTGTGGACACACAGAAACTGAACAGAAATTCTTAGTGAAATAAATATGGTGTGAAGGAAGTTTCTTGCTCTATGTTACTGCCTATCTAGGCTTGCAGTGCGAAAAACAGTTACAATATTGAGGTTAGTGGAGGATCCAGAGGGGGTTTGTAGGTTTCAATGGAACTCTTTTCTAGCCTCGCAAGCTCAATGAACTAGTGGCTGTAACCATGCTACACCATAAATATTCCTTTCGTAACATCAAAGAACTAGTAAGGACAGGCTGTACAGAATCAGCGAATGATTGTGAGAATGAAACGTATAAAAGTCAACAAATGTTTCTCAAGACATAGTCTATCAGACCAACCATGACAGAGGATTGACTTTTATGGTGAGAATCCATCAAAATGTGCTACAAGATATGCAATATGACCATAATTGTAGACTTTGTCAACCCACACCCTCAAAGAAGGCTTCTTTGCTTTACACACCAGAGCAAAAGATTGGTGGAAATTAATGACCACACCCCTATGCATAAGGAATCAATCACCTATATAAGTTTCACCACGCTTCGCCACCTTCTCAGTTTTTCTGAATCTGCCTCTGTCAGTTATTGTTATAAACATCTACATACATGTATAGTACCTACTTGCGTGTATAACAAAACAGTTAGCTAATCTACTAATACTTCATATTTCACCAGAAACAAGCAAATATATATTCAAGTCATTACAGTACATTGCTCTCTAGCAATATTCTATTATCAAACACATTTTCCCACTAATAATTATAACAGTCTAGATGTAGTTCATTGTGATAAATGCAAATAATTTATTACCAAATAATGATCAATATAACTGACCCAATCACTGTAGTTAACATCAGCTCCACCATTTATTAATCCCTCAACAACAGAGGTGTTACCCATCCTAACTGCTTTCAGCAAAGCCTTATTCTGTATGAAGTAACAAAAGACTACTTATGATATTGAAATACTGTTACATGTATATAACATGAGAATTATATTGAAATCATGATTATGAAACTTGATATTGAACACATACAGGATTTCCTTCATCTTGGATTAGTCTTTCGATAGCTTGGTCTTGTGTGAGGACTACTTCTGTCAGATCATCATCCTGTTCAGTGATATACTAATAGAGTTTCGGCAAACATTTTATATATACAATGCAACAGTTCAAGTAAAAAAACATAATATCAATAACATGAATACAAAAGTGTTAATAAACCAAAGACTCCACAAACAAATCATAACAAACTTGATGTCGTTGGCTATGATTAGTACAAAAGACAGGCAATCCAGCTATATATATATATATAGCCTCATTCGCAGCCATGCCACTCAATTGCATTCAAAAACAGGAGATCTAACAATAACTGAACTCATTTTGTGATCTACAAATCTTAGCATAGCATTAAACCAACATACACTAGCAACAGCAAACCAAATCAGAGCACAAGACCATTTGCTCATGTACAGCTAGAATATACAACACACAATCATCTTGCTTTTCATAAAGGATTTAACAACAGAAGCTGAAAGAAGATCTTGAAGTCAATTGAATCTTTGGGTTAAATACACAATTAATTTAGCTATCTACTAATTGACTGGTATTCTGCATTGCAACGCCATTTGGTCCAAAATAGATCCCAGATACTATAGTAGGTAGAGCTGGGGACAAGACTAATTAATAGACTACTCCCATCATGAATCTCATCATGGAGATAATCATAGAGATGGGGATAATATTATTAAAATATCATGCATAAAAATTCACTCAAGAATTAACCTTGTTCACTGTGAAATAATACAAATTTAGAAAGCTAACTCATCAAACATTCATCTATTATTTTTTTACTGTGCGGCTATGTTTTTGTCTAAATTTTCAGCTTTTTAATAAATTTATTGCTTATAGATTTATCTAGTTATGCCTCATCAAAATTTCCTTGCTTTTCTTAGTGTAATGCACAATTGTAGAATATGTATACAAGATAGTTACATGATTTCTGGTGCTTAGTCATAGCATAGCACATAAATAAAATATAATAACCATGCTGAAAGAATAAAAATTGATTTTACAAAAGTTAAGAGGAAAAAAGATAACTAGCTATAGTAAACTGTATGTATTTGAGAATCCTCGCAACAATCAAACACATATGTATGCTCTTGTTTTCAAATACAGGCAATAGCTATATACACAATGAAGCGATGAATTGACTTACATATACCTGCTCTTGTGTGGGAATAGACTTTACATCCACAGACATTTGCTCATCATATGTTTCCTTTCCTTCTCCATCCTCTTCACTGGAAGACGTTATCTCTGTCTCTGATCTTATGCTCACTGGTACATTTTCAGCAGAGAGTTTCAAATTCTCCTCTTTAGTTGGTAATTTTTCTTCTGTGTTTTCCTCCCTACCTAACTCTACTTCCACTTCAGTTCCCAATTTTAAAAGATCATTAGAAAGTTCTACTACACTCACTCCTTGACTCTCAAGCAATGCTAAAGCATCTGGGTTTGTTAAATCTCTCACAACGGCAGGTGCGAAAAAAGGTAGAACAGAATATGTGAGAATGATGCAGTTCCTTGATATGCTCACAATATATATATGAGATGGCCAATTAAATTGCTTCTCAACTAATTCATTCCAACTATAAATATTTCTATCATTCCAAGGAGTGTCCAGTCGAATTTTAAATTCAGGAAGGCCAATAGGTGAAGCTGGAGCAAGCTTAGGATGTTGTTTAAAGACATCAATAATTATGTTGAAATTTGCCAGTCTAAGAAATTCGTCATGGTGTTCCTCGTATTTTGTAATCTTGAATTGGAGCTCATCACTTTGAACCACTTTCTGAAATACTTTCAGAAGTTCATAATTTAAGTAACCGATGAAATTCTTGTTAATAAGGTAGTTGAGAATACTTTGTGGTGTTAGTAATGATTCTAGTTTATCTAAGTGTTCTTGGACAGGTGGTGTGTTTTGCTTCTCTGCGCTTACAAACCAGTTGAGATGAAGTTTAAGTATACCAGTATCAACACCATTCAAACCACCATAGACTGATACTAGAAGACCTTCGAATTCTGCTTTTAGTTTCTCGGCTGCTAAAACTACATTTGTTTCAACACAGACACTCGTATCTGATGAATCTAGTGGAATAAAATCAATTTATATTAGACGAAAGTGAGTGCTGTAAATCTAAACCCACAATTGCAATTTCTAAGCATTTCCTAAAGTTTTCTCATCCTTTCATTCAAAAATGTCTAAGATGGATAGCTGGATTTCCTTACCTACGAATATGCTTATTACATAAGCATCATAGGGTACTTTATAATTATATTCACAGAATTTATGCAGTCTGTGTTTGCATACACAATCCATTATATGGCAAATATTTTATGTGAAGTGGGTATCCAGCAGTACTAATATAATAATAATGGTCACAAATAGAAATACAATAATTACATGCACAAAACTGAAAATTAAATTCTAACACTAACAAAAAACATATTTTCTCTGCAAAAAGCTCTGTAATGCTTCTTGCTATTTGGGCCTCAGTTCTTTAAAGTTGAAACTTTCAGATAGCTCTTGAGACATAGGTTGATGAATATTGAGGCAATTATATAGTAATTAGCATTCCTCTAAGCTTCACTTGATGGCTAGGATCTGCTTAATGCTGCACACATCCCTGCAGCAGTCATGGAAAGTCACCAGATTGTTATTTTGGGCTTTCCAGGCTGGCCAGTAAAACTAAATCTAATGGAGCAACAACAACAAAGTATAAACCATAAAAACACACTTGACTCAGTTTCCATGTCCTCAGCTTCCAGTCTAGTGGCATCTCTTTTATTTTGAATCTTTTCAAGAATGTGCTTTAGAATCTCCACCTTTGCCATGACCTGCAAAACTATTACTAGGCTTGTAGGGCTTTGGTCGATCTTAATCTCTACCCGATCCATGAGTAAGTCTGCACCTTCGTGTCCTTTCTTTCTAATTACTGCAATTTTGGTTTCTCTGTCAATGATGTGTTTTGAATATAGTTCTCCTGCGAAATCCAGCAATACTTCATCAGCAACACAGTTGAATACTTTACACAGTTCATTATGGTGATCCCGAAGAACCTGGCTGTGCTTTGACTTCGCAACGAGTTTAGGCTTCTCCATTGTAAACACACCCTAACAAGCTTATGGCCCTGCCCCTATAACAGGTAGTGATATGCACACTTTCTTCAGGTTCAACTCTATCCTACTTTTAATTTTGTTCATTCAGCCATAGATAATATCTATAGTTCAACATCAGTTGGTTACATTAACTGTAATAATTATTATTGATGAAAATTAAAAAAAAAACGTCTAACATAAATTTATAATGAAGAGAGTGTAGTTCTTTTTGTTTCTGACAAGTCTGGATGCCAGAACTCTACTGTCAATATTCAACCTCTCTTGTTTCCTTTATACCACACCTCTTGCTCAAAGGAGTCGTCAATGACAACCATTTTCTCTTCTTGAAGTTCCCTGTGTTAATTGAAATGAAATGAAATTCTGACTAATAGTTAAAAACATAAATACTTAAGTAAATCATCTAGCTGTCTAAACTCAAATGATTATAGCAGAGTCTCTTTAACAATTAGATAGAAGTGAGGTGTTCTTTACAGGATTGAAGGTACAAAGAATAAGAATTGATATTGATGCAAATGTGTTATTCTTGTGATTACGATTAAAAAGATCATAATTATATTTATATGAAACTCAAGAATTGAAGGTAGACTACTGAAACTAAACATCAGGGGAGCTACCAAAAAACAATAAAACAATTCATTTCTAAATACTAAACTTTATGTTACCAAACAATACTGTTAAACTCATGCATGGTACATACATATACATGCTATCAAGTAATACAATTTAATTCACTATGATAATGACCTCACTATCGTACCATTTTGTATAGAAGACCAACAAAATGTGTCAAGGATGAAGGACAAATAAGCATACTAGCTAGATGTACATGTACAACAAATTCCTTTTCTATTTGTACACATAACGCAAATTCTTACTAACTTTGTCTCTTGAGTCACTCTGACTCTCAGACTTCCTGATGATAATTTAAGAGGAAAAAGAGCTCTAAATCTTGTATTAGTTGGACCAACATGAGATGGTATGTGTAGTGAAGTAGGAAGATAGAGAATACGAGTCTACAGATACAGAATAATAAAGTAATCATTTCCTCAAACATTGGTAGTGAAAATTTCCACATGCAAATTCAACCAATAACTCTCTTTAAACACTCATTACATGTATAATACCATTTTCAGCTAATGTACAAACATCAAAACATGCTGTAGATACAAACCCAGCAATGAGATCACATGATTTGGGGTCATGTGATAATTGTAGGAATCTCTTTCTTCATTAGAGTACAGCATCCAAACGAACTTTTCTTGATTAGAAGAGTTCCTGAACCCAACGTTTTGATCAAGCAAAAAAAATAATTCACTAACAGGAATTAAAGTGACACATAAAGAATTGTAAATAATATATTCAGGTACAAAGATTGCAACAAATTATATACATATATGTGACCATACATGAAAAATTCAGTCACTAAAAGATGATTCAAAGGAGCCTATTTGGCCATTTTGAACAGGAGGCAACTAGAATGTAAATTTAGTATTTAGAAACACCAGGTATTGCCCCATAGATATACTAAATTCAGTTAGTTTCCGTATTCTATTTCCCATGTGATTGATTTTCATATTCACAGACACATTATTATAATATAATTATATAATTATAATTATGCAAATGAATTTACGAAATTGGTCTTGCCCACCCACTAAATAATTTTGATCAAATGCTTACTTTCGATCCCTTCCTATTTTAGCCGTTCACATAGAAAGTCTATGAAATTTGGTATCCAGGAAGAGCTATCATTAAGCTTCTTAGATTGCAAATTTTGTTCGCTTCTTGTACAAAATGGACAAATAGTGAGAGTCAAAATTAACAATTGGATGTGGGCAAGGTCCTTTTTTCAAAATTTGGTCAAATAATTAGTTAGGTTCCTTTACTTATTGAAAGATAAGCATTTGATCATTCTTATTTCCAGACACATTATGTAATACATGTGTATACATAATTATGCAATTTGCAAAAAAGGATATTGAATAATTTTGGTCAAATGCTTTACACAAGAAATGCATGAAATTTGTTATCCAGGAAGAGCTATCATTAACCCTAGAAGATTGATGTCACATATATGTGACATTTGACCCCTACGTGGTTTGGAGTATGTTCCTACCATTACGAAGCTCTCCAAATGCTTGCAATTGATGTCAGACCCAAGCCAATGAAAATGGCTAAAACAGTTGATGGTTTTTCAGCCGCCCTATGGCCTAAATAATGACTATGGGGGGAATTTTAAAGGGGGTGTCCCCCGTTAATGGTGATTCGAAGGGAGCGCAGCTTCCTCGCCACCCACACAAATTGTGGTTTCAGTGACTCCGCCAACGTGCTCTGGTGGGTACCTGAGGCATTTCACTTGCTAAAGAACCTGAAATTGTAGGTGCAGCTAGTGCCAACATGCAGTGGGGTCATTTTGTTTGCCCCAGTTCCAGTCAAAAGAGGGAGAGCACTGCATTTGATTTAATCCTACAAAGCGTTTGGGGACTTATGAGTCCTGGTAAGCAAGTTGGTAGAAGTAGTACTCCATGTTGGAAAAGAAGCCAGGTTTTGGGTAGAGAAAGTGACAGATGGCCAAAATATATGCCATAGAGTCGCCAGTGTTGGAAATGGGAAGAATTTTGAAAAACAAGCTCAGTCCTCCAAGGGTTAATTAAGGTTATTAGATAACAAACTTTGTTGGCTAACTGTACAAGATGGGTGATTAGTGAGAGTTAAAATTAACAATATAATGAAGTCCCTCTTTGAAAATTTTGGCTACATGTTGCAAAGATTGCACATAGTGTACATACATGTGCATTGATCATAAAGTAAGTTTAATCTATTTTGGAACTACTAAATACAGTAGTGTCAATAAACATTCACCATATATACAGTAACAGTAATTACCTTAGTTGTACTGTCAGTATATATAGTAATTACTGTCTCACTACTGTGGTGTTGAATTGACAAGTATACCAATTACTGTTAAAACTACTGTTAAACTACTATAGAGTGGAAATGAAACTACTGAGTAATTACTGTACTGTTTATTGAAATTATACTGTATATACATGTACATGTACAACTATACTATCCTATTTAGATATTAAAAGAGAAAACGGGAAATACCACACTACCATTTTTGATAAAAGAGACAATTTTGGTTTTAATATAGTTAACTTTCCCCATTTATGTAGTAATATTCCCACTTAACCTGCTTATGAAGTGTATATTTCACAATTAATAAGAATTGGTAGGATATGCAATTCTTTTAAAGATTTTACAGACAGAGGTTATAAGTTAACTACCCATTTAATACAACAAGGATTCAGGTATACTAAGCTATGTTTTATCTTTAAAACGTTTTTAGAATACATGCACCTATTTTTGTCTAAATTTAATTGTAGTGTACACAAACATATCAAGAAAGGTATTTGCTTGCCGGTTGATGGCTTTGACAAAAAATGTGACTATTAGAAATGCTAGGCATTGATTAGTACTTATCATTCTAAATTGTAATCAGTACTAATCAGTGCTTCTTTTGTGTGTTGCATGTGTAGTCCATGATTGCCAGCTGCTTTTATAAGAGCAGGTGCTTAGTGTAGCTCACTGCTCAGGCAATGCACATGTGACCAACTTAAGATTACAGCAGCTCTGTGCTTCTCTTCTTTGTTTGTGAGTTGCATTATGTTTTGTACTTGTTATACAAATATATTATTACACTGCAAATATAAAATTCTTAAAATAACTAATGTATTGGTTAGTACAGTTGCAAGGAACTTGTATTTTAATTGGTCATGTTGACTGCATGGTGATATATATGTTGTTGTAATTTTAATTTCCCTATCTAGTCTAATAGATATACAAAGAAGCAGACGAATATTTTAATGATATTATTTTGGGTTTCCAAACCTTCTTTGTGCATCTAATATGAGATATTAGGCATGATAATTGATACATATATACCCTTTACGTATTTTAATATAATTAGACCAAAGTAGCTATGGTGTTAGATTATGTATACTGAACAACCAACTAATTGTCAAATCCTTGCAACTGTACTAACCAATACACATTATGTTATTTTTAAAATTCTGTTTTTGCAGTGTATATGGACACTGGATGATTGGGGAGAGTTGGCCAGCCATCGAAGATTTTTAACCCACCATTCCCGGTTCTCAAGACTTGTATTGTCATCTGGTGTTCCATTTTTACTTAATTTTCTAAGCCATTGTGGCTGCTTCTTTTCTAAGCCATAGTGGTTGATTATTATTTTTCTGAATCATTGTGGCTGATTATTTTTCTAAGCCAAAGTGGCTGCTTTAATGTTTTCTAGACCCTTTGTGGCTGTGCTTAATAAAGCCATTGTGGCTGCTTGTTTGTTTGTTGTGTGTGTGTTTGTCCACGGCTATTTCTAGCATGCTAGGCATATGAAATTTCATGTATATATGCATACTACATATATACATGAACAGTCTATGCATATAATATATAAAAGTACAAGTACACGTATATACATGTACATGTACACATACTTACGTACATGTGAGTGTAGAATACCTTCTAATCTAATCTTATCAACTTCTTTCTCTAATTTTCTTATTTCAGATTCCACATCCGTGTCTTCAATATTCCACCATGGTTGTGCTCTTAATCGTGCTTCATTGATTACAGATCATTGCCATAGCGATGGAAACAGCTTCAGTATATAAAGCATGTGCCTATACATGTAATTAAAAGACTAATTAATACATGTAAAAAGTAAGTATTTATAATCAATAAACTAAACATTTATATATAATTACAATTTATGGACATGACAATTTCATTGGCTTCCTGTACCAAGGTTTTAGCCAGAGCTCAGAGAATGAAAGGTGCCAATCTCAAAAGCATGACCACATCAAAAGCCTAATTGTATTCCTATAACCACATCAATAGAATCGTGACAAGGAAAGAGGATGGGCCAATCTCCTTTGGCTAAAACCCTGTGTACAAAACAGATGACTCTTGATGTATGATTATTACATTCATTATAGAGCAGTTTAGGAGCCACAAAGTAACATCCAACACTAAGAACATAATAAAAAAACATTTTCAATAAAAAAAGATGATGTAGGGATGTCAAAACCCAACAAGTACTTATATGTATACCGATATAAAGCAAAATACAAAGAACTGTACTTATGTAGGGTTATATGGAAGTGGTTTGTTCAATTTTGGGTACTACGTTAACCTCCCGACCTTGTTCGCATTTTTGGGGCTTTGACATCCCTACATCTTCATTTATTTTTAATGAAAATGTTTTTTTACTCTGACATTTTTAATTAACCATTTTACATAATCAGATGGGAAAGAGAGGCAGACATAACTTTCACAATTCTCAGTTACAATTGTACCCATAGAGATAACCTAGAACACTTACACTTATCTCTACATATTAAATGCATCCAAATTTTAGATATAACAGTGCATGTGAAGTTTAGGTTCTGCATAATTAATATACGTCACAGCATGAGGTTCACCGACCCATAGGGCCAGTTACTTCTGTTAGCTAGCAATTTTTACTGAAACCTTCACCTTTCATGACAGAAATAACTGGCTATGGCTTGGTGGACCACACCCATGTCTTTATGGCATATAGTAAATTAATTACAGAACTCTAAACACAACTTATACAGATATAATCAGTAATTATGAATAATCTCAGCAGAAGAACTCGTCAGTGTAGGTGTGTAAATATTAGCAATCACATTGCATTTACTAAAAACAACTGATTATACAATAGTTACCATACACTACATACCATCAAAGATTTCATGAACTTTCTCCTACCGTTCCTCAGTTTTGAATCGAATGTCTTGCAGACCCTCCAATACTTCACTGATTAGAATAATTACATTCATGTGCTCAGGACGTTGATCAATTTTTTTTATGCTCCCTTAGTAGCCAATATTTCACTCTTGGTAGACATATCGATGGACAGTTATCATTGTTGTGTTACGTACAAGTGGCCATTACCTTACACAGCCATTTTTGCTCTTCTGGATAACACCCACTATCAGTCGCGCCCCTTTTTGTGCTCGTCAAAATAATCAATTGCGTAAACATGAAACTATAATTACAATGCAACATAAAAATAATCGGTTCACAAAACATTTGAACTGAGTATCTTAATAAAAAACATAGACCTAGACCTATAACCTATATGTATAATTACACAACTTCTAATCAAACTTCTAAACAAATTTCTAATTATTAAATACTCTTCTTAGAGACAGTACTTTACTCGTACTCAAGCTATATCTTTTAATTTATCTCAGTTTTTTTAATGATATCCTCTGATGGTGTGATATGTGACATAGTTTTAGTTGATTTGTTATCAACAGAACGAGAGTGACTGGAAATCTGAGAGTGGTAACCAGAATCAGATGTTTTATAAGAGTGATAACCAACAAGACGGGAAGAAACAGGTACCCCCAATAGCTGCAATATTAACCATTTATAGAGATGATAAATATATAAGTAATATAACAACTAATAATATGTGATAAATTATTAAGTCTACATAGGTTTGTGATAACAGTTGAAAAGTGAATTGAATTAGACAAAAATAATAAACACTTTATATAAGTTATTAATTAATCTCAACAACTTAGAGAATTAAGGAGACTGTGTTAAAGCTACAATTCTGATGGAGGCGCTCACATGGACTTAAAACGAAAATATTAAAAAAAATACATGAGAAATGTTTAATGTCTCATGGTTGCTGCTTTTTTTCTCTAAATTCGGAGGACACCTGGGATGTTAATGAAAGCTCACACTGGTAGACTATTATTTCTATTGCTTCACTACTGAAATAATCACATTATTATATATAATATAAAGCAAGTAGTGTTGCATAGTATTTCAGCATTCACAAACAGTATGAATGAAGTGTTTTGAGGTATATTTCAAAGGGGCCAGGCTGAGCCAAATGAACTACATGCATAGATCTTCTTTATTTGCAGTGCAATTTCGAATGCCGTGAAGTGCAGAACCCTCATCAACATGGTAGAGGAAAATATACATGTACCACAGTGGTAAGGGTACTGTGCAGAAAGCATTCATCTTTATATGTAATGGTTACACTGTGATTTGAATATAGTTAATACAGTAAGTCAAAATAATTTCATGTGCATGCTTCAATGCAAACTGTAGCAAATACAATATGAATAAATACAATTAATGAAATACTTTCAAATAAATTATTACATTCTGGCACACAAAGCACACCAAACCTTTTTGGGCTAATTAATTATTCATAGAGGGGGTGGTCAATTATTACACATCCTTAATTAGTCAATACATATAATCTGTTGGGAACAATAATATTATAATAACAATTTTGGTTAACTAAAATAACTATGAAAACAATAAACGCGTTCCTGACGTAACGTGCATAATACTGAGATGAGACTAATTAACTCAGAGGCACGATTGGTAGGTCAAGCTAAGTCAGCTTTTGGTGAGACACCTGCCTCAGCATGCCATTGATGTCGGTATGACCACTCTCTACAGCCAGATGTAAAGCACTTTTGCTTTTCTGCAGTATCATTAATATATCTTCTAATAGTTGCATTAATTAATATTCATGTATATAACTACACAATTTGAAGCATAGTGCATAATCACATGCATCTATTACAAGTCACTTACCCTATGCTTTGTATCCATGTCCATCATATATGGATCGTGTTTTACTAAGATATCAACCACATCAGTGTGACCATTCTCTACAGCTAGATGTAAAGCTGTTTTTCCATCCTGTAGTGAACAAGACATGAAACAGTTTCATTATACATGAACATCATCTATTATAGCTGCAGTACTTAATATTATAATTACACCTTTGAAACACACGTATAGATAAGCACATGCATCTACTACAAGTCACTTACCTTATCCTTTGTATCCATGTCCATTATAGCTGGATCATATTTTACTAAGATATCTACAATATCAGTGTGACCTTTCTCTGCAGCTAGATGTAAAGCTGTTTTTCCATCCTGTAGTCATGAAACAACATGAACATCATCTAATATAGTTGCACTCAGGGTTCGAATTTAACTTTCTGATCCACTTGTCCATAGGGCAAGTAGGCCAAAAAATCGCTTGTCCCAGACAATTTATTAATATTCATGAGGGGTGTGTCCAAAAACATCCACAGGAATCCGACTGTTCACTGTGTTCAGAATCTTGATCTTCAGTAACATCTTCATTACCATACCTAAAGACTCATCTCACAGTAACAGCTGATACAGTAACCACGTGTATGTGAACAAAGGTCTGGCTACACCCACAATTATTACAATGAATATAGAAACACTGTTGCTTGTCCAAGGGACATTTTGAATCATTTTTCACTTGTCCCAAAGCATTTTCCCCTTGTCAGGACTAGTGGACAGGTGCAAATTCGAGCCCTGGTTGCACTACATAATAATTAGAGCCCTCGTGAGAGTGCTCTAACCAACACTATTGCACCCGATTTGCCCTCCAAGCACTCGAAAATACTTGGGCTACACCCTCGTATTTTCTCGTGTTCTCGGGCAAATAGGATGCAATAGTGTTGGTTAGAGCACTCTCACGAGGGCTCTAAGTTACTTAGATGTATTACTATTTTTTCTTAGATGGCGTTGTAAAGAAGCGATTAGTTGGAACAATGTTTTTGGTGGATAAACTTCACTGTCCTGCCTTCTTGCTACCATTATGAACTGTGCTAATAGCTCATCCATTCTGCTAGCTGTCATTTGTGTTAATTCATCTGAAATATTTCTTACTTGTCACGATGAATTCCAAATACTATATGCCCATTTTGTTGTCTGCAAGGTTTTCTTTGGTATTCTGCTTTGAATTGCTTGCATTATATCATCTTTTGTTACAGTATACAGCAAATCTGCCCTTTGAAGCCATACTATGTAGCTTAATTAGCCGTGGTTTCTATTGCGCCTGTGGTTACTATGAATCTAGTTGTTAATGAACAAAGTTATACAAGCGTTTTGATTGGCTTCAATTAATGCGTGGGGGTTACAACGCAACACACATTCAGCTGTGCTCTAGCCACCCATTTTTGGGCAATCTGATTGGTTGATTTTGTTAGGTATGATCTAATTAAAATTATAATTACACTTTGGAAACACAATTATAGATAAGCACATGTATCTATCACAAGACACTTACTTTATCCGGTCTAGACATGTGCATATATGGATCATGTTTTACTAAGACATCTACAACCTCAGTGTGACCTTTCTCTGCAGCTAGATGTAAAGCTGTTTTCCCATCCTGTCGTGAACAAGACATTAAACAGTTTCATTACACATGAACATCATCTAGTATAGTTGCACTACTTAAAATTATAATTACACTTTTGAAACACAAGTATAGCATGTATCTATCACAAGTCACTTACTTCATCCGGTCTATACATGTCCATATATAGATGATGTTTTACTAAGACATCTATAACCTCAGTGTGACCTTTCTCTGCAGCTACATGTAAAAGGGTCTTTCTATTCTGTAGTGAACAAGACATTAAACAGTTTCATTACACATGAACATCATCTAATATAGTTGCACTACTTAAAATTATAAATACAGTAAAACCCCTCTAAAGAGGACACTATTATTGGGATGGCCCTTTTTGTCCACTATAACAAAGTGTTCTTATCTCACGATAAGACAGGGCATGCGTATGTGCAGTTCACACTAGTAGCTTTCATGCTAAGTTTTTATGGCTAGTCGATCTATAAGCTGGACCTCAAGAAACTGAAATGTTGGAAGTGAATTTGTATATAAGAGGATACCATGTTTACAAAGTAGTATGAGAAGCAACTTGTGGCGAGGTACTACATTTGAAGAGGGAACACAATAATAAAAAAAAGGAGATTTGTTGTGCCTGTTCCTAACTGGAGAGTTATTCAGTCTCGAGCTCTTGCTGGACAATGTAACTTACATGTAGGACCCAAAATTAAACAAACTTCTTCCATATAACCCTACATAAGTACTTAACCACTCTAAGCAAAATACAAAGAGCTGTACTTATGTAGGGTTATATGAAAGTGGTTTGTTTAATTTTGGGTCCTATGTTAGCCTACCAACCTTGTTCACATGCTTTTTGGGCTTTGACGTCCCTACATCTTCTTTCATTTTTATTGAAAATGTTTTTTATTATTCTTGTATATATTTTGTTGCATGTTGTTTTTAAAACTTTCAAACAAGTATAGAGGTTATTTATTTGTATTATTGTATAAAGAAAGTATTGTATAGTCCTAAATTTTTGCGGGCTATAAATTTCCCTTTTTCATGAAGACTTACGAACTGTAAAACTTTGATTCGAAAACAAAATGGTCACGTGTGTGATCATTTTTGGTGAACGCGAAAATTTTATCATGAAATAGTTGAATATTGTCAAAACGCTAAAATTTTACTTGCAAACATTTAGGGCTATACAGTATGACTGGCATCCATTGTACAGAGTAGCAGAGTGTCCATACATGAGGGGTTGCGACAGTATTGAGTTCAAAGGCACGTCACTCAGGACTGTGGCACCTTTCTGTTATATAGTACATGTTTGCAACTCTCCCTTTGAAATAAGCACATGTATCTATTACAACTTTCCCACAATATCAAATTTATTCATATATGGCACCATGTTTTAGTAAGATATCACAACAGCTACATGTAAAAGACTGCTTCTATCTTGTAGAAACAGTTTCATTACACATGAACATCATCTCATATAGTTGCACTACTTGAAATTATAAATACACCTTTGAAACACAAGTATACAAGCACATGTATCTATTACAAGTTCCTTACCATATCTTACAAATCTGTAAAAGCATCGTGTTTTAGTAAGATATCCACAATGTCTTTTTGACCTTTCTCTACTGCTACTTGTAAAGGCGCTCTTCTATCCTGTAGTGAACAAGACATTAAACATTACAAATTATAAAGTCCATTTGGAAATACAAGTATACAAGTACATGTATCTATTACAAGTTCCTTACCCTATCCTTTGTATCCACATTGACACCATGTGTTACTAAGATATCAACAATCGCAGTGTGACCCTTCTCTACAGCTACATGTAAAGGACTTCTACCTTCCTGTAGCGAAATAATAATGCACATGAGTGATATAAGAATTATTTATAAAGATTTAAATATAATATGCCATCAATACCTCCTGGATCTCTTCCTTCCTAAATGTTATGTCAATAATGATACCCAAACAGATAGTTACCACTAGCAAGCATGTGCCCTGAATTACTAAAGATATTGCGTCTCTCATTAGAAAGAAAGTATCCTTTTACCATCAAGCTGTTCACTCCAACTCCACTTGTGCCTGGGCTAAATATAAACATGCTAGACATTCTGTTGTTGGTGCTTTAAGATCTGAATATAAACATTCTGTTGTTGGTGCTTTAAGATCTGCCAAATCAGATTTTCTACTCTCTTTTTCTGGTAGTTGGAAAATTCCCAAAAAATTCTGTTCTCTATATACATCTACGTCTGGCCGCAGACAGCTTGTGCCAGATACACTTTATTTCAATAATAAACAAGCTCATAATTATTTTACCAAAACTGATCTACTTAACTCCTATTTTTGTTCTTACTTCTCTCAGACTCCTCCCTCATGCTTTTCTTTACCACCTCCTTTTCCTCCCAATACTCTTTCAATATATAAATGGCTCTACCAACGCTGTTTTAAATTGCTTATTAAGTTAAAAGTCAACACGGCTACAGGCCCCGATGGTATTTCAAGTCTAACAATTCGACATACTGCCCCTTCCATTACTTCTTATATCACTGAAATGTTTAACCTTTGGCTATAATCCCAGTGAGTAGAAAATGTCGTATATCACCCCCATTTGCAAAGATTTCGACCCTGCTCAAGCATGTAACTACAGACCAATATCCTTTTGTCCAAAATTTTGGAAAGAATTGTACATAATGAAGTGTCTTCTTTCATTCACACTCGCTCCCTCATATCTGACTGCCAGTTTGGTCATCGTCCTGTTAGTTCTACACAGGAAGCTCTTCTCCATGTCTCACACGACTGCATGCCACAAGCCACTTGATAAAAGAGTGTCCACCGCTGTGATCTTTTTTTTAACCTCTCTAAAGCATTTGATCATGTTTCACATTTGTTACCTCTCTTCTATCTTCATAAAATTGGTATTACCGGCCTTCTTTATCATTGGTTTAAGGACTACCTTTCAGCAAGAAAAAAATTGTGTCATTTTAAATGGTCAGACCTCATCACCCCAAGTTATATCTTCTGGTGTTCCCCAAGGTTCCATCCTTGGTCCACTGCTTTTTACCATTTGGCTTATTCAAAGTCCCTTTAACAAAGTTAACTAAGTTGGTTCGTAATACTAATGACATTGTGTTATATAAGCCATTGACTGCAGCTAGACATCTTTGCTATTAATAAGTGGATAAAGATGAATGGCCTTATCGTAAATCAAAACAAGACCAAATCCCTTGTTATTTAAAGGTCAAGAATCCCCTAAACCTAACCTCACACTTGATGGCCATGTGATTGAAGTTGGCTCATCTTATTATTATTTTAGAGGTACTCTATGTTCTGACCTATCTTGATTGATTTAACATGTAGAAACACTTAAAAGAAACTTTATTTTATATATCAACAGTTTCATTGTTCTCCCTCTCAAGTTGTTACTAACCTTTATAAGCAATTAGTTCTTCCCCAACTGAAATATTGTAGCTCTGTTTGAGATCCTTATCAAAAGAACCAAATTAATGCCCTAGAAAGTGTTCAGTCTTTTGCCAAAAACACTCCGTTGGTATTATGCTCGCTTTAACATGTATACTCTTTTTTTTATTTGTGGTATCACTTTGTGGAATTCCCTACCTTCTTTTGTTGTCTTGTCATCCACGCTTACTTCATTTAAATGCTCTCTTAAAAATACTTGTGTCACTTATAATTAAATTTCCCTGGGAAGCAATTTCATTAGTTCTGTGCTATCTGGCCTACCCATTGTCATTCGAATGGCATAAAATATTGTTTAAAAAAAAACAAACAATTATTCAACGAAGGGAGGTCTTGAAAGACTCCTGTAAAAGAGTTAAATGTGAGAAAACACTTGAACACGTGTGAATCTCGTGCACAACACATGACTTGAAATAGGTGGTAACTTTCATGGCAAGAATGCTTGTAGCCAGTGCTTGATGTTTGTAACAAGAACTACCTCAATTGTGTTTTATTTAATGCAGTGCTTTGCTAGCAATAGCCATGATACAGTGGAAGTTATGTTTAGATGTGTCTAGTTGTCCACAGGAGTTTTCTCAAGTCTGGAAACAGTAATGTGAGTGATATAAATTCTCATACCCTTATAACTGAAAAATCAAAAGTCTATTGTATTTCTGCTCCTTGTATAATCTGAAGTCTGCCAGTAGCTTGTTTCAGCCAAAAATGTTTATAGTTTTACCAAATATTTGCAAACACACAGACACACATACATGTATCATTACCATACCCTTCTGCCTACACTAAGATGGAAGAATAATGAACAAAAGTTCATTATAAGCGAACATCATCAAATTTTAATTACATACTATACTGGTACTAATCAAATATAACATTGAAAGTTTCTGACATAATAAAACATTCGTTTGGTTACTTTCATTGACAAAGTGCTATAATCTTTTAGTACCTTCATACTCTAGTAATGTTGAAACATTGTATTCTTAGCTAGTAATGTTATGAAAATATGTGGTGTTTCTACTCATGTACTATACAAATCTGTTTATCATGTCTTAAAAATCAATATAATTATTATGTGTCTAAAATGAACTTACTGTCTCATCACAGTAGTTAACATTAGCTCCACACTTTATTAGTCTCTCAATAATAGTGATATCATTCAATTTTATTGCTTCTAGCAAAGCTCTATTCTAAATAAAGTAACAGAATATTACTCACAATCTGTAGTAAATTGTACAATAGTATTGTTATTAATGTTTATTATGCCATGGTGCATGGGCGATCACCATGGTAACCTTTGATGTACAGCAGGTGATATATACCCAAAATATGCCTGTAGACAGGGAGATTTATCTAGCCACTAATTACATTTTCACTTTTCGTAGTAAACACTAATTAGTGCCATACTATGGCTTCTACTTGACAACAGGGGTGTTTAATTGCATACATTTGTGTTACCATGGTATAAAATACATATATATTATATTGCCCTGTTTTGAGGCAGGTATGGGTATATAACACCTTTTAAATAATTGGTCTCGGGCTACACCCTCAATCTAATGCGTGTTATATGCCCATAACTGCCTCCAAACAGGCCTATATCCTATATTAATTACAGTAATCTGTACATTGTGAACTGAGATACAATTCATCTATGTTTATGTATTGGGTTTAGTCTGGTTGTCTCCAGTTACTTGCTATATAAGTACTGTCTGTTTTCTGTTTTGTGGTCTTACTCTTTTATGCCATACATGTTGTGCTGATTATTTTACAAATCCAATTTCTAAATAAGGAATCGTGTAAATTAATGACATAGGAATTGGATTTTAGATTGTAAATATAGTTTATTGGTATTTCAACCTACAGGATTTGCCTCTTTCTTGATTAGACTTTCAAGTTCATCAACTTCTTTTATACTAATTACATTCACAAGATGATCATCCTGTTGATAATAAATACAAGTTTAGTCAAACATGTTATAAACATTTACAATTAATATCTAAACATGAATATAGTAACATGTAACACAATACATTATCAGTGTATGGTACGTACAGTGAAAACATAGAATAGCAGCATGCACCATTTGGATAGGTGCTTGTGTACTTTGCCCAGAGGTGTCATTTATTCAGGGGTATGTAGTTTTGATTGCAATCTTATAGATGATCACCAAAGGATTTCTCTATGGAATGCAGTACACAAATTATTGTAATACTACATGTTTAAAAATACTGATCATAAAAGGCATTGCAGTAAGAATGAATGCACTAAAGTGCAGAACCCTCGCTAAAAAGATGCTACTATGAATGTATGGTTCTCAGCATAAACAATCAACAATGAAACAGGGCTTCATGGGCGTTCCTCATCAACTCAGATTCATTACTTCTCAAAACTGGTAACAAGACTTCACAGATAGCTGAAGAAACACTTGTTACGACGAGGCCCAAAACACAAAGACCACATTCAACCTTTCTATATAGAATCTTCGACAAAATGCGTATGCATGCTCGATTACTATAACTTCCGCCTATGTTCGGAATAACTAATTTAACTAACTACACTATCTTTCAATATCCACATCGTAACTATCATCCATTGTGTAGAGAATAGAAGCATCTGTATTTAAGAGGGTGTGAACACATTGAAGATAAGTCTGTACAATTAAAGGATTGTCCGTTGTATTAAGGAATGTACATTATTGGAGGTTCCACTGACTTAAAAAAAAAACCTGTGTTAAATTTCCATTAAACTTACCTTTCTTTTCTGTGAATTAAGTATCTCAAGTACTTCCTGATTCTTTGCTTTGTGAAGTAGTAACTATATTAGTTAGAAAAAAATGTTATATAATTACTTTTAAAATGAAATGTATTATTGAAAACATTTTAAATTTACAAATAAGCTCATACTACAATCCAATAACATAGAAATGCTTGCAACAGATTATAATATGATGTAGAGTTCCTTACACTATCTACATCGGCACCATGTGATACTAAGATATCAACAATGTCAGCCTGACCATTCGATGCAGCTACATGTAAAGGATACCTGCCCCACTGTAGTGAATAAATAATAAAACCAGTTTCATTACACATGAACATCATCTAATATAGTTGCACTACTTAAAAATATAAATACAAATTTGAAACACAAGTATATAAGTACATGTACTTATTACAAGTTCCTTACCCTACATTTTCATTACACATGGACATCATCTAATATAGCTGCACTACTTAAAATCATACAAGTTTCTTACCCAATCTTTTGTATTGACATTGGCACCATGTCTCACTAAGATATCAATAACATCAGTGTGACCTTTTTCTACGGCTACATTTAAAGGGCTTCTTTCATACTGTAGTGAACAAGACATGAAACAGTTTCATTACACATGAACATCATCTAATATAGTTGCGCTACTTAAAATATAAATACGAATTTGAAACACAAGTATATAAGTACATGTACTTATTACAACTTCCTTACCATATCCTTTGTATCCACATTGCCACCATGTTTTATTAAGGTATTAACAATATCCACGTGACCTTCCTCTACAGCAACACGTAAAGAACTTCTGCCCAACTGTAGTGAACAAGTTATGAAACAGTTTCATTACACATGAACATCATCTAATATAGTTGCACTACTTAAAATATAAATACAAATTTGAAACACAAGTATATAAGCACATGTACTTATTACAAGTTCCTTACCCTACATTTTTATTACACATGAACATCATCTAATATAGCTGCGCTACTTAAAATCATACAAGTTTCTTACCCAATTTTTTGTATTGACATTGGCACCATGTCTCACTAAGATATCAATAACATCAGTGTGACCTTTCTCTACAGCTACATGTAAAGGGCTTCTGCCCCTCTGTAGTGAACAAACATGAAACAGTTTCATTACACATGAACATCATCTAATATAGTTGCACTACTTAAAATATAAATACAAATTTGAAACACAAGTATATAAGCACATGTACTTATTACAAGTTCCTTACCCTACATTTTTATTACACATGAACATCATCTAATATAGCTGCGCTACTTAAAATCATACAAGTTTCTTACCCTATCTTTTGTATTGACATTGGCACCATGTCTCACTAAGATATCAATAACATCAGTGTGACCTTTTTCTACGGCTGCATGCAAAGGGCTTCTTTCATCCTGTAGTGAACAAGACATCAAACAGTTTCATTAGACATGAACGTCATCTAATATAGTTGCACTACTTAAAATTGTAATTACAAATTTGTTTGATTCCTTCATAACAACACAACTTTAAACATTTTCAATGAACTTACTGTCCCATCACAGTAGTTAACATTAGCTCCACACTTTATTAGTCTCTCAATAATAGTGATATTATTCAATTTTACTGCTTCTAGCAAAGCTCTATTCTAAACAAAGTAACAGAATATTACTTATAATAATGTAAAATAATTACAACATAAGAATTGCATTTAGACTTGAAATAGTTTATTGGTATTTCAACCTACAGGATTTGCCCCTTTCTTGATTAGACTTTCAAGTTCATCAACTTCTTCTTTTAGACTAATTATATTCACAAGATGATCATCCTGTTGATAACAAATACAAGTCAGTCCAACATGTTACAAATAAAATCTACCACATGAATACAATTAATAACAGCAACACGATACATGGTCAGAATTATACAAAGTCACATTTATAAAGTGACTATAGTACACACAGTGGAACCTCTGAACAGATGCTTGTGTCTTTTGTATAGAGGTGTCCAAAAGCTTGTTTTTATTACCATCATATGAACACAGGACAGCAGGAGGAACTATTACACATAATTTTTATTATTACTACCTTATATTATTATTACGTTATAGGAGTAACTTTGCTGGACTTCCAATATACAAATATTTTGTCCATTGCGCTGAGAATAGAGGTGTCCATATTTCATGATTACATTTAAGTTAATTATTGATGGTTAGTATACGCACAAATAATAATCGCTTGTATCAGGTGTCTGCTCTTTGGAATGTCTGATATTAGAGGTTCCACTGTACTCAACACAAAACATCTTTCCCTATAATAAAACTGCCAATTTCACTTAAATCTATACCTTTGTCTTCTGTGAAGTAAGTATCTCAAGAACTTCCTGATTCTCTGCTTTGTGAAGTACTAACTATAATAGTTTGGAAAAATGCATGTACTATTTTGAAATCTGAAAAGCATTGCTCCAAATATTTTAAATTACAAATTACTACTAATCTAATGACATTGAAATAATAAACTGTATGTATTTGGATTGAGAAAGTATCCTCTCAACAATCAAATGCATCCAAAGTGATCATGAAATATCATAGGAGAATAAGTATGCTCTTGCTTTCAAATACATGCAATAGCTATATACACAATTGAGCAATGAATTGACTTATACGTATACCTGCTCTTGTGTGGAAATAGTCTTTACATTCACAGTTACTACCTCATCATGTGTTTCCTTTCCATCTCCATCCTCTTCACTGAAAGATGTTAACTCTGTCTCTGATCTTCTGCTCACTGGTACATTTTTGTTTTCTTGAGAGAGTTTCAAATTCTCCATTTCTGTTGGTAATTTGTCTTCTGTGTTTTCCTCTCTATCTAGCTCTACTTCCACTTCAGTTCCCAATTTTAAAAGATCGTTAGAAAGTTCTACTACACTCACTCCTTGATTCTCAAGCAATGCTAGAACATCCTGGTTTGTTAAATCTCTCACAACGGCAGGTGCAAAATAAGATAGAACAGAATACGTGAGAATGATGCAGTTCCTTGATATGCTCACAATGTATATATGAGAAGGCCAATTAAATTGCTTCTCGACTAATTCTTTCCAGCTATAAATATTTCTATGATTCCAAGGGGCTTCCAATTGAACTGTAAACTTAGGAAGGCCAATAGGTGAAGCTGGAGCAAGTTCAGGATGTTGTTTAAAGACATCAATAATTGTGTTGAAATTTGCCAGTCTAATAAATTTGTCATGGTGTGCCTCATATTTTGTAATCTTGAATTGGAGCTTATCACTTTGAACCACTTTCTGAAATACTTTCAGAAGTTCATAATTTAAGTAACCAATGAAATTCTTGTTAATAAGGTAGTTGAGAATACTTTGTGGTGTTAGTAATGATTCTAGTTTATCTAAGTGTTCTTGGACAGGTGGTGTGTTTTGTTTCTCAGAGCTTACAAACCAGTTAAGACGAAGTTTAAGTTCACTAGTATCGACACCATTCAAAGTATCATGGACTGACAATAGAAGACCTTCGAATTCTTCTTTCAGTTTTTCGGCTGCTAAAACTACATTTGGTTTATCTGTTTCAACACAGACATTCGTATCTGATGACTCTAGTGGAGTAAAATTGGAAGAAAGTTAGTGCTGTAAATCTTAATCCACAATTATAATTTATAAACATCTCTTCGAAATTTTCTCATCCTTTTATCTAAAAAAGGATGGCTCGACCTTCTTAACAATGGATATACTTATTACACAAGTATCATATAGGTTAGTACATGTAATTACAGGATTAATGTAATTGTCTCTGTTAGCATGTAAGCTGACTTAGAATTTAATTAACTTGAAAATGACATGACAAGTTCTAAAAAAATAACAGTGATATCCAGGAATGTCTTCACTTTGATATTGATCAAACCCTAACCGTATCAACCGAAGTGGATTGAATGAGAAACTAATGCTAGGGTCATTTTTTTCTTACAAGTAATCAGATGGATAGAGCTCGCACTAGTTGTTTTATAGTTTTTTGAACCTTTCAGACACTAATCATGCCATACACAATCAACAGGGTCCTCCTTAAACAAAATGGCAATAAACAAACATTATACAACAAATATTTCAGGTTAAGTGGGTATCCAGCAGTACTATAAAATCTACTCTAATCTAATGTAGTCTCACTGGCCAGCCTGTATTTGAGAGGGGGAAATAAACCTTACTGTGACAAATAGGAATGTGATTACTGGAAAAGTCACAAAACTGCGAATTAAATTCTAACACTCACAAAAACATATTTTCCTTGAAAAAAGCTTTGTAATGCTTCTTCCTGTTTGGGCCTCATTCTTTAAAGTTCACAACTTTGAGATAGCACTAGAGAACATAGGTTGATGAAGCTTCAAGTGATGGCTATGATCTCATTAGTGCTGCACACTTCCCTGCAGCAGTCACAGAATATTGACAAAGGTCAACAGACTGTTGTTTCGGGACTTCTTAAATACAGGCTAGCCAGCAAGACTAAACCTAATGGAGCCACAACAACAAATTATAAAACAAACACACTTGACTGAGTTTCCATGTCCTCAGCTTCCAGTTTAGTGGAATCTCTTTTCTTTTGAATCTTTTCAAGAATGTGTTGTAGAATCTCCAGCTCTGCCATGACCTGCAAAACTGTTACTAGGCTTGTAGGTCTTTGGTCGATCTTAATCTCTACCCGATCCATGAGTATGTCTGCTGCTTCATATCCTTTCTTTCTACGTACTGCAGTTTTGGTTTCTCTATCAATGATGCGTTTTGAATATAGTTTTCCCGCAAAATCCAGCAATACTTCATCAGCACAGTCTAATACTTTACACAGTTCATTATGATGATCCCGAAGAACTTGGCTGTGATTTGACTTCACGACGAGTTTAGGCTTCTCCATTTCAACACACCCTATATAACAAGCTTAAGGCCCTGCCCCAATTCAACAATTTCGTCGCTACAGGGTAGTGATATGCAAAAGCAGCTTCATCTGCTGTTTACATATAGGCAATTTTTTCATACATCACTTTCCTCAACTTCAACTCAATGCTATCCTGCTTCTAATTTTGTTCATTCAGCCATAGATAATAACAGTACATCAGTTGGTTGCATAAACTGCAATATATAATAATTACTAATGACAAAAACATCTATCAAATTTATAATGAAAAGAGTGTAGTTCTTTTTGTTTCTGACAAGTCTGGATGCCAGAACTCTACGTAAACCTCTCTTGTTTCCTTTATACCACACCTGTTGTTGAAAGGAGTCATGAATAACAACCACCTTCTCTTCTTGAAGTTGCCTGTTGAATGAAACGAAATACTGACTAATGGTTAAGATTACAAACATAAGTAAAGTAGCTGTCTGAACTGAAATAATTATAGCAGAGTCTCTTTAACAAAGGACAACTTTAGATAGAAGTGAGGTGTCCTTTACATGATTAAAGGTACAAAGAATAAGAAATGATATTGATGTGATTGCATTATTCTTGTGATTATGTCTATTAAAAAAATCATATGTATGACAAATTAAAACTCAATAATCGAGAGTAGACTACTGAAACTAAACATTAGGGTAGCTACCAATAAACAATAAAACAATTCACTTCCAAATACTAAACTTTTTGTTACTAAACAATGCTGTTAAACTCATGCATGCATGGTACATACATATATACATGTGAGTGATAGTGTATGATGTTTCACAATTCAATTCATGGTAATGCCCTCTTCTTAAACCTCACTAGGCCACCATTTTGTAAAATGTGTCAATGATGAAGGACAAACAAATAAATAATAAGCATACGAGCTACATGTGGATGTACATGTACATATACAACAAATTCCTTTTCTATTTGTACACAGCATGCGCAAATTCTTACTCACTTGAGCCACTCTGACATTTCCTGATAAGAGGAAGAAGAGCTCTGAGTCTTGTATTAGTTGGACTGACATGAGATGGTATGTGTAGTGAAGTAGGAAGATAGAGAATACGAGTATTGAACAATAAAATAATCATTTCATCAAACATTGGTGGTATTCAGATTTGTGAAAACTTCCATGTGCAAATTCAAGCAATGCTTCTCTTTAAACTCCAATTACATGTATATTATTATTTAGTACTGGACTCAACTAAAGGCATATGTACTAACACCAACAAATGTACAATCTGTATAACACTGGCTTTGGATTAAAAATGGTGGAATTACAGTGAGTGTTAAAAAAAAGGGGGTTAATTTGTGGTGAAATCACAGGACTCATCACATTTATCCCTCCATTTACGAGTAATTGTCACTAATAATCTATTGTTGTTCTAGTCAAGCATTCATTCATTCTCTATATCACAATATATTACACAAGTTATCCATCAATACATTCAATCTTATGCTCGTTTATTTGTCCATTCCTGCAGTCCATCACCCCATTCATCCATTCGTCGATCACTCCATATTTTTTCTTACCTCTCCTCTTCTGCATTTTGCTGCAGATACAAACTCAGCAATGAGATCGCATGATTTGGGGGTCATGTAACAATTGTAGGAATCTCTTCTTCCATTACAGTACAGCATCCAAACAAACTTTTCTTGATTAGAAGAGTTGACGACTCCAACTTTTTCATCAAGTACAGAAAATAGGAAATGAAGTGACAAAAAGAATTTTATATATACATAAATATATTCAGGTATGTAGATCACAACAAATTACATACATATATGTGACTATAGACAAAACAAAAAATTCAGTCACTAAAAGACGATTTAAAGTAGCCTAGAATGTAAATGTGGTATTTAGGAACAGCAAGTATTGCCTCATAGAAATCTCAAATTCATCGTACTTATTGAAAGATCAGTATTCTATTTCCAATGCAATGATTTTCTTATCCACAGACACATTATAGTATTATATATAATTATAATTATGTGAATGAATTAGCGAAAAAGGTCTTCCCCACTAAATAATTTTGATCAAATGTTTACTTTCGATCACTTCCAATTCTAGAGAAAGTTCATGAAATTTGGTATCCAGGGAGGGCTATCATTAAGCTTCTTAAATTCGCTTCCTGTGCCAAATAGTGTGAGTTAAAGTTAATATGATGTGGGACAAGGTCCCTTCTTGAAACTTTGGTAACAGTACTAGTTAGCTTCTTGTACTTATTGAAAGATAAGCATTTGATCATTATTTCCCATGCGATTCATTTTCTTATTCACAGACACATTACATATTAATTATAACGCAACTGAATTTGCAAAAAAGGATATTAAATAAATTTGATCAAATGCTTACTTTCAATAGTTTTCTTTTACACAAGAAATGCATGAAATTTTGTATCCAGGTAGAGCTATCATTAAGGTTAATGGATACCAAATTTTGTTGGCTAACTGTACAAAGTGGCCGAATAGTGAGAGTTAAAATTAACAATTTAATGAAGTCCTTCTTTGAAAATTTGGCTACATGTTGCAAACATTGCACATATTGTACATACATGTATATTGATCAGAAAGGAGATCTATTTTGGATCTACTATATACAGTATATGTCAATAAACATTCACCATATATACAGTAACAGCTAGTAATTACCTTAGTTCTACTGTCAGTATAGTATAGTAATTACTGTCTCACTACTGTGGTGTTGAATTGACAAGTATACCAATCACTGTTAAAACTACTGTTAAACTACTATAAAGTGTATGAAACTACTGAGTAATTACTGTACTGTTTATTGACATTATACTGTATATACATGTACATGTCCCACTATGCTATCCTATTTAGATATCTTAATTACAATAGAAAACGGGAAATATCACCGTTTCTTTTTGATAAAAGAAACAATTTTGGTTTTATTATAGTTAACTTTCCACATTTATGTAGTAATATTCCCACTAAACCTGCTAATGGAGTGTATATTTCACGAATTGGTAGGATATGCGATTCTTATAAAGATTTTGCAGACAGACATTATAAGTCAACTATCCATTTAATACAACAAGAATTCTAGTATACTCAGCTATGTTTTATCTTTAAACAGTTTTACAGGATACATGCACCTATACTTAAAATAACTAATTTATTGGTTAGTGCAGTTGCAAGGATCTTGTATTTTAATTGGTCATGTTGACTGCATGGTGATATATATGTTATTATAATCCAATAATTGCAATTTTAATTTTCCTATCTAGTCTAATAGATACACAAAGAAGCAGATAAATATTTTAATGATATTACTTTGGGTTTCCAAACCTTCTTTGTGCATCTAATATGAGATATTAGGCATGGTAATTGATACATATATACCTTTTACTTATTTTAATATAATTAGTAAAATGTAACTATGGCATTAGATGTATGTATACTGAACAACCAACTAATAACTAATACATTTTGTTATTTTAACAATTCTGTTTTTGCAGTGATATATGGACACTGGATGATTGGAGAGAGTTGGCTAGACCATCAAAATTTTTAACCCACCATTCTCGGTTCTCAAGAATGGACATCTGGTGTTCCATTTTTACTTAATTTTCTAAGCCATTGTAGTTGCTAATTTTCTAAGGTATTGTGGCTGCTTATTTTCTAAGCCTTTATGGCTGCTCATTTGTAAAGCCGTTTTGGCTGCTTCTTTTCTAAGCTACGGTGGCTGATTAATTTTTTTCTAAACCATTATGGCAGATTATTTTTCTAAACCAAAGTGGCTGCTCTAATGTTTTCTAGACCCTTTGTAACTGTGCTTAATAAAGCTATTGTGGCTGCTTATTCGTTTGTTGTGTGTGTTTGTCTACACCTATTGCTAGCATGCTAGGCACATGAATTTTCATGTATATATGCATATACACGAACAGTCTATGCAAATAATAATATTATAATTATAAAAAGTACAAGTACATGTATATATATGTACATATAGAATACCTTCTAATCATATCAACTTCTTTCTCTAATTTTCATATTTCAGATTCCATATCTGTGTCTTCAATATTCCACCATGGTTGTGCTCTTAATCCTGCTTCATTGATTACAGATCATTGCCATAGCGATGGAAACAGATTTAGTATATAAAGGATGTGCCTATACATGTAATTCAAAAACTAATACATCTAGAAAGTAAGTATTTATATAAACAAAACTTTATATATAATTAGGAATTACGGATATGACAAATTCAATGGCTTCCTGTACCAAGGTTTTAGCCAGAGCTCAGAGAATGAAAGGTGCCAATCTCAAAAGCATGACCACATCAAAAGCCTAATTGTATTCTATAACCACATCAAGAGAATTGTGACAAAGAAAGAGGACAGGCCAATTCCCTTTGGCTAAAACCCTGTGTACAAAACAGATGACTAGTGATCCATAAGTGTTTAGTTATTATATCCTAAACTGTGCCATTTGGTATGGATGGTTATTTAAGAAGTTTAGGAGTGACGAAGTCACAAAGTAGCATCCAAAACTGAGAACATAATAAAAAACATTTTCAATAAAAATGGAAGAAGATGTAGGGATGTCAATACAAAAAAGTACTCACACCAATATAAAGCAAAACACAAAGAGCTATACTTATGTAGGGTTATATGGAATCTCCTGACCCTGTTCGCATGCTTTTTGGGTTTTGACATCCCTACACCTTCTTCTATTTTTAAAATGTTTTTTTCTATTATTCTTCTTTTCATTGCTTTTTCTGAATGGTGGATGATTTGTGAATGTTTTTGTAGATAGCAGAAATACTGGTGTAAGTGATATATCATATGATTTCATACAATCATAATTGCATTAACACCTCAATTTTAACAGCATAATTGTTATAATTATATTATAGGCACAATTATGAGACTGGATGAAGAAAGTGTCCTGTTCAACGAAAATACTTTAAAATGAAGTTATGCCAATTATAAAGCTGACAGAGTGGAAAATAACTTCTGATGATGAAGAATCAGTCAAGAAAGATGGAACTCAGTGTTGAACTTAAACAATTTTTATTTATTAGTACTGTAAAAATGATTATTCAATTTTGTATATTAATCATGTTGCTATGGTAATTATCTCGACGATCCGTTTATCCTTAGTATACCGGGTTCCGTGTCATGACATCAGTTTGCATTGCGATTTCTGGGTATGACCCATCAGCCACACTCAGATCATGTATACGTAATTCTGTACATGTAGCTAAGGAGGTTGCCTCATTCCGGGGAGAGTTCGGTATGTGGCACGTAAAACACACCGCCAGGAAGAATGTAAAATGCAACTAATACCGATAACTATCACATACAACAGAGAAACAGTATAAAGATGATGCAGGAATCTTTAATAAGTAAATATAATATGTTTTTGAGTTTTAGACATGAGGAAATCATCATTTAGAACCTTTGAGACAGTACTTCAGAGGCAGATCCAGATTTTTGAAAGGGAGGGTGCTCAATCCTCAATGCGTGAAGCAAATTTTAGATATAACAGCATATGTGAAGTTTAGGTGATGCATCACTAATAAATGTCACAGCAACATGGGTGACGTTCACCGACCCATAGGGCCAGTTACCTTTGTTAGCTAAGCAATTTTTACTGAAAACATAACCTACCATGACAGACATAACTGGCCATGGTTCAGTGGACAACACCCTTGTCATTATGGCATATAGTATATTATGGAATCTAAACACCCCTTATACAGATATAACCAGTAATTAATCTAATTATAAATAATCTCTGAAAAAGAATTCATCATTGTATGTGTGTAAATATTACATTGCAAAACAACTAATTGTGCACACGAAAATCACCATACTCTACGTACCATCAGGTGGATCCAAGATTTTATGATCTCTCTCATCCAAATCTTTAAATTTTAAGAATGTCTTACAGACCCTCCAACTCTTCCATGACCAGAAGAACTACTTCCATGTGTTCAGGACGTTGATCAATTCTTTTATCATGCTCCTTCGAGTATGGTGGATTTAGGGGTGGGCCAATGTGGGCTAGGTCCGCCCTGGCAAAAAAAAAATCAGTTATGAAATTTAATTTTATGCACACAGACTGCATCCATGTGTTGTTAGAACTGTTGTTACAGCTTTCTGTGTGAATGAGGGATGTCAAAACAGCTTACTTTATTTGATTGTTACAGCAGTGGGGCACCAGAAAGTCTAGGTATTAAAAATCAGTTGATTTTTAATTTATTCTTTAAAAGAATAAATTAAAAATTAACTGATTTTGAAGAGTAATTATAAATGATGCTGTTGTTGATCATTCTTCTGATGAGTTAGAAAAGGAAACTGTTGCATGTCTGGACTTTGATAATATGTTTGATCAGTCTGCAGCTTCAGACAAAAACAGATATTGAACACAAAACAGATATTGAACACACTGTACTGCACTATTATTATTGTAATTGTAGTAATAATATTTAATTATTAAAACTTCCCCATATGCTAGCTACATCTAGGCCCACCCAGGAGTTTATGGCTACATCTGCCTTTGTGACTGAGTATGTCACTTGTTTTCTCTCCTGCATCCAGAAGCCATTTTTTTGCTCTATTAGACATCACCCAGTAATCTTAATTAATCATGCCCCTTTTGTTTTGTTTGGCATATTAAAACCAGTAACTAAAACTGAAACTTTATATATTTAGTATCCAAACCAAAACAACACTAATTTTAAGCTCGTCAAAATAAATAAATATGCATGAAGTGAAAGCAAGAAAAACATATTCTGCAACAAAAATAATTGGCTCATAAACATTTGAAATGAGCCATGGTGTCTTGGTAAAAAAAATGATAAGTATAATTATACAATTCCATTAGCATTGAGGTACATATACACACCACAATTATTACTTATATATATATGTTTCTGAATATCCTTTCTCACTTTTAAATACTCTTCTTAGAGATGGTACTTCCTAATTATATCAACAACGTCTTTTAATTTATCTGGTTCCTGAGCAACTTTCATTTCCAATAGATTTAGAATAATATCAACTCCTTCTCTATTTTCCTTTTCCTGAACTATAGCTAAAGCATCTGAATTAATAAAATCTGTCTTATTAAGTTCTTCAGCTAGTTCTATTAACAGGTGCTTATCAACAAGTACTTGCTGAAGTGCAGGACGATATCCTCTTAGTGTGTTATGTGATGTAGTCTTAGTTGACTGTGTATCACCAGAAAGAGAAGATTGTCCAGAGCGACCAGATATCTGAGAGTGGTAACCAGAATCAAGGGATATAACAGAACTAATGTCGGAAGAACTCCCAGAATGAGAACCGGAATGGATAATAGAGTGATAACCCATGTAAGGGGATTTAACAGATAACCTCAATAGCTACAAGATTAATCCAATATAGAGATGATAGATAAACATATAGCAACTAATAATATGCAATGTTATTGTTGAAATTAATTTAAGTTCGGCTTGTGATAACAGGTATTCATTTTGAAAAGTGAATTGAAAAGTAAACACATTATATAAGTCATTCATTAACCTTGACAACCTGCAGAAAATCAGTTACCAAAACGTCACATCCAAAGCTAAAAATGCCATACAATTCTAATGGTGGTACCTACTCACTCTTAGAATGAAAACATGAATTTTCCAACTGTTTTGATATTTCACAGGTGCTGTTGTTGTATCATTATGAAACTTAATAAGATGTTAATGAACTCGCACTGGGTAGACGACAGCTCCCATTGCTCCATTACTGAAATATTTGAAGCAGTGACACTTACAAACATGTAGAGTGGAGTAGAGTAAGGCCCAAACAACAAAGACACTTATAACACACAAAAGCATGCATAGCAGCTAGCGCTTCATGCATCCTTAATTTGGCTAAATATTTGATTTCTATGCTATACAGTTATCATAATTATTATAATAATAATTATACAGTGACCTATAGCTCTTCCATTCTTCATCCTTTAACACTGTTATATTCCAATTTGCAGTGCAGTGAAGAATGCCATAAAATGCAGAACCCTCACCAAAATGGTGGAATAATAATGAGTCACTCGTGTACTCTTTACTACACTATGGTGGCAAGGGTACTGTGCAGATGGCATTCACCTTTAATATGTAATGGTTACAATGTGACTTCAATATAGTTATCACAGTAAGTCGAAATAATCTTACTTTGTTTTCATGTGCATGCTGCAATGCAGACTTTCCATACTGTAACAAACAGAATAAATGAATGTAATTAAAATAATACTTTCATGCATAACTTACAGTTACTATAAATAATATATTAAATTATTAAGGAACCACTCAACGAATTTGAGTTGACCATTGACATCATAGTTGTTTTAATTTTTTAATAATAATAAAAACAACAATTATGTCAATACTCAAATAAAGCTCATTGAAAGTTTATACATTTGTCAAACGTTACGTAGAGGTGATAGAAATTCCTTACCATATCCATTGTATCCACACTGGCACCATGTGTTATCAAGACATTAACAATATCAATGAAACCTTTTTCTGCAGCCACATGTATAGGACTTTTGTTATCCTATTGTGAATGAATTAAATTATGTAATAAACATGAATATATAATTATATATATATATATATATATATATATATATATCACGCATTAGTGAATTTGTCTCACGCCTGTACATCATAATAATGCCTTACATAAGCCTTATGTAATCAACCTCACAACTAAAGAATACTATTCATAAACTATGAAGTATGAGTACATCTTCAACACACTTCTTACCCAATCCTTTGTATTCACAGAAGCACCACATTTTATCAGGTTATTAACAACTTCAATACTACCTTTCTCAGCTGCCACATGTAAAGGGGTTTTGCCTTTCTGTAGTGACAAATCATCAAATATTCCAATGTATACTTGTACATGTGTATATTGATATAAATAATGCATTGATAGATGAGTACATGTCGCTGTTCACCAGTTCCTTACCCTATCCTGTGCATCTAAATTGGCACCTTCGGTTATCAACATGTTAACAACATCAATCTGATCCCTTTTCACAGCAGCTTGTAGAGGACTTCTGCCCTCCTGTGGTCAAAGCAGTTTCATTATGAACATCATGTGAATAATATACATTTACATGCATGCATCTTACTCTGTCAGTTGTATCCAATTTGGCATTGTGTTTTATTAAGATATTAATAACATCAGTTTGGCCATTCTCAGCAGCAATATGTAAAGAACTTCTGCCTTCCTATAGTTAAAGAATTAATATTACACAAGATAAAATCTGATACTTGTACTAAAGTGGAATTAGATTAGAAATTCATAAAACATTTTATGGAAATGAGCAGATAAATCTTTTTTGTATGGGAAGAGTGTAATTACAAAAGTCAACTGATTGCTTCCTTACCCTATCCTTTGCTTCCACATTGGCACCATTTGTCATTAAGATATTAACAACATCACTACAACCCTTTTCTACAGCTACCAGCAATGGACTTCTACCTTCCTGCAGTTAAAACAGTCATACCATCTAATGCTTGTAAAATGAAACATAAGCGTGCAAGTTAATGAGTGAAAATTAGAAGTCAAGTAATAATTGTGTTCTTTCAAAACTGCAAGGATTATGATGTGTGTATTCGTGTCCAATAATACATTTTTGTAGTGTATTACACATTTCAATTTGCATGTAAGGGCAGCCATTTTGTTTCGGTGCCATCTCTACATAAAGAGTACTACCGTACTCTCTGATCTATCAAAGTGTTATGTATCATGTGCGTGCATGCTTTGAATCTACAAGGATTCTGTGATGCATTTACCATCATGTCATCTTGGAGAACAAAGATTCTTGGCAAAATAATTCCCTTTTTGAAAAACTAAGTTACAGTTATAGAGGTCAGTGTATTATTGGTGAGATAATCCAAGTATGTAATATTATAATAATTACAATAAACTCCATACGATTTTAGTATGGTTGTCATTCATCACATGTTGCATAATAAATCTGCTATCGTAGCTACAGTGTCTGCCACACTACCAGGAAATTAAACTGGTCGCTATATATAACTTTTAGTGCCTAGAAATAGCAACAATATGGTAGCGGGCAATAATGTGTGCTTTGATGAAATTAGTGAAATACAAAGGTCTTTACTACATATCAACTCACAGCATCATCATAGTAGTTAACATTAGCACCACAATTTATTAATCTCTCAATAATTGCAACATCATCTATTGTTATTGCTTTCAATAAAGCTTTATTCTATATATAATAAAAACGACAAAACTGCTGAGATATTACTAAAATGAATTGCATGTATTTCAAAATAAAGCAATTTGGAAATATATTATGCTATTGCTAAATATGTCAACCTACAGGATGTGCTCCATTTTTAATCAGACTTTCAAGGTCATCAAATGCTTTCGTACTAATTAATTTTGCAAGATGATCATCCTATTGATAACAAAAATTAGATACTGTATACAATCATACACAACATCAAGAATAAACTATGTATCAACTATACTTTAATCATAATTATTAAAATTATATTTACAATGATTAACAACAACAAATTTTAAAGAATAGGATTCTTGAAATCTTCTTGCTATGTATAGTAACAGTTAACTCACCCTAACCTTCTGATTTCTCAGTGTCTCAATTACTTCACCATTATTTTGTGCTCTGTAAATTGCTGATCTCCCAAACTGCATAATATTAAATTTTATAAAACAAAGAATTAAAATTAAACTGTTTCACATCATTTCAAATGATGACCTAATGTATGAGTGGTTGATAGATATTTCTGTAGTGTATTCCTTACCCAATCCAGTGCATCCACATTAGCACCATGTGTTATTAAGATCTTAATAACCTCAGTCCAACCCTTTTCCGCAGCTATATGTAAAGGACTGCTATTATCCTGTATATAGTAAATTGTTAGCATATCACATTTCTGAAATTGATCGTTTGGTGGAAAGTTTATTCATTATATATGCTAGGCCTATAATAACACCTCTCTACATGGAGAAAAAACGGGGAGGCCACGAATCAGTCCCTGAGGGCTGAGTCCCAGTGGCTTAGCAACAGCATAACAAACCAAGGTCATGGGTTCAACTCCCAGCCAGGATTCAGCATATTTTCTCTGAACCTATCATATTTTATAGTATTTAAGAGTTTTCACAAGTGATGATAGGAAGGAGAATACCCGTTAAAAATGAACAGCCATTAGCTAATGTGGTACATGAAAGCACAATTATGGTTGCATCTACAAACATGATACACTGCATAAAATATAATGTAAGAAAAAAAAATTTTTAATGATGAAACAAGAGAAGATAACAGAACACTAGGTCAAATTCGTCAATGCTTAAATTTTGCTGCTATGGTCACATCTATCAGCATTTTTATTTTATTGACTTGGACATGTAGCACTTTACAGAGCAAGTACATACAGTAAGTGACTATATATCAACTCTGAGGCTAATAAGATAAAGTATGATTAATTTCCTTACCATATCTTTTGATTCTGCATTGGCACCATGTGTTATTAAGGTATTAATGGCAACAATACTACAATTCTCAGCAGCTATGTGTAAAGGGCTTTTGCCTGCCTGTGGTGAAAAAATGTAATCTTGAATACATTTTGTAATCATCAAACACTTGTAATAATTATTGATAATCCAGTCACATGGAAATACTAGTACAAATATGCATACCTATTATAATTTGCTTACCCTATCTCTTGCATTTACATTGACACCATGTGTGATTAAGAGATTAATAATATCAACCAGACCCTTCTTTGCAGCAGTATGTAAAGGGGTTTTATCTCTCTGTGGTGAAAATCATTAAAAAATGTTTATTACACGCAATTCAGCAGTATAATTACAAATATAGGGAGTGAGATATGGAAACACAATACGTATACACATTATAGGTTGTAGGTGTGCATGTCAGCATTAGTTAATATTTATAAGTAAACATCTATTTTACATGCTTCTTACCCAATCCAATGCTTTAACATCAGCATCACATCTAATCAAGGTGTTAACAACATCAATACTACTATTTTCCACAGCAACATGAAAAGGACTTCTGCCATTCTGTAGTAAATAGTTATCAAACATGTTAACATCACCTGATACTTACGCTATAATTATATAATCAACACTGAAATACAAATGTATCAGAGGTACGGTAGTACTCTCTTTATAGGAATGGTATCGAAAAAAATGGCCACGCATACATTTCAATTGCAAGTGATGAGCTGAAATCCCTGTCAATACGTTTTGATACACATAAATGTTTATATATATCAATTGTTTTTACCACTAACATTAGCTTCTACATGGCCAGAGATAATCTTTAAAATAGAGTGGAGAACTGTGTAGTTGCAAAATTGCAAGATTGTTGATCTTATAATAATCATAATTATTACTATATCAGTATAATTTTTTCCATCAAAATACATTTCTACATTTCGGGGGCTGTCTAGCACCGACACAAATTTATTTAACTTGCAATTTGCTGGGACAATTGTCGTACTGCTTTGTTTCTTGACCTATATAATCAATGAATATTTTTGCCACTACAGTAATCTGCTTATAACAGATTGTAATAGCAAATAAACCACACACACTAATTAAGATTGAAGATGACTACCCATTTGAGAGAGAACGTTAGCATCTTGAACATCATTAAAAACACAGGAAGTGAGTCACACAATGATAATAGAAGCTCTCAGAAATATGAGGAGAGTTGCTGACAACAGATGTTCAGTGTGACAGTAGAAGCCCTTGGAAAATGAAAGGAGAATTGCTGACAACAGATGATTGGTGTGGGAGGAGGAGGAGGATTAATATATCTCATTTTAACCCTAACTACAAGAGACCCTATGGTTCGACAAATATCCGCTACAGTACGGAGTACTCATGAAGCTAATGTTCTCTCCCAAATGGCTAGTATCATATCTCAATACAGGACCCTAGTTTTGTGTCCTCAGTTGTGATATAGCCCTTGAAGGCTCAGACTATATCACATCCTCAGGCACAAAACTCAGGTCTTATTTCAGTATAATTATACACTGTAAAAATGAATTTGTTATTTTAACAGACCAGTTGTTACCTCAGTTGCACTTAAATTTCCAATATATTGTTAGAAACATGAAATAACAGGATAATTAGCATTTTGTCTGGTTATAATATAGCTGTATGGGAAAAAGGAATGTTATGACTATAGTCATAAATGCATATACCCAAATACACCCTACTACCATATATAGAGGCTGTTATTGATAACTTCAAAATGAGATAATATGAAACGATTTGTTTCAAATAATTGGTTATAGTAAAAACAATTGTTATCACTAATCATGCAATCATGAATGTATGTACCAATATACACCCTACTGCCACATGTAGAATGTACAATCATGACTGTAGTCATGCATCACATTCCTTATTATTATTATATATATATAGCTGTAATTATTATAACCAGATAAAATATTAATTGTACTTGTGTTTGATGTTTCTAACTATGTATTATAAATATACATGCAACTGAGGTAACAACTGCTCTGTTAAAATAACAAATTCATTTTTACAGTGTAGAACCTATTAGCATAATATATAATATACATATATATAATTATAATAATAACCATAAAATTTTGATAATATTTAAACTTTGGGTCTGTTTCCATCTTCTGGATACCTTATTCCTATAATGCTGTAAATGATATTATATTTGATATTGTTCCAGGTATTGATTCATTGGATAGCATCCCACTCTGAAATGGTGTACTCCAATAATCAAATTATTATACTGAGTCATTTAAAAAGACAAGAATAATAAAAACATTTTTAAAAATGAAACAGTGTGTATGAATATCAAAACCGAATAAGCAGATTGGGATGGTACATTAGCAACAAAATTAAACACCACTTCCACCTAACAATCGTACATAAGTATATATAGCTACGTAGAGTAAAAGCATAACACGAAGCGGTACTTATGTACTGCTGCTATGTGGAAGTGGTGTTTAATTTTGTAAGGAACCATTCCAATCTTGTTCCTGTGCTTTTTCAGTTTTGATATCCCTACATAATGTTTCATTCTTTTATTATTTTAAAATTATTTTTTATAAATACATCCATTATAACTTTACCTTATCTTTAGCTTCCAAATTGGCATTACAAGTTATTAAGACATTAACGGCATCAGTCTGACCCTTCTCTGCCGCTAGATGTAGAGAAGTCTTGTCTTCCTATGTAAACAAATCATCAAAGCTCATGTAATAGATTTTGGAATAGAAGCATATGGTATATTTATTACAATCATCTATTATACCTTGGTATCTTTGATATTGCTATATTGTATATTCATAGTAATTATTATGATATCACAACAGCAGATTACAAATGAACATATAGGGTGGAAGCAGCTGTGGATGTAGGGACATTAATATTCTTGTCGCTAACCAAATGTTTTCACTCGCTACTGTCTTCGAAGAAACAAAACATCCAAACCACAGCAGTTGCTTTCTCCAATAACAGAATGTTTTAGTGTTGCTTTAGTTTAAAACCCGATTTAGTAAAGTAATGTGACTTCTAGTTAATTAAATTATAACTACATTACAAGTCTGTTGCAATAAACTAAAGCAACACTGGACTACAGTGGTCTCCTTGTCTGTGACAACTGAAGACATTACAGCAGATCGCCATTTATACTTTTTACAAAGTTATGAACAAGTCGAGCTCTACAATCAATGATACATCTAAATTTCCAAAATATCTCCCAGCACTTAAAATCTGTTATATTAATCACTTACACGATCCTTTGCATCCACATTGGCACCATGTGTTATCAATATATTAATGACATCAGTATTACCATTCTCAGCAGCTAACTGTAAAGCATGTCTGCCATTATGTAGTGATAAAATTACACTTATTACTTTAAATTGTAATAATCAAAGTAGAAACGAGTTTACATAATACAAGTACACATTTTCATTTTTCCATTGCCTCAGGTGTCTTTCTTTCTTTCTTTCTTTCTTTCTTTCTACATCTCCAATAACATCATGCATATTTCACATTGTGATGCTCTATATAATTTCTGTTGGTCATTATAAATTATTGGCCATAGTCTGTATGTTGGTCATTTTTTAAATAATGTGATTGTGACATCATTAAACATAATAATTATTCAGATTTTCCCATCAGGTACTGGGTTACCATAGTTATAGGGTTCGAATTTAATAGTTATAGTAAGTTTTACTAAAATATCAGTAAAATCGTATATTGGTACATCACTAATTATAAACCCTTTGCTCTATCTTTGCCATCCACAATAGCACGATTGATTAACAATATGTGAATTGCACATCTTTTAGCCTTCTTAGGAGCAAGCTTGTAACATACACGACATTATTTGTGAACCAAAGACATGTGTTATAGTTATATATCATTGAACTGAATAAGTAATTGTATATACAAGTTCATTAACTCGTCTTTAATATCAATGCTGGCACAATATTAATAACATCAGTAATACCATTTACAGCATCTATTTGTAAAGAACTTCTGCCTTTCAGTGGTGAGCAGTTTTATTACATATGAAGATGAACTTCAATTACAATTATTGGAATTCCATACATTAAGTACTATATTTGTTTGTCTGTTGTTGTAATATCAAGAATGTGATTAAAGTTAATGTGCAACAAACTCATAGTGATTAATGAGAAAAGGTAATTAAAAATTATTATACTTTTTTCATTGAATGACTACTATATCTCAGAGTATCCATCTACTCAATGAAACAAGCTTCGTATGATCTGTTGTCCTTCAAATTTAGTATCTGTGTGTATGTTTTGGGACATGCATTTTGTAATATAGATTTGTGACAACACTGCTCTATCCACATTATGGTCAAAAGCAGAAAATCAATTAAGTGATTCCAAACAATTATCACTACAAAAAGAAGACGATTTCCGACCTGCATCAAGAGAAACCTGTGATCTGTCAAATACTGATCTTCCAAGCTATGATATTTCATAGCAAAACTTTATTGAGAATTACTTGTGAAAGTATACAAGTGCAGATATCTATTACAAGAACTTTACATTATCCTTTGCATCCACATTGGCACCATGCGTTATTAATAGATTAACAATGTCACCCCAACCCTTTTCTGCAGCTAGATGTAAACAATTGATGTTGTCCTGTATAAAAGTTATAAAAAGAAACAAACAGCTAATAATACTATGCATTAATGATAACAAAACCATAATTAAATCCTTACCTTATTCTTTGTCTCCACATTGGCACCATGCATTAATAAAATATTAATAATGTCTGTCTCGCCCCTCTCTGCTGCTACATGCAAAGGTGTTTTGCCTCCCTATAAAGAGAAATTTATTAACAGTTCTATTACACTTGAACATCAGCATGCAATTACGTGAACTAATACTTATGTACATGTATGTAATAGTTAAATTAAGAATGCACTATTCATGTATACTATAGCTACAATAACAATAATGCAAGCACAGTAACTTGATTTGGACAACATCAGTCCTACCATTTCCAGCAACCAATTGCAATGGACTTCCGCCTCTCTGTAGTAAATCAATCACCATCCACTTCATTACATGTGAACATTACATAATAAAGCACACTAACTGATGACACTAATGAGACATACAAATAGACATACAAATAGTTCTGTACCTTATCCATTGCATTCACATTGGCACCATGCATTAGTAATATCCTTACAACAGTCCGACCTTTCTCTACAGCTACTGGTTTATAAATACAGTACCCTTTCAAACTTACACTGTCTTTTGTATCCATATCAGCACCATCTGCTATGAAGTCTTCAATTATATCAGTCCAACCCTCCTCTGCAGCCACTAATAAAGAAGGTCTGTTCCCCTGTGATGAATTAATCATCACAATAATGAATGTTTTACTACACAAAAATATCATATCATCTATACCATATGCTTACACGTATAAGTAGAGCTATAAGTAAAAACTTATGGTCATACCTGTTCTGTGATTGTTTTTAATTTCGTAACTAAGTCGTCATCAGAAGAAAGGTCTACACTTATTCCTTCACTCTATAGCACTATTAAAACGTCCTTGTTTGTCAAATCTTTCACAACAGCTTGTGCAATAAATGGGAGAACACAATATGTGACAATGATGCAATTTCTTGATATGCTTTCAATTATCACATAAGGTGGCCAAATAAATCTCCTTTCAAGCAGTTCTTTCCAGCTATAAATATTTCTACCCTCCCATGGAGCTTGCAGTCGAATTGAAAACTTGGGAAGACCAATAGGTGAAGCTGGATCAAGCTCAGGATGTTTTTTAAAGACATCAACAATGGTGTTGAAATTCGTTGTCTTAAGAAATACATCGTGTTGTAGCTCGTATTGTTGAATCTCAGATTCTAACTTCTCACTTTTGTAACTTTCTGAAACACATTAAGAAGCTCATAATTCAGGTAGCCAATAAAATCCGAGGCAATGAGATAGTTGAGAATTGCATCTGCAGTCAGTATTGACTGTAACTGGTACAAGTGTTGTTGAACAGCTGGTGTGTTTTGTCTCTCTGAGTTTAAAAACCAGTTGAGACGAAGTTTTAGAAGACCAATATCATGAACACAACCTAGAGATTTGTAAGTGATGACAAGAAGTTCTTCAAAATCTTCTTTTAGTTTTTGAGCAGCTGAAATGGCAAATGTTTGGTCTGTTTCATTGCAGGGGCTTATTTCTAAAGAGCCTACATGAAAGAAATAGTATTACCAAGAAAGCTTCCATGCATGTATGCTCTGCAGTTAAACAAATGGTAAAGGATTTTAACCTTCAGTTGGTTATATGAATTTCTATTTTCCTCTAAGACAATTGTTTTCCTACTAGGTATAATCAGGAACTTATGAGCCCTCATAAGCTCTTGGTATATAATATATATTGACTAGTATATAAAGTATATGTCATAGTAAAGCACTGTATATCACTGCAAAAACAAAATGATTAAAGTAACCAATTCATTGGTTAGTACAGTTGCAAGGATTTAACGATTGGATGGTTGTTCAGAATACATACATATAATGCCATAAGCTACTTTGTACTAATAGTTGAAGCACTACAATTTTAGGTTGCTGCCTACTCATATTTCATGTCAACAATATAATATAAAGTAACATCTGTTGTTTTCGCAGATGTTAGAATTGGAATACTAATGTAATACACCACAGTTTATACCTATTATACTATGCTGTGTATATAGCTACATTATATTAATACATTTGTTATCGTATGCTTTATTATGACATGTACTTTATAAAAATTAAGATCAAATGAACTGTGACTTGTAAGTGTTACCTAACAAATCATTCAGGAAAATAGATTTAAATTGAAACTCCTGCAACCAACTGAAGGTTAAAATAGCCTATTATTTTTGTACAGTGTACTAAAGTATATGTAATTGTATCCGGCCATCAAAAGGGTTTGGAACCTGCAAAAACATAATTCAATTCATTCTAGTGTACCTTGGTACACATTATGTTGTATACTAACATCGTGCACATAGTCGCAACATCTTCTATGCAATTGACAAGTTTATGCTATTCCTTGCAATTGCACTAACTAATAAATTGGTTATTTTAACAATTTAATTTTTGCAGAGTAACAAAAAAAAACAGTGTATAAAGTATTAGAATTAGGTTCAACCTGTGGTGTATTATTATCATTCCCATTCTTTATTATCATGTATGTCTCAAGAGGATATTACTAATTGAAACCCATGTAACCAATGAGCTAAATTAAAGGCATATGGTTGGTTCACATATTGGGAATCATGAAGCCAGGGATAGTGTTACAGAGCAACCAGCACAGGAAGTTATATATAATGTGGTGCTGCCATAGCTGCTTCATTGTAAAAATGAACCGGTTATTTTAACATACATTTGGTTACATACATTTCAATGCAGTATGGATAATATGCTTCTGAGGTATGAATTATTATCGTAAATCCTAATTCATTTATTTGTGGAGAACAAAGTTACACTACAAAAATAAAATTGTTAAAATAACTAATTCATTTATTAGTACAGTTGCAAACAATAATGGAAATTGTAATTTAATTAGTCGTGTAGCTTCTTATGACCGTATGGTCACATACAATGTACATGTACTTATTATGCAACCGATTATAATCCAATAATTGCAGTTTCAATTTCCTTATATGGTCTAATTGTTTTACAAAGAAGCAAAATAAATATTCAAAATTGGGTTTCTAAACCTTTTTTGTGCAGATATTAGTCATGATAATTGATTATAATTGGTATAAGTACGTTATCATGCAGTCATAACATCATGTATGACTAACTAAATTATAATTTGCATCCTTGCAACTGTACTAACAAATACATTTTTGTTGTTTTAACAATTCTATTTTTGTAGTGTACTTGTTCACAAACTCCACAACTTTGTACTTATAATAACAAACAACAAACAATTTTTTAAAAACATTTGTATAATAATTATAATTATATATATATATATATTATATATATGTATATCATCATATAAATGCCTCTCTCGAATTTACGTCTGTCTTAATTAAAAGCCTACATAATACACGTTGCTGACCTTTAATTAAAACCCTGAGAATTTAAATGTATATATTATCCGCAGATACTGGGAAATATCACAAGTTGGATATGCTAGTATTTCCACGAGCCCAAAGTACAAAATCAAGGAATTTGTCAACAAATAACTTTGTTTTCCATGGATAATTGAATGAGAATTTAATAATTAATACCTCAGAATCAATACAAAACTGCACTGAAACTCACGTAACCAAATGAAGGTTAAAATAACTGATTCATTTTTTACAGTGATAATATCATAATACACAAGTGTAATGTTAAATAATTTATTTATATAATTATGTAAAAACAAATTGGTTACTTTAACACAGCAGCTATTATAATAAAAAGGAATGTTATTACTACAGTTACAAATCGACATACCAAAATACACCCTATTACTACATGAAGATGCAGTTTGATAACTTTAGTTGGGAACATGAAAAATAAGACATATGATTATTACATGGGAAGAACAATAATTCGTTTCCAATTATTGGTTTATAATAGTAAAAAGTACTTTATCACTATAGTTATACATCATGAATGTGCATACCAAAATACACCATACTGCCACATGAAGAGATGTATAATTATGCTGTCTTGAAATAGCTAATTGCTTATAATATGATATAATTATAATTATTATTATGTATAATTATATACATCTTTAACTGTTGGTAATGAAACAATTGGATATACCGGTAAATGACTCCATGATATCATGATTGTCAGCATATTGTTTCTTTCAAATCATCTCAAGAATATCTTGTAGATCCTCCAACTCCTCCATGATTTGTAGTACTAAACTGAGGCGTTCAGGACGCAGATCTATCTTCAACATCACCAGGTCCACTAGTGCATTAGCTCCTTCCAAACCCTTTCTTCTGAGTACTTCATTCTTAGTATGCACATCAATGATACATTTCTCGTACAGCTTTCTCGTACAGCTTTCCTGCAAGACTAATCAAAGTTGCGTTTGCACTGGCCAATACGTTACACATTTGACCATAATGATTTCTCAAAATATCACTTTTCTTTATAGGCGTATCTAGGCCCGGGCATACCAGGGCAATGCCCTGGTAAACTGTTGCAGAAGATATACTTAAGCCATACTTGCGTTCCACTATGACACAGCAAAGACTCGATAGTCTAGCTCGCCTGTATGTAGAGCCCACGGTAAGACCTCTCGTCCACGTTATGGAACTCATTGCAGGACTAAGTACAGTAAATAGAACAGAGACTCCACCTTTCCTATTATATTAATTACTAAAACAATGAATATTTAATTATGCCCTGGTTCACTGATGACCGTAGATACGCCTATGCTTTTCTTTTCTCTCTTCAGCGCCATTGTTTTTATTTCGGCCTACCACAAAAGGAGTGTCTAGAAAATGTATCGTTGATACATACTAAGAACGCAGTACTGAGAAGAAAGGGGGTTTCAAAGGAGCTAATGCACTAGTGGATCACTTCATGTGAAGAAAGATCAATATATTACTCAGAAGAAAGGGTTTGGTATAATTGGTAAAAACAAGATAATATGATAACAAAAGTATCCCAGTGATTGCTTTGTCACAGTTGTGTCATCAGACTGACTTTCTCAGGAACTGGATCGGATTCTTTAAGTGGGGCCAGAGGACAAGTTCAATCTGTTCACTACTCATCAATTTCAATGGAATTTTACACTGAATATGAAACATGCTCAAGGTGTTACTACATAAACAGCTTTTCAATCCTGACATGCATGATATCAGTTTCATCAACTTTAAAAGAATGAGTAAAAGCAGTGAATATATGCATTTAGTGTACATGGTAAAACATAGTATGTATATGTATATTATATATTATAATTAAATATTATAATATAATACATATATATATATATATATATATATATATATATGTCAGGACTTCCAACCTTTTGACTATGACATAACTACAATATGATCACCGCGGTTTGCGATATTTGCCTTGTGGTTTATTGGGTGTAAACGTTAACAATATTTATAGTGTGGCCAAAAAGCTTTTAAAGAGCAAGAAATATACTAGTTACATGTATGTCATGCCCACTCGTGCTACATCAGGCTTATAATCATCTCGCCCTTGGGCTCAATGATTATAAACCTGATATAGCACTTCTGGTATAACATACCATATACACATGCATGTACATATATATAATTATATATATATATATATATATATATATATATATATATATATATATATATATTATATATATGTGTCATGATGAAGTCACCCTTCAAATGTGATACGTGCACCATGGTTTGATACGTGCACTGTGTACATTGTGGCTTCATTAAGCTGTATAAACATGATTTTGAAGTCGTGAAATATATTAGTTATATCATGTCCACTTGTGCAATATCAGGCTTAAAATCACCACGCCCTTGGCCATGCAGCATTCGGGCTTGGTGATATATATAAACCTGATATATACCACTTGACATAACCTATGAATATATATATACAAACCACACATGAATAATTCCTTCTGATGTTTAACACTATAATGCCCTTCTATTTGTTGACTCAATTCCTCAATCATATCTATTTCTGATGGACGAGCATTTCCTTCCACTAAATATAATAATATTTATCAAGAGAAAATTCCATGCAATTTTAAAATTTTTACTATTTAAATTTTCATATATCTCATAATGATGGGTCAAAATAGATTGTACACATGTATGTGGTTCAACTTGCTAGCTATAGGAATAAATGAAATAATAAATTATAAAGTATATAGGACGTAGTGCAATGTTCCCAGGTATTGCTGATGGAGTGAAGAGTACGTATAACAGCTCTTTCTCCTCCTTCCTTGACAAAGGTCGAGACTGTTCCCACCTGTACCAAAATATGGTTCATGAATTGAAGGAACTGAGCAAGATTTCTTCTGATTCGTTTGAAAACAACTATACTACCAAAAGTTATCAATAATAATTAGTCAAATTAATGAAGAATGAAGAACAGTAATTAATTATAGTTTCATTGTATAAATAAGTATACTAGAAATTCTAAAAATAGAAAAAAACAAAATGAAAACTAGGCTAATCATTGCTTATGCAATTATTGTTACAAAATAACAATTAAGTACTATATCACTTCACATCAGAAGAGAATTTCTCTTTCACTTCTCCAACTACTTTTCTTTCAGAGGAAACTGTTTTCGTTTTACTAAAAACCTCTTCATACATCTTGGGTTCCTGAGCTACCTTCATCTCTAAAGGATTGACTAATTGTACTGTATATACTGTAATGATTAATAATGGTTTTCTTACTTTGTTCTTCAGGGAGTGGTAGTTGTAGTCCAGGACGATGAGGACTTTGTAATTTTTTCATTGCTAAACCAGAATGAGATATTGAGGTTTTTCCAGCATACTGTAAGAAACAGAATATAAATGTACAGTAGAAAGTGAAACTGATAGTTAAATTTACTATGATACATGTGCAAGAATAAAATAGTTATTATGTACTTGTATAGAACAACAATATGACTGCAATACACAGGTTTTACTACAGAAAGCCAACAAAGTTTGGTATGTGAAGGTAACAGTGATAATTATACTGATTTAAGATATGTAATGATAACTGCATGGTACCCATCCAATACTATGTCTATCTTCTGGTATCTAATACTTTCAGCAAAAATGAGCATTTTCTCAACTATTGTGGTTATCGAAATACGTTTCTTGATGTTGTAATCACAGGAAATCACATATTAGTACACTTATTACAAATACTGGTTATATCACTCAAAATGAAATGATAGTAATACTAAAATGAAGAGGGTATGGTAAGTAGTGGTGCACCAATAACCAGTTCAGTAATTGGTATTGGTCATTATTGGCAATCTTACCTTAACTACATTGGCACCATGTACTAACACGTTAGCAAAGTCAGCCAGTCAGTGGTGGAGCTAGAGCAGTAAGCATGGTAGGGCACCCTCTGGCTCACAAAGGAAGCCAAATTTTCTACTGGCTAATTAATTTTTCATAGAGGAGGTGGTCAATTATGACTCCCTTCATGATAATAATAATAATGTATGTGCTGCACACTATTGTAATAACAATTATAAAATAACCATTATCGCTAAATATAAAGACAATTATCGAGTCACTGAAGAAACACATATAACACTGAGATGAAACTAATTAACTCAGAGGCATGATCGATAGCTGTTAAGGGGGGCACATTTGCCCACCTTGTCTACACCACTGATGTCAGTATGACCACTCTATGCAGCTAGATGTAAGCACTTTTGTCTCTGAAGTAACATCAATATATCTTCTAATAGTTGCATTAATTAACATTCATGTTATAATTATACAACTTGAAGCACACAGTACATAACACAGGTGACTTACCATACCCGCTGTATCCACATGCATATGTGCAACCCCATGTTTAACTAAAATATCCACAACGTCAGTGTGACCGTTCTCTGCAGCTACATGTAAAGGACTTCTTTCATCCTGTAGTGAAAAAGACATTGAACTGTTTCATACTTAGTGTACTCTTAAATATAAATTTGAAACACAAAATAAGCACATGTATCAGTTAGAAGTTCCTTACTACATCCTGTGTATTCACATTGGCACCATGTTTTAGTAAGATATCAACTACATCAGTGTGACCATTCTCTACAGCTACAAGTAAAGGAGTTCTGCCATACTGTAATGAACAAGACATTAAACAGTTTCATTACACATGAACATCATTGAAAAACTTAAATAAGAATTTGAAACACAAAATAAGCACATGTATCATCAGTTAGAAGTTCCTTACTTTGTCCTGTGTATTCACATTGGCACCATGTTTTAGTAAGATATCAACAACATCAGTGTGACCTTTTTCTGCAGCTGCATGTAAAGGACTTTCTTCATACTGTAGTGAACAAGACATTAAACAGTTTCATTACACATGAACATCATCTAATATAGTTGCACTACTTATTATAAAAACAACTTTGAAACACAAATATATAAGCACATGTATCTTTTACAAGATCCTTACCCAAACCATTGTATCCACAATGGCACCATGTGTTATTAAAATATTAAGAATATCAATGTGACCATTTTCTGCAGCTACATATAAAGGACTTCTTCTATTCTGTAGTGAACAAGATATTAAACAGTTTCATTACACATGAACATCATCTAATACAGTTGAAAAACTTAAATAAGGATTTGAAACACAAAATAAGCACATGTATCATCAGTTAGAAGTTCCTTACTTTGTCCTCTGTATTCACATTGGCACCATGTTTTAGTAAGATATCAACTACATCAGTGTGACCTTTTTTTGCAGCTGCATGTAAAGGACTTTCTTCATCCTGTAGTGAACAAGACATTAAACAGTTTCATTACACATGAACATTATCTAATACAGTTGAAAAACGTAAATAAGAATTTGAAACACAAAATAAGCACATGTATCATCAGTTAGAAGTTCCTTACTTTGTCCTGGGTATTCACATTGGCACCATGTTTTAGTAAGATATCAACAACATCAGTGTGACCTTTTTCTGCAGCTGCATGTAAAGGACTTTCTTCATCCTGTAGTGAACAAGTTATGAAACAGTATCATTACACATGAACATCATCTAATATAGTTGCACTACTTTAAATTATAAAGTCAACTTTGAAACACAAGTATATAAGCACATGTATCGATTACAAGATCCTTACCCAAACCATTGTATCCACAATGGCACCATGTGTTATTAAAATATTAAGAATATCAATGTGACCATTTTCTGCAGCTACATATAAAGGACTTCTTCTATTCTGTAGTGAACAAGATATTAAACAGTTTCATTACACATGAACATCATCTAATACAGTTGAAAAACTTAAATAAGGATTTGAAACACAAAATAAGCACATGTATCATCAGTTAGAAGTTCCTTACTTTGTCCTGTGTATTCACATTGGCACCATGTTTTAGTAAGATATCAACTACATCAGTGTGACCTTTTTTTGCAGCTACATATAAAGGACTTCTTCTATTCTGTAGTGAACAAGACATTAAACAGTTTCATTACACATGAACATTATCTAATACAGTTGAAAAACGTAAATAAGAATTTGAAACACAAAATAAGCACATGTATCATCAGTTAGAAGTTCCTTACTTTGTCCTGTGTATTCACATTGGCACCATGTTTTAGTAAGATATCAACAACATCAGTGTGACCTTTTTCTGCAGCTGCATGTAAAGGACTTTCTTCATCCTGTAGTGAACAAGTTATGAAACAGTATCATTACACATGAACATCATCTAATATAGTTGCACTACTTTAAATTATAAAGTCAACTTTGAAACACAAGTATATAAGCACATGTATCGATTACAAGTTCCTTACCCTATACTTTGTATCCACATTGGCACCATGTGTTATTAACATATTAAGAATATCCATGTGACCATTCTCTGCAGCTACATGTAAAGGGCTTCTTCGATCCTGTAGTGAACAATTTGTTTGATTCCTCAAAAACAACATAACTTTAAGCATTTTCAATGAACTTACTGTGTTATCACAGTAGTTAACACTAGCTCCACACTTTATCAGTCTCTCAGTACTAGTGATATCATTCAATTTTATTGCTTCCAGCAAAGCCTTATTCTAAACAAAGCAACAGAATATTACTTACAATAATGTAAAATAGTTTATTGGTATATCAACCTACAGGATTTGCTCCTTTCTTGATTAGACTTTCAAGTTCATCAACTTCTTCTTTTAGACTAACTACATTCACAAGATGATCATCCTGTTGATAACAAATACAAGTTAGTCCAACATGTTACAAATAAAATCTACCACATGAATACAATTAATAACAGTAACCCTGTGTACAAAGACACATTTATAAAGTGACTACAGTACACACAGTGGTACCTCTTAACAGATGCTTGTGTCCAAAAGTTTGTTTTTATTACCATCATTTAACACAGGACAGCAGTAGGAATTATTACTCATAATTTCTTATTCTTATTATGTTATATTATTACGTTATTGAAGTAACTTTGCTGGACTTCCAATATACAAACATTTTGTACATTGTGCAGAGAATAGAGGTGTCCATATTTAGTGATTACATTTAAGTTAATTGATGGTTAGTCCATGCACAAACGATAATCGATTATATCAGGTGTCTGTTGTTTGGAATGTTTATTATTAGAGGTTCCACTGCACTCAACAAACAACATCTTTCCTTATAATGGAACAGCCAGTTTCACTTAAATCTATACCTTTGTCTTCTGTGAAGTAAGTATCTCAAGCACTTCCTGATTCTTTGTTTGGTGAAGTACTAACTGTAATAGTTAGGAAAAAGTTAAATTTCATGTACTATTTTGAAATCTGCTCCAAATATTTTAAATTACAAATTAGTTCCTACTACTAATCTAATAATATTGAAATACTTGTAACTGATTATAATATTATGTAAAGTACCTTACACTATTTACATTGGCACCATTTGTTATTAAGATATTAACAATATCTGCGTGACCTTCGTTAACAGCTACATGTAAAGGACTTCTGCCCCACTGTAGTAAACAAGTTATGAAACAGTTTCATTACACATGAACATCATCTAAAATAATTGCACTACTTACAAATGTAAATACAAATTTGAAACACAAGTATATAAGCACAAATATCCATTACATTTCCTTACCCAATCCTGTGTATTGGTATTGGCACCATGTTTTAGCAAGATAGCAACAATATCCATGTGACCTTTTTCTACAGCTACATGTAAAGGATTTCTTCCATCCTAAAACAGTTTCATTACACATGAACATCATCTAATATAGTTGCACTACTTACAAAATAAATTCAAATTTGAAACACAAGTATATAAGCACATGTATCGATTACAAGTTCCTTACCCTATCCTTTGTATCCACATTGGCACCATGTTTTATTAACATATTAAGAATATCCATGTGACCATTCTCTGCAGCTACATGTAAAAGACTTCTTCCATCCTGTAGTGAATAAAACGGTTTCATTACACATGAACATCATCTAACATAATTGCAATACTTACAAATATAAATACAAATTTGAAACACAAGTATACAAGCACATGTATCTATTACAAGTTCCTTACCCAATTCATTGTATTTGTATTGGCCCCATGTTTTAGGAAGATATTAACAATATCCGCGTGACCTTCCTCTACAGCTACATGTAAAGGTCTTGTTCCATACTGTAGTGAATAAAACAGTTTCATTACACATGAACATCATCTAATATAGTTGCACTACTTAAAATTATATATACAAATTAAGCACATCTATCTAATACAAGTTCCTTACACAATCCTTTGTATCCACATTGGCACCATGTTTTAGCAAGATATCAATAATATCTAAGTGACTGTTATTTACAGCTACATGTAACGGACTTCTTCCATCCTGTAGTGAATAAAACAGTTTCATTACACATGAACATCATCTAATATAGTTGCACTACTTACAAATATAAATACAAATTTGAAACACAAGACATTTATTTATTACAAGTTCCTCACCCTATCCTTTGTATCCACATTGCCACCATGTTTTATTAAGATATTAACAATATCCGCATGACCTTCCTCTACAGCTACATGTAAAGGACTTCTGTCTCTCTGTAGTAAACAGGTTATGAAACAGTATCATTACACATGAACATCATCAAATATAATCACCCTACTTACAATTATAAATACAAAATTGAAACAAAAATGTATCTATTACAAGTTCCTTACCCTATTCATTGTATCCACATCAGCACCATGTTTTAGCAAGATACTCATAATATCCATGTGACCTTTTTCTACAGCTACATGTAAAGGATTTGTTCCATACTGTAGTGAATAAAACAGTTTCATCACACATGAGCATCATCTAATATAGTTGCCCTACTTACAAACATAAATACAAATTTGAAACACCAGTATACAAGCACATGTATCTGTTACAAGTTCCTTACCCAATCCTTTGTATTTGTATTGGCACCATGTTTTAGCAAGATAGCAACCATATCCGTGTGACCTTTTTCTACAGCTACATGTAAAGGACTTGTTCCATACTGTAGTGAATAAAACAGTTCCATCACACATTAGCATCATCTAATATAGTTGCCCTACTTACAAACATAAATACAAATTTGAAACACCAGTATATAATCACATGTATCTATTACACGTTCCTTACCCAATCCTTTGTATCCACATTGGCACCATGTTTTATTAAGATATTAACAATATCTGCGTGACCTTCCTCTACAGCTACATGTAAAGGTCTTGTTCCATACTGTAGTGAATAAAACAGTTTCATTACACATGAACATCGTTGCACTACTTAAAATTATATAATTATACAAATTAAGCACATCTGTCTATTACAAGTTCCTTACACAATCCTTTGTATCCACATTGGCACCATGTTTTAGCAAGATATCAATAATATCTAAGTGACTGTTATTTGCAGCTACATGTAACGGACTTCTTCCCTCCTGTAGTGAATAAAACAGTTTCATTACACATGAACATCATCTAATATAGTTGCACTACTTACAAATATAAATACAAATTTGAAACACAAGACTCTAAGCACATGTATCGATTTCAAGTTCCTTACCCTATCCTTTGTATCCACATTGCCACCATGTTTTATTAAGATATTAACAATATCCGCGTGACCTTCCTCTACAGCTACATGTAAAGGACTTCTGTCTCTCTGTGGTAAACAAGTTATGAAACAGTTTCATTACACATGAATATCATCTAAAATAATTGCACTACTTACAATTATAAATACAAAATTGAAACACAAATGTATCTATTACAAGTTCCTTACACTATCCATTGTATTTGGATTGGCACCATGTTTTAGCAAAATAGCAACAATATCTGTGTGGTCTTTCTCTACAGCTGCATGCAAAGGACATTTTCCATCCTGTAGCAAACAAGACATTAAACAGCTTCATTACACATGAACATCATCTAATATAGTTGCACTACTTAAAATTATAAATACAAAATTGAAACACAAGTATATAAGCACATATCTATCTATTACAAGTTCCTTACCTCATCCTTTGTGTCCATATCAGCACCATGTTTTACTAAGATATCAACAACATCAGTGTGATCATTCTCTATAGCTACATGTAAAGGACTTCTGCCCCACTGTAATGCACAAGTTATGAAACAGTATCATTACCCAGTGGCGGAGCGATAGGTCAGGTTAGTCAGGTTTCAACTTGACCTCTTTTTGTGAGGACCATTTATTATATGCACATTGAGTTGTATTTTGATTGAGTTCACTCATAATCACATGATTTCTATAATTTTTCTCACAGTGTTAGATTGTTTATTTGCATTTAACCTACGTGTTAAATAGGAACTATGCCTTTGTTATTTTTCTGCATGAGTAATAGCACATGGTCATTTTTTCATGCATATTGCATAATATATAATTATGTTGATTATACTTTAGTCTGTAATACAATTATCAATAAAAATGTACTTATTCAACTCTCAACATGACCAATCAAAATTTTGTCACTCCACCTCTGTAATACACATGAACATCATCTAATATAGTTGCACTTCTTAAAATTATAAATACAAATTACAAAATATAAGCCCATGCATAAGTTCCTTACATTATCCAATGTATTTTTATTGGCTCCATGTGTTACTAAGTTACCCACAACATTAGTGTGACCCTTCTCTACAGCTAGATGTAAAAGACTTCCATCTTCCTGTAGTAAAGAAGTCATTAAACAGTTTTGTTACACATGAAGATCATCTAATATGGTTGCACTACTTAAAATTATAAATACAAATTATAAGCAATGTATAAGTTCACATGTATCTTTCAGTTTTGTACGACAAATATTGGACAAATATTGCTAAACTTTCACACTTAATTGAAAAGTATGGACTATGAATATCATTACAAGAGAAGACGGCAAACACCTTTTAAAACGTTTCAATACAACTATTCAATAATAGTACAAAACATTGATAATACATGCATTTACTACTATAGCATACTTATTATCATTTCTGAGCCACTCAATTCAGGCCAACATTTTGACTGTCCACTCACAGGTATTAGCAGTGGCATATGAGTTTACATGCAATGTAGAGGGGGTTGAATTAATATAGTTATGAATTTTATCTTTACATAGTCTCATTGGCATATCTAGTCATTATGAACTGCTAGGGCTCCTTAGTTAATTAACTGTTAATTAAACGGGGAGAGTCCTTGGGGCATATAATTAACTATACCCTTCGCAAATTATGGCTGCCAAAGTCTGAGAAAAATGGAGCTGATACTGCAGAGTGATTTTCTATACTTCTTTTGACAGCATGAATGCTGCATTATTGTTGGGCAATAACTGTGGTATTTAATAGTCAGCACAATAAGTTAAGTTAAATGTTATACCTATAGAAATTCTTACCAAGGCATTGCCCTAGTCTGCCCATGCCTAGATACGCCTGTACACAACTTCTTATCAGTCTATGCACACCTATGCAACCATAGTTGTATGTGTGGAGGATTATAGTAATCATTATGTGTTTGCACGTGTGTTATAGCGTATTTCAGCTGTTCAAACTGGAGTTACAATGGCTATCCAGTCATGGACAATTACATGTTGAACTATAGTCTATTCACACTGAGGAGGCACAGGAAGTAGTTCGCCGTAGAAACGTCATGTGAACACGTATGGAGTACGTGTTCACATGATGGTTTTACATGCTTGTGGATAAAAATGTCACACCGGAATTCAGCTACCACGTGCAGTAGTGCCATTTTTAAGGGAAAAATTAAGTATCTGAAAGAGGAAAATGAGTAAATAGTATAAGTAAATCTATAATTTTAATATTTGTGAGCATTTTGAAAGTCAGTGCAAGTAGACCAAAGCCTCTACTGCTCTTAAGACTGCGCTGATGTTATAAACATCTACATACATGTATAGTACCTACTTGCGTGTATAACAAAACAGTTAGCTAATCTACTAATACTTCATATTTCACCAGAAACAAGCAAATATATATTCAAGTCATTAAGTAAATGATTTCAATTAGCAAACGTTGGACTTTACAGTAAGTTGTTCTCCAGCAATATTCTATTATCAAAAGCATTTTTCCACTCCTAATTATAATAGCCTAGATGTAACTCATTTGAGCTAATGATGAAATGCAAATGTTACCAAATAATGATGAATTGTATGACATGATGCCATCAACTGACCAAACCAATGTAGTTAACATCAGCTCCACGATTTATTAATCCCTCAACAACAGCGGTATCACCTATCCCAACTGCTTCTACCAAAGCATCATTCTATGAAGAAACAAAAAGATTACTTATTATATTGACATACTGTTACATGTATATAACATGAGAATTATATTGAAATCATCATTATGTAATTCATATTGTACACATACAAGTTTTCCTTCTTCCTGGATTAATCTTTCAAGATATTGGTCTTGTCTGCGAACTATTTCTGTCAGATCGTCATCCTGTTCAGTGATAAACAAATAGAGCTTTGGCAAACATTTCATATATACAATGCAACAGTTCAAGTGAAAGAAATAATATCAATGACATGAATACTTTATAAAATAAAGCTCCACACACAAATCTTAACAACTTGATGTTGTGAGTGTTCTAGGCTATGATTAGTACAAAACGCAGTTACAAATAATCTTTTGAAAACTATAGCCTGCTGCACTAAATAAAGTTATCACTAGATAAATATTCATTTTGAATGGGATTGGGTGGGACAGAAGGAAGTGTACTTGTGAAAATAATTAATCCACCTATATAATCTCGTCCCCAGCCATGTCACTCAATTGCATTTTAAAAAAGGAGATCTAACAATAACTGCACTTATTTCCTGATTTACAAATCTTACCATAGCATCAACAAACCAAATCACAAAACAAGACCTTTTATTTAAAAGGATTGTGTTTGAGCAAAAGGTCTTGTTTTTTGATTTGGTTTGTTGATGCTATGCTAAAATTTGTAAATCAGGAAATAAGTGCAGTTATTGTTAGATCTCCTTCTAATTACAATCATATTCTTGTGTTAAATACACAATTAATTTAGCTATACTGCAAAAATTGAAATGTTAAAATAACAAATATATTGGTTAGTACAGTTGCAAGGATTTAACGATTAGTTGGCTGTTCAAGATGCATACAGGTATATCTAACACCATAGCTACTTGTATTAACATATGTAAAAGATATATGTACCAATCATAATATACATTATCATGCATAATATCTCATATTAGATGTGCAAAAAAGGTTTGGAAACCTAAAATGACTAAATTAAAATATTTATGCTACATTTTTGTACACCTATTAGACAGCATAAAGACATTGAAATTACGATTATTGAATTATAGTTACATGTATATCCATAACAACGTACACGACCAATTAAATTTCAATTTTCATTACCTTGCATATGTATTAACCAATAAATTTAACTCTTTTATTTTTGCAGCGATATGTATCTGTCAATTGGCTTGTACTCTATCATTCTGGAATGCAACACCATTTGGCCCCAAAATATTAATCCGAGATGCTACATGCCTCTTCATGTATAGTGGGTATAGCTGGGGAGAAGACTAATCTACCCTTGATGAACAGACTACTCCCATCATGAATATCATCACTGGAGACAGTCATAGGGATGGCCATAATAATAATAAAATGGCAATCGTAGAACATGTATAGTGGGTATAGCTGGGGAGAAGACTATTCTACCCTTGATGAACAGACTACTCCCATCATGAATATCATCACTGGAGACAGTCATAGGGATGGCCATAATAATAGTGAAATGGCAATCGTGAACTAATTTTGTTCCCTGTGAAATAATACAAATTATAGAAAGCTAACACATCAACCATTCATCTATTATCTTAATGTTTAGCTATGTTTTGTCTAAATTTTCTGCTTCTTATTTGCTAATAAATTTATCTCGCTACAACTCATCAAACTTTCCTTGCTTTTCTTAGCGCTATGCATCATTATTGAATATGTATGCAAGAAAGTTACATAATTTGTGGTATTCAGTCATATAGTGGGCATATATAGCACATAAAATATGCATGCTACAGATACAAAGCATCCTAAAGAAACTGCTAATAAAATAGGTTTTCTGGCTAAACATTTAACAAGATATATGGAGAAAAAAGTATCCCTACGATTACTGTGTGGTGCCCAACAATCACTAATCATGGCTAACTTTCTCATGTCTGAAACACAACATCCTATTATAGTTATATTATTTTTATTATCTACTCTTCTAACTTTGTAAAGGTTCTTGTATGAACATTTTTCAGATATAATATATAGAACAGCTACTACTTCCTGTTTCTACATAAGCTACTTTCTGGTCTGTAGAGCAGAGCATTACATGTGACCGAGCCTCCCAGAATGACGGAACTTCCTTATCTATGTATACAATGTGTATGTGACACAAAAATTAACCGTGTGGAAACTAATTACAGTAATGGTGCTGCAGGCCATGAAAAATAATTTTTTTAAAATAGAAAAACCAATAACTAGCTATAGCAAACTGTATGTGTTTGAGTAGAGAAAGTATCTTCTCAACAATCAAACACATCCTAAGTGATCATGAGATATCAAATGATAATTATACCCTTGTTTTCAATACAGGCTGTAGCTATATAAACAATGAAGCGATGAATTGACTTACATATACCTGCTCTTGAGTGGAAATAGTCACATTCACAGGCACTTGCTCATCATGTGTTTCCTTTCCCTCTCCATCCTCTTCACTGAAAGACGTTAACTCTGTCTCTGAACTTCTGCTCAATGGTACATTTTTGTTTTCATAGGAAAGTTTCAAATTCTCCTCTTTAGTTGGTAATTTTTCTTCTGTGCATTTCTCCCTACCTAACTCTACTTCCACTTCAGTTCCCAGTTTTAAAAGATCGTTAGAAAGTTCTACTACACTCATTCCTTGACTCTCAAGCAATGCAAGAACATCCTGGTTTGTTAAATCACTCACAACAACCGGTGCAAAAAACGGTAGAACAGAATACGTGAGAATGATGCAGTTCCTTGATATGCTCACAATGTATATATGAGAAGGCCAATTAAATTGCTTCTCAACTAATTCTTTCCAACTATAATGAGCTCTACAGTTCCAAGGAGCTTTCAATCGAATTGTAAACTTGGGAAGGCCAATAGGTGAAGCTGGAGCAAGTTCAGGATGTTGCTTAAAGGTATCAATAATTGTGTTGAAATTTGCCAGTCTAAGAAATTCGTCATGATGTTTCTCATATTTTGTAATCTTGAATTGGAGATCATCACTTTGAATCACTTTCTCAAATACTTTCAGAAGTTCGTAATTTAAGTAACCAATGAAATTCTTGTTAATAAGGTAGTTGAGAATACTTTGTGGTGTTACTAATGATTCTAGCTTATCTAAGTGTTCTTGGACAGGTGGTGTGTTTTGTTTCTCAGAGCTTACAAACCAGTTGAGACGAAGTTTAAGTATACCAGTATCAACACCATTTAAAACGTCATAGACTGATACTAGAAGACCTTCAAATTCTGCTTTTAATTTCTCGGCTTCTAAAACAACTTTTGGTTTATCTGTTTCAACACAGACACTCATATCTGATGAATCTAGTGCAATAAAATCAGAAGAAAGTTAGTGCTGTAAATCTAAACCCACAATTATAATTTATAAACATATCCTTGAAGTTTTCTCATTCTGGATTTCCTTATCAATGAATATACTTATTACACAAGCATCATATAGGTTATGGTACAAGCAATATGTGTCTATTACCATTTAAACTGACTTAGAACTTAAATAACTTGAAAATGACATGAAAGGTTCTAAAAGAATAACAGAGATATCCAGGAATGCCTTCACTTTGATATTGATCAAGCCTAAACCTAACTCTATCGATCTCTAACCCTATCCCTAAACCTATACAATAAATCAAACACATAATGATATTTGGAAAATTTTGAAGAAATTATTAAGCCGTAAAGTGTGTTAAATGAGAAATAAATGCTAGGGTCATCTTTTCTTACAAGTAATCACATGGATAGAGCTTGCACTAGTTGTTTTGTGGTGTTTTAACCTTTCAGACAAAAATCATGTTATATACAATCAACAAGGTCCTCCTTAAACAAAATGGCATTTAACATACATTATACAGCAAATATTTCAGATTAAGTGGGCATCCAGCACAACTATAGAATCTACTCTAATCTATTGTAGTCGCACTGGCCAGCCAGTGTTTGGGAGGGCCCGAAATGAACAGTATGGTAACTTTCGTCAACTTCCTGTAATAAGATTACTGGAAAAGTCCTGTGCATGCACAAAACTGGTAACACTCACAAAAACATAATAATTTTCCTTGAAAAATGGTAATGCTTCTTCCTGTTTGGGCCTCATTCTAAAACTTTGAGATAGCACTAGAGACTCAGGTTGATGAAGCTTCAAGTGATGGCTACAATCTCATTGGTGGTGCACACATCATTACTGAAGCACTCACAGAAAGTTGACAAAGGTCAACACACTGTTGTTTCAGGGCTTCCCAAATACAGTCTAGCTAGCTAGACTAAACCTAATAGAGCCACAACAAATTATAAAAACACACTTGACTGAGTTTCCATGTCCTTGGCTTCCAGTTTAGTGGTATCTCTTTTCTTTTGAATCTTTTCAAGAATGTGCTTTAGAATCTCCAGCTCTGCCATGACCTGCAAAACTATTACTAGGCTTGTGGGCCTTTGGTCGATCTTAATCTCTACCCGATCCATAAGTATGTCTGCTGCTTCATATCCTTTCCTTCTGCGTACTGCAGTTTTGGTTTGCCTGTCAATGATGCGTTTTGAATATAGTTTACCTGCAAACTCCAGCAATACTTCATCAGCACAGTCTAATACTTTACACAGTTCATTATGGTGATCCCGAAGAACCTGGCTGTGATTTGACTTCACGACGAGTTTAGGCTTCTCCATTACAACACACAAGCTTAAGGCCCTGCCCCAATTCAACTAGACTATTTGTCGTCTCAGGTAGTGACATGCAAAAGCAGCTTCATCTGCTATATATATATATATATATATAGATCACTTTTTCATACATGACTTTCCTCAAGTTCAACTCAATGCTATCCTACTTTTAATTTCGTTAATATCTATAGTTCAAGTTGCATAAACTGTTATAATTATTATTGAAAAACATCTATCATAAATTTATAATGCAAAGAGTGTAGTTCTTTTTGTTTCTGACAAATCTAGATGCCAGAACTCTACTATCAATAATGCACTTCTCTTGTTTCCTTTGTACCACACCTCGAGTCGTCAATTACTACGACTTTCTCTTCTAGAAGTTCCCTATGTTAAATGAAATGAATTCTGACTAATAGTTAAAATTACAAACATGAACACTTATAAGTAAACCATCTAGCTTTCTGAACTCAAATGATTATAGCAGAGTGTCTTTAACAAAGGACAACTTTAGATAGAAGTGAGATGTCCTTTACATGATTGAAGGTGCAAAGAATAAGAAATGATATTGATGTGATTGTGTTATTCTTGTGAGTATGTCTATTAAAAAGATCATATATGTATGACTTGAACTAAAACTCAACACTACTGAAACTAAACATCAGGGTAGCTACCCAAAAACAATAAAACAATTCATTTCCAAATACTAAACTAAACTTACCAAACAATACTGTTAAACTCATGCATGGTACATACATATACATGTACATGTGATTGATAGTGTATGATGTTTAACAAATCAATTCTCTATGGTAATGCCCTCTCATTAAAACTTACTAGGCCACCATTTTGTACACAAGACCAACAAAATGTGTCAGTGATGAAGGACAAACAAATAAATAATAAGCATACGAGCTACATGTAGATGTACATATACAACAAATTCCTTTTCTATTTGTACACAGCATGCGCAAATTCTTACTCACTTTGTCTCTTGAGTCACTCTGACTCTCAGATTTCCTGATGACAATTTAAGAGGAAGAAGAGCTCTGAGTCTTGTATTAGTTGGACCAACATGAGATGGTATGTGTAGTGAAGTAGGAAGATAGAGAATACGAGTCTACAGATATAGAATAATAAAATAGTCATTTCATCAAACATTAGTATTCAGATTTGTAAAAATTTCCATGTGCAAATTCAAGCAATGCCTCTCTTTTGTACTGGACCCAGCTAAAGGCAGATGTACAAACACCAACAAATGTACAATCTGTATAACACTGGCTTTGAATTAAAAATGGTGGAATTACAGCGAGTAATAAAAGAGAGGGGGTTGATTTGTGGTGAAATCACAGAAATCATCACATTTATCCCTCCATTTACGAGTGATTGTCCCTAATAATTTATTATTGTTCTAGTCAAGCATTCATTCATTCTCTATATCACAATATATTCCACTAGTTATCCATCAATAAATTCAATCTTATGCTCGTTTATTTGTCCATTCCTGCAGTCAATCACTCCATTCATCCATTCGTCCATCACTCCATATTTTTTCTTACCTCTCCTCTTCTGCATTTTGCTGCAGATACAAACTCAGCAATGAGATCACATGATTTGGGGGTCATGTGACAATTGTAGGAATCTCTTCTTCCATTACAGTACAGCATCCAAACAAACTTTTCTTGATTAGAAGAGTTGACGACTTCAACTTTTTCATCAAGTACAGAAAATAGGAAATGAAGTGACATAAAGAATTTTATATATACATAAATATACTCAGGTATGTAGATCACAACAAATTACATACATATATGTGACTATACACATAACAAAAACTTCAGTCACTAAAAGATGATTTAAAGAAGCCTATTTGTCCATTTTGACAACTAGAATGTAAATGTGGTAATTAGGAACAGCAAGTATTGCCCCATAGAAATACCAAATTCACCGTACTTATTGAAAGATTAGTATTCTATTTCCAATGCGATTGATTTTCTTATCCACAGACACATTATAGTATTATATATAATTATAATTATGCAAATGAATTAGCGAAAAAGGTCTTGCCCACTAAATAATTTTGATCAAATGTTTACTTTCGATCACTTCCAATTCTAGAGAAAGTTCATGAATTGGTATCCAGGAAGAGCTATCATTAAGCTTCTTAAATACCAAATTATGTTTGCTTCCTGTGCCAAATAGTGTGAGTTAAAATTAACAATATGATGTGGGACAAGACCCCTTCTAGAAACTTTGGTAACAGTACTAGTTAGCTTCTTGTACTTATTGAAAAATAAGCATTTCATCATTATTTCCCATGCGATTCATTTTCTTATTCACAGACACATTACATATCAATTATAACGCAACTGAATTTGCAAAAAAGGATATTAAATAAATTTGACCAAATGCTTACGTTTTCTTTTACACAAGAAATGCATGAAATTTGGAATCCAGGAAGAGCTACCATTAAGGTTAATAGATACCAAATTTTGTTGGCTAACTGTACAAAGTGGCCGAATAGTGAGAGTTAAAATTTACAATTTAATGAAGTCCCTCTTTGAAAATTTGGCTAGATGTTGCAAACATTGCACATAATGTACATACATGTATATTGATCATAAAGGAAATCTATTTTGGAACTGCTATATACAGTATAACGTCAATAAACATTCACCATATATACAGTAACAGTAATTACCTTAGTTCTACTGTCAGTATATATAGTAATTACTGTCTCACTACTGTGGTGTTGAATTGACAAGTACACCAATTACTGTCAAAACTAATGTTAAACTACTATAGAGTGGATGAAACTACTGAGTAATTACTGTACTGTTTATTGAAATTATACTGTATATACATGTACATGTCCAACTATACTATCCTATTTAGATATTAAAAGAGAAAACGGGAAATACCACACTACCATTTTTGATAAAAGAGACAATTGCGGTTTAATATAGTTAACTTTCCCCATTTATGTAGTAATATTCCCACTTAACCTGCTTATGAAGTGTGTATTTCACAGTTAATAAGAATTGGTAGGATATGCAATTCTTTTAAAGATTTTGCAGACAGACATTATAAGTTAACTACCCATTTAATACAACAAGAATTCAGGTATACTAAGCTATGTTTTATCTTTAAAACGTTTTTAGAATACATGCACCTATTTTTAATTGTAGTGTACACAAACATATCAAGAAAGGTATTTGCTTGCCGGTTGATGTTAGGCTGGGCTTTGACAAGAAATGTGACTATTAGATGTGCTAGGCATTGAATAGTACTTATCATTCTAAATTGTAATCAGTACTAATCAGTGCTTCTTTTGTGTGTTGCATGTGTAGTCCAGATTGCCAGCTGCTTTTATAAGAGCAGGTGCTTAGTGTAGCTCACTGCTCAGGCCGTGCACATGTGACCAACTTAAGATTACAGCAGCTCTGTGCTTCTCTTCTTTGTTTGTGAGTTGCATTATGTTATGCACTTGTTATATAAATATACTTATTATTATCATTGCAAATATAAAATTCTTAAAATAACTAATTTATTGGTTAGTACAGTTGCAAGGAACTTGTATTTTAATTGGTCATGTTGACTGCATGGTGATATATATGTTGTTATAATCCAATAATTGCAATTTTAATTTCCCTATCTAGTTTAATTGATATACAAAGAAGCAGATGAATATTTTAATGATATTATTTTGGGTTTCCAAACCTTCTTTGTGCATCTAATATGAGATATTAGGCATGATTATTGATACATATATACATTTTACGTATTTTAATATAATTAATACAAAGTAACTATGGTATTAGATGTATGTATACTGAACAGCTAACTAATTGTTAAATCCTTGCAACTGTACTAACCAATACACATTATGTTATTTTAAAAATTCTGTTTTTGCAGTGTATATGGACACTGGATGATTGGGGAGAGTTGGCTAGCCATCACAGATTTTCAACCCACCATTCCCGGTTCTCAAGACCTGACATCTGGTGTTCCATTTTTACTTAATTTTTTAAGCCATTGTGGCTGCTTATTTTCTAAGCCATTGTGGCTATTTATTTTCTAAGCCCTTTTGGCTGCTCATTTTTAAAGCTGTTGTGGCTGCTTCTTTTCTAAGCCATGGTGGCTGATTATTATTTTTCTGAATCATTGTGGCTGATTATGTTTCTAAGCCAAAGTGGCTGCTCTAATGTTTTCTACACCCTTTGTGGCTGTGCTTAATAAAGCCATTGTGGCTGCTTGTTTGTTTGTTGTGTGTATGTTTGTCCATGCCTATTGCTAGCATGCTGGCATATGAAATTTCATGTATATCTGCATACTACATATATACATGAACAATCTATGCATATAATATATAAAAGTACAAGTACACGTATATACATGTACATGTACACATACGTACGTACATGTAAGTATAGAATACCTTCTAATCTAATCTTATCAACTTCTTTCTCTATTTTTCTTATTTCAGATTCCACATCTGTGTCTTCAATATTCCACCATGGTTGTGCTCTTAATCCTGCTTCATTGATTACAGATCGTTGCCATAGCGATGGAAACAGCTTCAGTATATAAAGCATGTGCCTATACATGTAATTAAAAGACTAATTAATACATGTAAAAAGTAGGTATTTATAATCAATAAACTAAACATTTATATATAATTACAATTTATGGACATGACAAATTCATTGGCTTCCTGTACCAAGGTTTTAGCCACAGCTCAGAGAATAAAAGGTGCCAATCTCAAAAGCATGACCACATCAAAAGCCTAATTGTATTCCTATAACCACATCAATAGAATCGTGACAAGGAAAGAGGATGGGCCAATCCCCTTTGGCTAAAACCCTGTGTACAATACAGATAACTAGTGATCAATAAGTGTATAATTATTATATTCATTACAGAGCAGTTTAGGAGCCAAAAGTAGCATCCAACACTGAGAACATAATAAAAAAACATTTTCAATAAAAAAGATAATGTAGGGATGTCAAAACCCAAAAAGTACTTACATGTACACCGATATAAAGCAAAATACAAAGAACTGTACTTATGTAGGGTTATATGGAAGTGGTTTGTTTAATTTTGGGTACTACATTAACCTCCCGACCTTGTTCGCATTTTTATTTTTTGGGTTTTGACATCCCTACATCTTCATTTATTTTTAATGAAAATGTTTTTTTACTCTGACATAATCAGATGGGAAAGAGAGGCAGACATAACTTTCACAATTCTAGATTACAATTGTACCCATAGAGATAACTAGAACACTTACACTTATCTAATGCATCAAAGTTACCATTGCCTGCAGAAGCAAATTTTAGATATAACAGTGTATGTGAAATTTAGGTTCTGCATAATTAATATACGTCACAGCGTGAAGTTCCCCGACCCATAGGGCCAGTTACCTCGGTTAGCTAGCAATTTTTACTGAAACCTTAACCTTCCATGACAGAAGTAACTGGCTATGGCTTGGTAGACCACACTCTTGTCTTTATGGCATATAGTATATTAATTACGGAACCTAAACACCACTTATATAAATATAATCAGTAATTATGAGTAATCTCAGCAGAAGAACTCATCAGTGTAGGTGTGTAAATATTAGCACATTGCATTTACTAAAAACAACTAATTGGTGCAAACAATAGTCACCATACACTACATACCATCAAAGATTTCATGAACTCTCTCATACTGTTCCTTTTGAATCTTTTTAGGAATGTCTTGCAGACCCTCCAATTCTTCACTGATTAGAATAATTACATTCATGTGCTCAGGACGTTGATCAATTTTTTTATGCTCCCTTAGTAGCCAATATTTCACTCTTGGTAGGCATATCGATGGACAGTTATCATTGTTGTGTTACGTAGAAGTGGCCAATGCCTTACACAGCCATTTTTGCTCTTCTGGATAACACCCACTATCAGTCGCGCCCCTTTTTGTGCTCGTCAAAATAATCAATTGCATCAATTGTAAACATGAAACTAAGAGCAACATAAAAATAATCGGTTCACAAAACATTTGAACTGAGTATCTTAATAAAAAACATAGACCTAGACCTATAACCTATATGTATAATTACACAACTTCTAATCAAACTTCTAAACAAATTTCTAATTATTAAATACTCTTCTTAGAGACAGTACTTTACTCGTACTCAAGCTATAGTAACAATGTCTTTTAATTTATCTCAGTTTTTTGAACGATATCCTCTGACGGTGTGCTATGTGAACTAGTTTCAGTTGATTTGCTATCAACAGAACGAGAAGATTGACTAGAGTGACTGGAAATCTTAGAGTGGTAACCAGATTCAGAGGATATAATAGAACCAATATCAAAGGAAGTCCCAGAATGAGAACCAGAATCAGATGTTTTATAAGGGTGATAACCAACAAGACGGGAAGAAACAGGTACCTCCAATAGCTGCAATATTAACCATTTATAGAGATGATAAATATATAATATTACAAGTAATAATATGCGATAAATTATTAAGTCTACATAGGTTTGTGATAACAGTTGAAAAGTGAATTGAATTAGACAAAAATAATAAACACTTTATATAAGTTATTAATTAATCTCAACAACTTAGAGAATTAAGGAGACTGTGTTAAAGCTACAATTCTGATGGAGGCGCTCACATGGACTTAAAACGAAAAGATTGAAAAAAAATACATATGAGAAATGTTTAATGTCTCATGGTTGCTGCTTTTTTTCTCTAAATTCTGAGGACACCTGGGATGTTAATGAAAGCTCACACTAGTAGACTATTATTTCTATTGCTTCACTACTGAAAGATTGAAGCAGTGGAGCTCACAAACATGTAGAGCACAGTAGAGTAACACCCAAACAATAATCCCATTATTATATATAATATACAGCAAGTAGTGTTGTATAGTATTTCAGCATTCACAAACAGTATGAATGAAGTGTTTTGAGGTATATTTCAAAGGGACCAGGCTGAGCCAAATGAACTACATGTATAGATCTTCTCTATTTGCAGTGCAATTTCGAATGCCATACCCTCATCAACATGGTAGAGGAAAATATACATGTACCACAGTGGTAAGGGTACTGTGCAGAAAGCATTCATCTTTATATGTAATGTTTACATTATGATTTGAATATAGTTATTACAGTAAGTCAAAATAATTTCATGTGCATGCTTCAATGCAAACTGTAGCAAATACAATATGAATAAATACAATTAATGAAATACTTTCAAATAAATTATTACATTCTGGCACACAAAGCACACCAAACCTTTTTTTTGAGCTAATTAATTATTCATAGAGGGGGTGGTCAACTATTACACATCCTTGATTAGTCAATACATATAATCTGTTGGGAACAATTATAATAACAATTTTGGTTAACTAAAATAACTATGAAAACAATAAACGCGTTCCTGACGTAACGTGCATAACACTGAGATGAGACTAATTAACTCAGAGGCACGATTGGTAGGTCAAGCTAAGTCAGCTTATGGTGAGACACCTGCCTCAGCATGCCATTGATGTCGGTATGACCACTCTCTACAGCCAGATGTAAAGCACTTTTGCTTTTCTGCAGTATCATTAATATATCCTCTAATAATTGCATTAATTAATATTCATGTATGTAACTACACAATTTGAAGCATAGTGCATAAGCACATGCATCTATTACAGGTCACTTACCCTAAGCTTTGTATCCATGTCGTGTTTTACTAAGATAACAACCACATCAGTGTGACCATTCTCTACAGCTAGATGTAAAGCTGTTTTCCCATCCTGTAGTGAACAAGACATGAAACAGTTTCATTATACATGAACATCATCTAGTATAGCTGCAGTACTTAAAATTATAATTACACTTTTGAAACACAAGTATAGATAAGCACATGCATCTACTACAAGTCACTTACCTTATCCTTTGTATCCATGTCCATCATATATGGATCATGTACTAAGATATATACAACATCAGTGTGACCTTTCTCTGCAGCTAGATGTAAAGCTGTTTTCCCATCCTGTAGTGAACAAGACATTAAACAGTTTAATTATACATGAACATCATCTAGTATAGTTGCACTACTTAAAATTATAATTACACTTTTGAAACACAAGTATAGATAAGCACATGTATCTATCACAAGTCACTTACTTTATCCTGTCTATACATGTGCATATATGGACCATGTTTTACTAAGACATCTACAACCTCAGTGTGACCTTTCTCTGCAGCTACATGTAAAGCTGTTTTCCAATCCTGTAGTGAACAAGACATTAAACAGTTTCATTACACATGAACATCATCTAATATAGTTGCACTACTTAACCCTTAGAGGACTGATGTCACATATATGTGACATTTCACCCCTACGTGGTTAGCCGTCTGTTCCTGGCTACACGAAGCTGTCCAAATGCTTGTAATTGGCGTCAAGCACAAGCTGAGGAATGTGGCTAACAAAGTTGATGTTTTTTCGGCCGCACTTTGGCCTAAATAACGACTATGGGGGGAATTTTAAAGGGGGGTGTCCCCCCGTTAATGCGGGGGTTCGAAGGGGGCGCTGCCGACGAATTTAGCATTTTTTGGCCCCGCCCACGCCCTCTGGTGGGTAGCTGAGGCATTTTCCTTGCTGTGAAACCTGAAATCGTAGGTGTAGCTGGTGCCAACATGCAGTGGGGTCATTTTGTTAGCCCCAGTTCCAGTCAAAAGAGGGAGAGCACTGCATTCGATTTGATCCTATGATGCGCTTGGGGACTTTCGAGTCCCGGTAAGCAAGTTGGTGGAAGTAGTACTCCATGTCGGAAAAGGAGCCAAGTTTGGGGTAGAGAAAGTGAACGGTGGCCAAATTATATGCAATAGAGTCGCCAGTGTTGGAAATGGGAAGAATTTTGAAAAACAGGCTCAGTGCTCTAAGGGTTAAAATTATAAATACAGTAAAACCCCTCTAAAGAGGACACTATTATTGAGATGGCCCTTTTTGTCCACTATAACAAAGTTTCCTTATCTCACAATAAAACAGGGCATGCATATGCACAGTTCACACTAGTACCTTTCATGCTAAGTTTTAATGGCTAGTCGATCTATAAGCTGGACCTCAAGAAACTGAAATGATGGAAATGAATTTGTATATAAGAGGATACCATGTTTACAAAGTAGTATGAGAAGCAACTTGTGGCGAGGTGCTACATTTGAAGAGGGAACACAATAATAAAAAAAAGGAGATTTGTTGTGCCTGTTCTAAACTAGAGAGTTATTCAGTCTCGAGCTCTTGCTGGACAAATGTAACATAGGACCCAAAATTAAACAAACTTCTTTCATATAACCCTACATAAGTACTTAACCACTATAAAGCAAAATACAAAGAGCTGTACTTATGTAGGGTTATATGAAAGTGGTTTGTTTAATTTTGGGTCCTATGTTAGCCTACCAACCTTGTTCACATGCTTTTTGGGCTTTGACGTCCCTACATCTTCTTTCATTTTTATTGAAAATGTTTTTTATTATTCTTGTATATACTTTTGTTGCATGTTGTTTTTATAAGTTTCAAAAAGGTATAGAGGTTATTTATTTGTATTATTGTACAAAGGAAGTATTGTATAGTCCTAAACTTTTGCGGGCTATAAATTTCCCTTTTTCATGAAGACTTACGAACTGTAAAACTTTGATTCGAAAACAAAATGGTCACGTGTGTGATCATTTTTGGTGAACGCGAAAATTTTATCATGAAATAGTTGAATATTGTCAAAACACTAAAATTTTACTTGCAAACATTTAGGGCTATACAGTATGACTGGCATCCATTGTACAAAGTAGCAGAGTGTCCATACACGAGGGGTTGTGACAGCATTGAGTTCAAAGGCACGTCACTCAGGACTGTGGCACCTTTCTGTTATATAGTACATGTTTGCAACTCTCCCTTTGAAATAAGCACATGTATCTATTACAACTTTCCCATAATATCAAATTTATTCATATATGGCACCATGTTTTAGTAAGATATCACAACAGCTACATGTAAAAGACTGCTTCTATCTTGTAGAAACAGTTTCATTACACATGAACATCATCTCATATAGTTGCACTACTTGAAATTATAAATACACCTTTGAAACACAAGTATACAAGCCCATATATCTATTACAAGTTCCTTACCATATCCCACAAATCTGTAGAAGCATCGTGTTTTAGTAAGATATCCACAATGTCTTTCTGACCTTTCTCTACTGCTACTTGTAAAGGCGCTCTTCTATCCTGTAGTGAACAAGACATTAAACGTTACAAATTATAAAGTCCACTTGGAAACACAATTATACAAGTACATGTATCTATTACAAGTTCCTTCCTTCCTAAATATTATGTCAATAATGATACCCAAACAGATAGTTACCACTAGCAAGCATGTGCCCTGAATTACTAAAGATATTGCGTCTCTCATTAGAAAGAAAGTATCCTTTTACCATCAAGCTGTTCACTCCAACTCAACATGTGCCTGGGCTAAATATAAACATTCTAGAAATTCTGTTATTGGTGCTTTAAGATCTGCCAAATCAGATTTTCGACTCTCTTTTTCTGGTAGTCGGCAAATTCCCAAAAAATTCTGTTCTTTATATACATCTACCTCTGGCCGCAGACAGCTTGTGCCAGATACACTTTATTTCAATAATAAACAAGCTCATAATGATTTTACCAAAACTGATCTACTTAACTCCTATTTTTGTTCTTACTTCTCTCAGACTCATCCCTCATGCTTTTCTTTACCACCTCCTTTTCCTCCCAATACTCTTTCAGTATATAAATGGCTCTACCAACGCTGTTTTAAATTGCTTACTAATTTAAAAGCCAACACGGCCACAGGCCCCGATGTTATTTCAAGTCTAACAATTCGACATACTGCCCCTTCCATTACTTCTTATATCACTGAAATGTTTAACAAATCCCTATCCTTTGGCTATATTTCCAGTGAGTGGAAAATGTCGTATATTACCCCCATTTACAAAGATGTCGACCCTGCTCAAGCATGTAACTACAGACCAATATCCTTTTGTCCAAAATTTTGGAAAGAATTGTACATAATGAAGTGTCTTTTTTCATTCACACTCGCTCCCTCATATCTGACTGCCAGTTTGGTCATCGTCCAGTTAGTTCTACACAGGAAGCTCTTCTCCATGTCTCACATGACTGTTAGAAGCCACTTGATAAAAGGGTGTCCCCTGATGTGATCTTTTTTGACCTCTCTAAAGCATTTGTCACGTTTCACATTTGTTACTTCTCTTCTATCTTCATAAGATTGGTATTACAGGCCTTCTTCATCGTTGGTTTAAGGATTACTTTTCAGGAAGGAAACGGTGTGTCGTTTTAAAGGGTCAGAGCTCATCACCCCAAGATGAATCTTCTGGTGTTCCAGGAGGTTCCATCCTTGGTCCACTACTTTTTTTCCATTTATACGAATGGCTAATTCTAAGTTCCTTTAATGAAGGTACTAAGTTAGTTCTTAATACTGATGACATCGTGTTATATAAGCCATTGATGGCAGCTAGACATCTTTGCTATCTCTAAGTGGATCACGATGAACGGCCTTGTCATCAATCAAAACAAGACCAAATCCCTTGTTAATTCAAGGTCAAGAATCCCACCTAAACATAACCTTACACTTGATGGCCGTGTGATTAAAGCCGTCTCATCTTATTATTATCTTAGAATTATGTTCTGACCTATCTTGATTGATTTAACATGTAAAAAAGCTTAAAAGAAACTTTTTTTTATATATCAACAGTTTCATTGTGTTCCCTCTCAAGTTGTTACTAACTTTTATAAGCAATTAGTTCTTCCTCAACTGAAATATTGTAGCTCTGTTTGAGATCCTTATAAAAAGAACCAAATTAATGCCCTATAAAGTGTTCAGTCTTTTGCCAAAAACACTCCGTTGGTATTATGCTTGCTTTAATGTGTGTACTCTTTTTTTATTAGTGGTATTACTTTGTGGAATTCCCTACCTTCTTTTGTTGTCTTGTCATCCACGCTTACTTCATTAAAATTAATTATATGTTGTAACTTTTTTTTGATGTGTATTGTTTCCCAGGGAAGCCATTTCATTAGTTCTGTGCTATCTGGCCTACCCATTGTCATTCGAATGGCATAAAATATTGTTTAAGAAAAAAACAATTATTCAACAAAGGGAGGTCTTGAAAGACTCCTGTAAAAGAGTTAAACGTGAGAAAACACTTAAACATGTGTGAATCTCGTGCACAACACATGACTTGAAATAGGTGGTAACTTTCATGGCAAGAATGCTATTAGCCAGTGCTTGATGTTTGTAACAACAACTACCTCAATTGTGTTTTATTTAATGCAGTGCTTTGCTAGCAATAGCCATGATACAGTGGAAGTTATGTTTAGATGTGTCTAGTTGTCCACATGCAGGAGTTTTCTCAAGTCTGGAAACAGTAATGTGAGTGATATAAATTCTCATACCCTTATAACTGAAAAATGTTAACAAAAGCCTATTGTATTTCTGCTCCTTGTATAATCTGAAGTCTGCCAGTTGCTTGTTTCAGCCACAAATGTTTATAGTTTTACCAAATATTTGCAAACACACAGACACACAATATCATTACCATTCCCTTCTGCCTACACTAAGATGGAAGAATAATGAACAAAAGTTCATTATAACTGAACATCATCAAATTTTAATTACATACTATACTGGTACTAATCAAATATAACATTGAAAGTTTCTGACATAATAAAACACTCGTTTGGTTACTTTCATAGACAAAGTGCTATAATCTTTTATTACCTTCATACTGTAGTAATGTTGAAACATTGTATTCCTAGCTAGTAATGTTATGAAAATATGTGGTGTTTCTACTCATGTAGTATACAAATTTGTTGATCATGTCTTAAAAATCAATATAATTATTATGTGTCTAAAATAAACTTACTGTCTCATCACAGTAGTTAACATGTGCTCCACACTTTATTAGTCTCTCAATAATAGTGATATCATTCAATTTTACTGCTTCTAGCAAAGCTCTATTCTAAACAAAGTAACAGAATATTACTCACAATTTGTAGTAAATTGTACAATAGTATTGTTATTAATGTTTCTTATACCACGGTGCATGGGTGATGGCTATGGTAACCTTTGATGTACAGCAGGTGATATATACCCAAAATATGCCTGTAGACAGGGAGATTTATCTAGCCACTAATTACATTTTCTGTTTTCGTAGTAAACACTAATTAGTGCCATACTATGGCTTCTACTTGACAACAGGGGTGTTTAATTGCATACATTTGTGTTACCATGGTATAAAATACATATATATTATATTGCCCTGTTTTGAGGCAGTTATGGGCATATAACACCTTTTAAATAATTGGTCTCGGGCTACACCCTCAATCTAATGCGTGTTATATGCCCATAACTGCCTCCAAACAGGCCTATATCCTATATTAATTACAGTAATCTGTACATTGTGAACTGAGATACAATTCATCTATGTTTATGTATTGGGTTTAGTCTGGTTGTCTCCAGTTACTTGCTATATAAGTCCTGTCTGTTTTCTGTTTTGTGGTCTTACTCTTTTATGCCATACATGTTGTGCTGACTATTTTACAAATCCAATTTCTAAATAAGGAATCGTGTAAATTAATGACATAGGAATTGGATTTTAGATTGTAAATATAGTTTATTGGTATTTCAACCTACAGGATTTGCCCCTTTCTTGATTAGACTTTCAAGTTCATCAACTTCTTTTAGACTAATTACATTCACAAGATGATCATCCTGTTGATAATAAATACAAGTTTAGTCAAACATGTTATAAACATTTACAATTAATATCTAAACATGAATATAGTAACATGTAACACAATACATTATCAGTGTATGACACATACTGTGAAAACATAGAATAGCAGCATGCACCATTTGGATAGGTGCTTGTGTACTTTGCCCAGAGGTGTCATTTATTCAGGGGTATGTAGGACACATACTGTGAAAACATAGAATAGCAGCATGCACCATTTGGATAGGTGCTTGTGTACTTTGCCCAGAGGTGTCATTTATTCAGGGGTATGTAGTTTTGATTGCAATCTTATAGATGATCACAAAAGGATTTCTTTATGGAATGCAGTACACAAATTATTATAATCCTACATGTTTAAAAGTACTGATCATAAAAAGGCATTGCAGTAAGAATGAATGCACTAAAGTACAGAAACCTTCGCTAAAAAGATGCTACTATGAATGTATGCTTCTCAGCATAAACAATCAACAATGAAACAGGGCTTCATGGGCGTTCCTCATCAACTCAGATTCATATCTTCTCAGAACTGGTGACAAGACTTCACAGATAGCTGAAGAAACACTTGTTATGACGAGGCCCAAAAAACAAAGACCACATTCAACCTTTCTATATAGAATCTTCGACAAATTGCGTATGCATGCTCGATTACTATAACCTCCGCCTACGTTCGGATTAACCAATTTAACTAACACTATCTTTCAATATCCACACCGTAACTATCATCCATTGTGTAAAGAATAGAAGCATCTGTATTTAAGAGGGTGTGAACACATTGAAGATAAGTCTGTACAAAGGATTGTCCATTGTATCAAGGAATGTACATTATTGGAGGTTCCACTGACTTAAAAAAAACCTGTGCTAAATTTCCATTAAACTTACCTTTCTTTTCTGTGAAGTAAGTATCTCAAGTACTTCCTGATTCTTTGCTTTGTGAAGTACTAACTATATTAGTTAGAAAAAAATGTTATTTAATTACTTTAAAAATGAAATGTATTATTGAAAACATTTTAAATTTACAAATAAGCTCATACTATAATCTAATAACATAGAAATGCTTGCAACCGATTATAATATTATGTAAAGTTCCTTACACTATCTACATCGGCACCATGTGATACTAAGATATCAACAATGTCAGCCTGACCATTCGATGCAGCTACATGTAAAGGATATCTGCCTTCCTGTAGTGAATAAATAGTAAAACCAGTTTCATTACACATGAACATCATCTAATATAGTTGTACTACTTACAAATATAAATACAAATTTGAAACACAAATATATAAGCACATGTATCTATTACAAGTTCCTTACCCTATCCTTTGTATGCACATTGGCACCATGTCTCACTAAGATATCAATAACATCAGTGTGACCTTTTTCTACGGCTGCATGCAAAGGGCTTCTTTCATCCTGCAGTGAACAAGACATCAAACAGTTTCATTACACATGAACGTCATCTAATATAGTTGTACTACTTAAAATTGTAATTACAAATTTGTTTGATTCCTTCATAACAACACAACTTTAAACATTTTCAATGAACTTACTGTCTCATCACAGTACATGTATCTATTACAAGTTCCTTACCCTATCCTTTGTATCCACATTGGAACCATGTGTTATTAGTATATTGACAATGTCAGTCTGACCTTTCTCTGTTGCTAGATGTAATGGACTTCTTTCATCCTGTAGTGAATAGGCCAATAAACATTTTCATTACACATGAACATCATCTAATATAGTTGCACTACTTAAAATATAAATACAAATTTGAAACACAAGTATATAAGCACATGTACTTATTACAAGTTCCTTACCCTACATTTTTATTACACATGAACATCATCTAATATAGCTGCGCTACTTAAAATCATACAAGTTTCTTACCCTATCTTTTGTATTGACATTGGCACCATGTCTCACTAAGCTATCAATAACATCAGTGTGACCTTTTTCTACGGCTGCATGCAAAGGGCTTCTTTCATCCTGTAGTGAACAAGACATCAAACAGTTTCATTTCACATCAACGTCATCTAATATAGTTGCACTACTTAAAATTGTAATTACAAATTTGTTTGATTCCTTCATAACAATACAACTTTAAACATTTTCAATGAACTTACTGTCTTATCACAGTAGTTAACATTAGCTCCACACTTTATTAGTCTCTCAATAATAGTGATATTATTCAATTTTACTGCTTCTAGCAAAGCTCTATTCTAAACAAAGTAACAGAATATTACTTATAATAATGTAAAATAATTACAACATAAGAATTGCATTTAGACTTGAAATAGTTTATTGGTATTTCAACCTACAGGATTTGCCCCTTTCTTGATTAGACTTTCAAGTTCATCAACTTCTTCTTTTAGACTAATTATATTCACAAGATGATCATCCTGTTGATAACAAATACAAGTCAGTCCAACATGTTACAAATAAAATCTACCACATGAATACAATTAATAACAGCAACACGATACATGGTCAGAATTATACAAAGTCACATTTATGAAGTGACTATAGTACACACAGTGGAACCTCTGAACAGATGCTTGTGTCTTTTGTATAGAGGTGTCCAAAAGCTTGTTTTTATTACCATCATATGAACACAGGACAGCAGGAGGAACTATTACACATAATTTTTATTATTACTACCTTCTATTATTATTACGTTATAGGAGTAACTTTGCTGGACTTCGTATATACAAATATTTTGTACATTGTGCAGAGAATAGAGGTGTCCATATTTCATGATTACATTTAAGTTAATTATTGATGGTTAGTCCACGCACAAATGATAATCGCTTGTATCAGGTGTCTGCTCTTTGGAATGTCTGATATTAGAGGTTCCACTGTACTCAACACAAAACATCTTTCCCTATAACAAAACTGCCAATTTCACTTAAATCTATACCTTTGTCTTCTGTGAAGTAAGTATCTCAAGAACTTCCTGATTCTCTGCTTTGTGAAGTACTGACTATAATAGTTAGGAAAAATGCATGTACTATTTTGAAATCTGAAAAGCATTGCTCCAAATATTTTAAATTACAAATTACTACTAATCTAATGACATTGAAATAATTGTAACTGATTATAATAATATGTAAAGTTCCTTACACTACCAACATTGGCACCATGTGTTACTAAGATATTAACAATATCCGCGTGACCTTCTCTTACAGCAACATGTAAAGGACTTATGCCCAACTGTAGTGAACAAGTTATGAAACAGTTTCATTACACATGAACATCATTTAATATAGTTGCACTACTTAAAATTATAAATACAAATTTCAAACACAAGTACATAAGCACATGTATCTATTACAATATCCTTACTATATCCTTTGTATTAGTATTGGCTCCATGTTTGACTAAGATATCAATAACACCAGCGTGACCTTTTACTACAGCTACATGTAAAGGACTTCTGCCCAACTGTAGTGAACAAGTTATGAAACAGTTTCATTACACATGAACATCATCTAATATAGTTGCACTACTTACAAATATAAATACAAATTTGAAACACAAGTATATAAGTACATGTACTTATTACAACTTCCTTACCCTATCCTTTGTATCCACAATGCCACCATGTTTTATTAAGATATTAACAATATCCACGTGACCTTCCTCTGCAGCTACATGTAAAGAACTTCTGCCCAACTGTAGTGAACAAGTTATGAAACAGTTTCATTACATATGAACATCATCTAATATAGTTGCACTACTTACAAATATAAATACAAATTTGAAACACAAGTTTATATGTACATGTACTTATTACAAGTTCCTTACCATATTCTCTGTATTGGCACCATGTTCAGTCTAACAATTTAACAATCAACACACAAGTGCCAGTGGCAATACATAAGCTTACATGCATTGTAGGGGCATGAGGTTGGAGTTAATTAATAATGACATAGTTATGAATTTTATCTTTATACAACTCCCCCCAAACCTAACAGTCTGTGCACACCTGCGTAACCATCACTGTGTGTGAGGAGGATTACAATAGCTATTTCGGTTTTGCATTTGTGTTTTAGTGTAGATTAGCTGTTTAAACAATGGATATCCAATCATTAGGACAATTATGCATTGTACTAAGCATAGAATCTATTTCTATGTATCCAGATACTACTTTAATGTTTCAGCATGTGTACATCATTGAACAACCGAATCAAAATTGTAAAAAAAGGTCTGTTATAGCAAGAAAAGTAAAAAACACTGAGGCTAGTGTCTACACGTGCACAAAAGTGTGAGATAGTACACTACAAACAAAATTAATTAGAATTTTGTTGAAGCAATTATCAGAATACCCAACAATTATTGTGAACTGATTCGAAAACACAGAATCTGTTTGATTCGTAGTTTAAGTAAATATAACTCAAAATAGTGTCAAAACGAGTGTTTAAACTTCAAATATGCATTTCTTATTTTAGAATGTATTTTTTTATTTGATAATTTGAATATTTCTTTATAGTTTGTGGACAAACAGAAACTGAACAGAAATTCTTAGTGAAATAAAAATGGTGTGAAGGAAGTTTCTTGCTCCATGTTACTGCCTATCTAGGCTTGCAGTGAGAAAAACAGTTACAACATTGAGGTTAGTGGAGGATCCAGAGGGGGTTTGTAGGTTTCAATGGAACTCTTTTCTAGCCTCGCAAGCTCAATGAACTAGTGGCTGTATCCATGCTACACCATAAATATTCCTTTCGTAACATCAAAGAACTAGTAAGGACAGGCTGTACAGAATCAGCGAATGATTGTGAGAATGAAACGTATAAAAGTCAACAAATGTTTCTGAAGACATAGTCTATCAGACCAACCATGACAGAGGATTGACTTTTATGGTGAGAATCCATCAAAATGTGCTACAAGATATGCAATATGACCTTAATTGTAGACTTTGTCAACCCACACCCTCAAAGAAGGCTTCTTTGCTTTACACACCAGAGCAAAAGATTGGTGGAAATTAATGACCACACCCCTATGAATAAGGAATCAATCACCTATATAAGTTTCACCACGCTTCGCCACCTTCTCAGTTTTTCTGAATCTGCCTCTGTCAGTTATTGCTATAAACATCTACATACATGTATAGTACCTACTTGCGTGTATAACAAAACAGTGAGCTAATCTACTAATACTTCATATTTCACCAGAAACAAGCAAATATATATTCAAGTCATTACAGTACATTGCTCTCTAGCAATATTCTATTATCAAACACATTTTCCCACTAGTAATTATAACAGTCTAGATGTAGTTCATTGTGATAAATGCAAATAATTCATTACCAAATAATGATCAATATAACTGACCCAATGAATGTAGTTAACATCAGCTCCACGATTTATTAATCCCTCAACAACAGAGGTATTACCCATCCTAACTGCTTCCAGCAAAGCCTTATTCTATATGAAGTAACAAAAGTCTACTTATTACATTGAAATACTGTTACATGTATATAACATGAGAATTATATTGAAATCTTGATTATGCAACTTGATATTAAACACATACAGGATTTCCTTCTTTCTTGATTAGTCTTTCAATAGCTTGGTCTCGTCTGCGGACTGTTTTTGTCAGATCATCATCCTGTTCAGTGATAAACTAATAGAGGTTTGGCAAACATTTCATATATACAATGCAACAATTCAATTGAAAAAAATAATATCAATGACATGAATACTTTATGAACCAACACACAAATCATAACAACTTGATGTGGTGAGATGCTGTTGGCATAGTTACATATAAGCTGTGATAAACTATAGCCTGCTACACTAAATAAAGTTACCAGTAGACAAAAATTCAATGCTTAGCCTACAATTTGAATGGGATTGGGTGGGACCGGTGGAAGTGTACTTGTGAAAATAATCAATCCACCTATATAGTCTCATCCCCAGCCATGTCACTCAATTGCATTTAAAAACAGGAGATCTAACAATAACTGCACTTATTTTCTGATTTACAAATCTTAGCATAGCATCCACAAACCAAATCAGAACACAAGACCTTTTGCTCATGTAGAGAATATACAACACACAATTCTCTTGGTTTCTTTTAGTAATAAAGGATTTAATGACAGAAGCTGGAAGAAGTCAATTGAATCTTCTAAGTACATGACATCCTTGTGTTAAATACACAATTAATTTAGATATCTGCCAATGGGCTGGTACTCTAGCCTTCCAGAATACAACACCATTTTGACCCCAAAATATTAATTCAAAATGCCACATGCTACTTCATGTATAGTGGGCACAGCTGGGGATGAGACTAATTTACATTAATTAACAGACTACTCCCATCATGAATCTCATCACTGGAAATAGTCATAGGGATGGGCATAATAATATTAAAATGGCAAGCATTGAAATTAACTCAAGAATCTTGTTCACTGTGAAATAATACAGTTAATCAAGTTAATAAATTAATCTAGTTAATAAATTAATCTAGTCATGCATCATCAAAATGTTCATGCTTTTCTTAGCACTATACACAATTTTGAATTTATGTAAGAAAGTTACATGATTTGTGGTACTCTGTCATATATTGGGCATATCACATAAACAAAATAAAATATGCATGCTACAGATACAAAGCACATTGTAGAAAATGCCAATAAAATACTTTTTTTAGCTCAAAGCATAAAAATTGTTGTCATGACTTATACCTGTTCTAGTATGGAAATGGTCTTTGCTTTCACAGGTACTTCCTCATCATATGTTTCCTTTCCCTCTCCATCCTCTTCACTGAAAGAAGTTATCTCTGACTCTGATCTTTTGCTCACCGATACATTCTTGTCTTCTATAGTTTCATCTTCAGATATTTCTGGTTCCATATCATCTCGCAATTGTAAAAGATCCGAAGAAAGCTCTACACTCAATCCTTCCCTCTCCAGCAATGCTAAAACTTTCTGGTCTGTTAAATCTCTCACCACTGCAGGCACAAAAAGTGGAAAAATAGCAATTGTAAGAATTATGCAATTCCTTGATATACTCGCAATCATGGCAAAAGGAGGCCAATAAGCTTGCCTCTCAAGCACTTCTTTCCAACTATAAGAACTTCTGCCTTCCCAAGAAGTTTCAAGTTGAATCGTAAATTTAGGAAGACCAATAGGTGAAGCTGGAGCAAGCTCGGGATATTGCTTAAAGATATCGACAATGGTGTTTAAATTTGTCGACTTCAGAAACATATCATGATGTTGCACATATTGCTGAATCTGGGTTTCTAATTTATCACTCTTGACCACTTTCTGAAACACACCAAGAAGCTCATAATTTAAGTAACCAATGAAATCTGCAATAACAAGGTAGTTAAGAATTGCATCTGGAGTTGATAACGATTGCAGTTCATGAAAATGTTGCTGCCGAACATCTGGTGTGTTTTGTCTCTCTGAGTTTAAGAACCAATTGAGACGAAGTTTAAGAAGACGAACATCATTAACAGCACTCAAACATTTGCATAGGAAAACAAGAAGTTCTTCAAACTCTTCTTTGAGTTTCCTTGCTGCTGTAATAGCACATTTTTGGTCTGTCTCAATACAGGGATGGATTGGGTCTGTAATAAAATAACTAGATCATTCTTGCTGATTTACAAGATTAAAAACAACAATTGAATATTATAATTATCAATAACTACTCCATCACAAAACCAGAAAGGTAGATAGATAATGCAATGATTGCAGATTTACACACGAAGATAATTATATAAAATTGTATAATTATGCATAAATTATATATATATATATATTTATTATATATATAAAGTCACTTTACATTGGGAGAGCAAAAGAAATGTCACAAACTATGAATTTCTTTAACTTTGAATAATAACAATATAAAACCTTGCCTCACTTGCTTGTTGAGCAACTGTATAATATTTATTATTCTTATTATACTGAAGAGATTATGATACATGCTACCTCTTTATAAAGGATAGTAGTAAAGCGTAAAGTGTTCTTTATTCAGAGGTTGATTAATACTGTGTCCTCAATATGAAGGCATCCTTAATTCAGAATATACATTATCAGAATTTCTAATTTTCTAGTGCAGTAGAAGTTAACATGCAATCAACTGACTAGTTGAAAAATATTAAATAATTCAAGCAAAATCTCAACTGATATTTTTATTTAACTGTCTTTCACATTTCACATAATCAGATGGGAAGGTGAGGTAGGCATAACTTTCACAACTCTCCATTACCATAGAGATAATTTATAACACTTATTTCTACACATTAAAGTTACTATTGCCAGCAGGGAGCATATTTTAGATATAACAGTATAATAAATTATTATGTGAAGTTTAGGTTTCATTATTAATTATAACATAATTATGCCACAGTGACAAGGACAAAGTTCACCAAACCATAGGGCTATTTACCTCTGTTAAGGTCTTATACTAGTATTTTTAAAACATTTAACCTTCCATGACAGAGATAACTGGCCTAATTTCAGCGGACCAACCCTTTGTCACTGCGGCATATATTAAATACTGAACCTAAACTTCACTTATATGGATACAACAAGTGATTATGAATAATCTCCGCAGAATAATTCATCAATGTATGTGTGTAAATATTAGCAATCACAATCAATTTACTAAAATTAGTTTCTCCAGACAATAGTCACAATACACTACATACCATCAGGTGGATCAAAGATTTGATGATCTTTTTCACACTGTTCCTTCTGAATCTTTTTAAGAATGTCATGCAGACACTCCAGCTCTTCCATGATTAGAAGAAATGCTTCCAGGCATTCAGGACGTTGATCAATTTTAATCATCACCAGATCTAAAAGTAGATTAGCTCCTTCTAAACCTTTAGTAGCCAATATTTCACTCTTGGTAGGCATATCAATGATACGCTTTGTATACAACTTTCCTGCAAGGGTGATCATTGTTGTGTTAGAAGTGGCTAGTATCTTACATAGTTCATCAAAATGATTTCGGAGAATATCACTTTTGTTTTCTCTCCATCTAGAAGCCATTATTACTCTTCGAGCAACACCCTTTTTCATAAAGGGCGTGGCGCAATGCAAACGTTTGGTGGGAGTGGCGTTAAGGGCTTATATTACCGGCTTAACGGTTCCATTTTTAGAAAATGGTGACTTACCTAGACCTCTCACAGATCTGTATGACGAGGAGTCACACAACTATCTTATCCGAATGCATTTTTCTCATCCGTGTCCATTTCTAGTGAACACCGTGAATCTATAGAAAATGCTATCAGAAGTCTGTGATATCAGTATAGGGCTGGTAGAATTATTGCATCTAATTTCAAGAATGCTGTGCAAACAAACATTAATAAACCTAGTTTTCGATTACTGAACGGATTTGTTATCCAGTGAATTACAAGTTCACTTTGAAAACTCAGGCACACAATGGGGTTTAGAATATGAAAAGTTGGCAATTACCTCGTATTATGAAACGGTTAAGACAAATCACATCCACCTTTATAAAAATCCCTGTGGTTTGGTTCACTTGTGTCCTGATCTAGTCAAGAAATCAAATAGATTTATAGTTAGGAAGTTTACTGATCAGATTTTTTTTCTTGGACTCTTGTAATGTGAATTACTTGAAAATGATCATCTCCGTGCTGAAAATGAACTTTGAGTATTTAGTGCTTTAGTGCTGAATAGATCACAACTTAAATGGGCCTGCACAGTATGCCTATGATCTTCTTGACTGTATCCGAATAGCACTTCTTCCCAAGGAACACTGAGAGAGAATTTTTAATACTCATCGTCTTTTTCAAGTTAGTCAAGAATGCTATGCTTATCTTCGTGGATATGTAATGGGCTTCTATTTGGTCACTTTCCTATGTAACTTCGTTCCCCTGTTGAAACTATTTATAATATTGGTGGATGTAGTAGTCAGCGATGTTTATGTACTGTAGAGAGATATGTACCAGAAGAGGACAGATGGGAAGAATGAGCCCCTATGAAGCAAGTTAGTCTCATAAACATGTTTTGTTATGGCATGGATTGTGTTTATGAAATAGACTGTTTGGGAAATGAAATTTTGATCAAATGATTACTAATTAGTCCATTTTGTACAGGAAGCTTATGAAATTTGGTTTCCTGGAAGACCAATCACTCTGCTTCACAAAATGACCGAATTAATAGAAAATGTTAAAGCATAAATTTTTGATTGAAATTTTATTGCCAGTTAGTGACCATACATATATAGTCTCATTTCAATGATGGATTTATAGTTTAGTGTCCTAATGAGACTGGTTATACATTCATTCCCCATATTGGTATGTGTTGACTATGTTCATGTGCTCCGATACATTTTTTTTCTGCCCACTAATTATTTTTAGTGAGTATTATTATTATTAATTATTGTATTAGGTGAGAACTCCAGTGCAGGAGCTGTTGACGGCAAGTTATACGCTATAGGAGGTGAATTTGAAACCAAGTTCTCTCATAAAGGAACCTTGTATCTTAGTTCTGTTGAGATTTTCACGATCCTGTACAAAATAACTGGACAGACGTACCTGAGATGAGATATCCCGTATCATTTACTGTAGTGGCTGTCTTGAATGGTATATAATATATACAATAATTGTACATTATACATGATTACATATACATGTATGTGACCCAATTTAGAAAAACACACAATGGATAATAATTGTGAACAAATGCTTACCTTAAACACTCGCTACTCAGCCATTTTGTACAGGAAGTACCAAATTAAGCTAATTTGGTATCTAGGAAGAGCTTTACCTGGTCTTTTGGGATACCAAATTTTGTTGGCTTCCTTTTGAAAATGGCCAAATAGCGAGTGTTTGAAGCACCATTTGGTTTTCCTAAATTATAATAATTATGTAAATTATAACAAAGTACACATGCAAACAGCTGATCCTTACCCTTGTTCCCTTGTTCTAAATTGGCACCAAGAAAGACTGAAGGCTCTATAAACCTTCGATTATCCTTAAGCAAGACTGATAGATAGACAGCTAGATAATTATGTATAGTTATTAATTACATTGTACTTAGTATATAGTACCATCACTTTTGTCAGTTGTCACCAAATATGACTAGAATGATCAATTCTTAAATTTGATTGGTCATACATGTAGGAAGCCTCTAAAACTCAATTAGTACTTCATAACAAGTACGTCAGGATTTTCACTTGAATTTAGCATGTTTCATATACCTTGAATACATGAAAAACATTTTCCCATAAAGTTACCACTAGTGATGCACCAATGAAAGGTTTTAGTTTACGTACTTGTATGTACCAATAGCCAATACCAATCCGATATTATATCTAACTTCTGGTTTCTGATTATTTCAATGAAAACCAGTATTTTTCAATAATTATGACTATCGTAAAAACAGTAAATAATGCTATAATCACAAAAATTACATTTTTTATGCGCAATATCGGCTACATCTTTCAGAAAATAAGTGATCGTATTTGAAATAATAGCCAATAATGAATGATACAGAGTACCAATGTCATTGTTGGTACATCAGTAATTATAAGTACGAGCTAATATGATCTTATGCTATTCCTTGAAACACTTATTTTTTTTTATTTCGTAGATAAAATCTATGCTACTGGAGGTGAGACTACACCCTATTGTTACAAATTGATATGATGTCACTACTAATACATGGACATCAATACCAGACATGCATACAGCTCGTTCTGGGGCGGGAGCAGCTGCTCTAGGTGGAAAGATATATGTAGTGGGAAGACAAGATTGTGCTGTTCACTACTCCTCAATGGAATGTTATAATCCAAAGAGAGAAAATGGCATATGTGTCCCAGTGTGAGGCATGCATGATCTGGTGTTGCTACAGCTGTTCAAGGTTGTTATTTATATGCTATTGGTGGGCGCGATAGACATCGACAAGCTTATTATGACGTTGTTGAATGATATAATGTTGACATACAAGCATGGGAATCATTTCATAGGTTAACACACCCTCATGCCTGGCCATCTGCTGCAGTGTTTCGAGATAGTATGTACTTTATAGGAGGTTATGATGGACAGCTGAGATTAAAGAGTGTAGAGTGTTTTAATGCAAACGAACTAAAATGGCAGAGACTTGGTGATATGGTAGAGTACAGAGCAGGTTGTGGTTCAGCTGTACTGTAGAGATAAATGTAATTTGATGTTTGTGTTTTTGTATAATTGTAAATAACTGTATGCTGTTCTCATGATTATTATAATTTACATGTGACATGAGATGTATAAACTTTTAATTCTATCATTTATGATTATTTTGAAATAATTATATTAGTTGAATGTGGTGATAACCCCTAAAAGGTATTTAATTATAGTATACGTACACAGGAAATACCTTACTAATGGATCTAAATGACAATCTTTTAAACTTAGTGTTTTCACTTTTCATGTCAAGTCACTGAGTGTACACTCAGAACTTCAAAAGCGAGACTTATCACAGATCAAAAACTTCAGCAACAGAACTGAATTTAAATCCTTAAACTCAAAGCAAACGTTTTCAAGGTAACCTCTGTCTTTTAATTAATATTGACTCAGTCATAGGGCCTCACCCCAAAATCTGGGCTTTAAATTTGTCACCAGTCAAACACCAATGGCTAAGCAAATGGGATGTCATATGTTGCAATTCAATAGCTAAGTGAGGTAGGGATGACGCAGGAGGACCCCATCATTAACATAATATATTTCAATTGAACTGTCATGGCAACATTGGTCCTCAAAAGAATAGTCCTAAACCAGTGAGATTATGTAAAAATTTTTTAGGGTTTATCATTGTTAGGGTTTGGGAGAGACCATTTTCGTACAAAATTTTCACCTGACCAAATTGTCTTGTGACAGAACACTCATTTTCAGTAATAAATGAATCATGATCAATTATAAAAGCCAGTTTGACATTTACATTCCCTATCAGTTAATATCCATTTTCAGCTCATACAGTTGCCTAGCCAACATATGTGTGAGAAGTAAAGACAGTTGCCTATTTGTGACAAAACATATAACAGTATCTCACTTGTTCAACTACATGCACTTATGCAGTGGTAACTCCCTCATCAATCAACTCCCAAATTGGAAGGGTATTGAGGGGTGTGTACATGTTTTAGTATTATAGTTTGAGTTCAGAGCTTACTGGCCTGGGCCAGATATATATATATATAGGTGATGTTTCTTTTGAATTCAGGAGCTGTTGAGTCAGTAACATGTTTGAAGAAGCATAATTATATATCTATAACTTGCATAATCATATTCAGATTATACCATGCATAATCATATTCAAACTATAAAGTAAGTTAATAAAGAACTTAAAATTATTAGAAACATTTACACACTCTGACATATAAAATGATAGAAAGAATGAAGTATAATTTGCAACACAAAAAACATTAGTCAAGATTTAAATCTACTCCCAGGCTAATATGTGCTTTCTCCAACCATTCAGATTTCAGCATTTCTGAAGCACATTGAAAACTACCACCATTATCACTAAAAACATTCAAAAGACTCTTGCAGTGGCTTTCGACCTGTGATTTCTTGTTAATCCAATTAAACGAGAGTTTAAATTCATCTATTATTCTGTTTCCTGTGGGGTTGTCTTTAACTTCATTGTTTATCAAGCCTTCTTGAAACATTTTGTTTGCAATAATCGATGAAGACTTGATTGAAATATTCAATAGCTCACACAAGTCTGCATAATGTTGATCAACTACTTCTACTATCAACTTTTTTAACTGATCGATATCAAATTGTTGTGTACATTTCCCTGTGAAAAAGAAATAGTTAAATTCACAATTTTTTGCCAACATTTACTAATCAGGCTGACAGATACATGTACTTGCATAGACGAATACAATGTAGCTCATAACGACTTTTGCCATTCCTTCTAAAGTATACAATGTACGGAATTTTAACAGTGGGGGGGAGGGGTTGGGTGTGTGCTGTTGGGAGCATACCACCCTAGGAAAATTTTAAATTTGGATTATCTGAGATTGCAATCTGAGAGCTAAAATCAGTAATGTATAGTATGTAGTACACTATAATTAAAGTGGAGGCTCAGAAACCCCACACCCCACCCTATGCAGATTTTGAGGGGCTAGAGCAACCTCTGCTACCCTGTTTTCTCCTCCTCTGAATGAGTATCACTATAGTCTTTGTGGAAGAGAATTCAACTTATTAGCTGCTTAATTATGAATTTATTAAATGAAATGTCAATGAAGCTTCACAAAAAAATTGCCTCCATTATAATTATAATACACTTTCAAGATCCTTTTGCACTATTTCTCCATCCCTGACGTGTCAATTATCCAATCAAATCCGTCTACGAGCTAATTTATAACTTTTTCAGCTGTAGGATTCTGTCTAACATCTCCGCTTGTCAATTTTTGTTCAAACGTTTTATTCGTCACACTTTTTGGGAGTTCATGTAATAGTTTACTGAACTTTGCAAAGTGATCTTCAATTAAACTTATAATCAATTTAAGTTATTGATGTCAAATTGAGGCAAAATTCTCACTATATAATTTAAATCAATAAACATTGCATTATGATTATATATAAAAAGTCATAATTATAAGTATGACACTTTTACACTAGCATTACCTCCTATTTGTAATTGTTGTTGCTCTATCAGAGGTGCATCTTGTACCTGGGAAGACTCTGAAAACAAATATGTAAAAAATAATCATAATCTAAGTGAACCCAATAGGGTGGGATTTTTTGTTACAATACACAGATTAGCCAGTCAAGGATGTAGTTCAAGACAAATGCATACACCCATTCATTGTTACCTTCTATGTTGTGCACTACAAATGTTATTGTTTCAGGAGATTCAATCTCTCGAATATCAATTGCATAAGTGAAAGTCCTGCTAGAGTCCTTCAATGCCTGTACTAGAAACCGACAGTATGGAGGCTTTGAGTCTTTTCCCCGCCCAAACCTTTTCACATCATTTTCGTATATCTGAGGAGAAACACGCTTTAAAAAAGCATACATGCAAGTACTTATAATTCACATGATATGGTGATTTTACAGTTGGTGTCAACTTCCACAGTTCATGAAAGGTTTCCTCTTGACCGTAGTTAACAGTGAGACAGTTGTCTTTAAATTTAAAACGAATGTATGAGCTGGCTTCTTCAGCATGTGGAATGGACTTTCTGATAAACTGTAAGAAGTAAGAGTAGATAGTCATTATTATAACAGTTTTATAACAGTTCTAAAATTCTCACAGTCTGCAGGGTATTAAGTCTTTTTGAAACTATAAAGTTTACATCCCATGTTTTTGACATAACTTTGTTTGAGAAAACTTGGCCATAATATAAACAGGGACTGACAGGACTAGTTCTGCTAGTAAGAACGGCTAGGAATATGAGATGAAATACAGTAAGGTCAAAATTTACAAAATTGTATTATAATGTATAGACTAAGCTTTATGATGTACATGTATTATGTCAGATAATGTATTATACTAATATATATTAATAATACATCAGCATGACTGTATGTAAGTGATAAATACATTCATACTTACATTTTACCTGTAGATCAGTGCTAACAGTCACTACAGGTGATCCTTTACTTCCTCCACTCTCTTTTTGACTTTCCTTTTGTTTTACCTCTTCTTGATTCTCTTCATACAGTGAAGAATAGTATTCAAAACACATTTTTTCAAATTAAAAAAAAAAATCAAAATTATAAATTATGACAGTGAAACAAACCACTTCTGCATTAACAACATTCCATATAATTATATGTATGCTAGGTACTGAGAAGCTTATATATTAGAGTCATTATATAGAAAATATTAATGGTGGGTTTAATTCTAACTCCATGAAAAACTATTCATAAATTGAAAGAATGCTAAACTAATTTAAGTGAAAATAAAATTGTATAGTATCTTGTCATTTACTCATAAATATTTATATGTACATGTATTATAATTATTATAAAATATTAATATAAATATAATCATCAGTATGAGCATAACAGCATACAGTCATACTTTGGTACTACTTAAACTTCGTGAATTTATGACTTATGTGAGTCTCTTTTCCACTTTCATCTGTGGTTATCGGCTTGTTCTGTTTAGTTTTATTTTTTTTACTTCAGTATCACTTGTTTTGTGCTCTACTTCTCCACAGGAAGTTGATTTCTTCTTTTTTTTGTCTAATGTGTTATGTGTAAAATTTAATCACAATTGCATTTATAAGCTATAGTATATTCTGGACACATTGGGACTAGGGTTAAAATGTCCTGATTATATGAGGTGACCTTGTTTTACAGGGTTGACTATAAATTGTCATTGTGAACAATAATTGATTGGATCCAGAAATCATGACATGCTACGTTTGAAAGGAGATCAAATATAAGTCATTGCTTGCAAATGAAATTGAATATAATACTATTTCTACTTCCAAGTTTTGTTTTTAAAGAACTTAATTATGCAAGCTGAGATAGCATGCACATTTCATTGAGGTAGCAAAATTCAGTTCGTATTTCAGGATGTGGGGGTGTCTGTGTTTTCCTATGGTACCGGTCTACTATACATTATTCTATATATGTAACAGGATGTCTGTATTTTCTAATAATAATTATTTGTGGTTTCAAGCATATCCTATAAAAAGAAAGCATTGTCAATTTATTGCATGCCGTTCAAGTATTGTAAAATATTCTATAGTGAACAAGTGTATATAGAGAAAAAAACATCCCTATATTTGCTTTGTGATGACTATGTATTAAGCATTGCTGATGGCACTAGTCTCTCTACCTTTCTGTGTACTCCGGATATATCGATCCTGGGGCCTGAAGACGTAAGTGTAAGCCTAATTGCAGTCTAAATACACAGATGTCTGATGAACTGACTGAGGTACTCCTTCAAGGTTCTAAATGATGACTTCCTCGTGTCTGAAACTCAACAACTTATCATACTTACTTGTTAAAGATTCTTGCATAATATCTATACTGTTTCTCTGCTATATACAACAGTTATTAGCAGTTTTACATCCTTTCTGAATCTTCCTGGCTGGTCTGTAGCTCAAACGCGCGTTCTTTTACGCGCCACGCCCATTAATTGACCGAGCCCCCGGGAATGACGCAACTTCCTTAACTACGTATACGACGCATAGTCGCGCAAGTGACACAAGAATATATATAATTATAATGTATATACATTAAACCCCGTGGAAAGCAATTATAGGGATGGCCCTACGGGCCATAAAAATGAAAAAAAAGTTATGGAAAAAGTTATAATTATTTTGTCTATTGGTATTCATTATAATAATTATATATAAATATTCGAGCGACTCAAACTTTATAAAAAATATTATAGCTATATAGGACTCTCTGTCCAAAACATTTAAGTACATCTCAATCAAGATTTAACTCTACTCCCATTTCATTTTGTGCTTTTTCCAGCCAATTAGCTTTCAGTTTCTTTCCAGCACGTTTATAATTGCCTCCATTGTTGTAGAGTATTTTCAGAATTTTCTTGCAGTATTTCTCCACACCTGACTTCTCATCTTTCCAGTCAAATAAATGGATAAGACCATTCATAATTTTGTCAGATGTAGGATTTTTCCTAACATCACTGCTTATCAACTTTGCCTCAAACATTTCATTCATGATACTTTTTGGAAGCTCATCAAATAATTCACTCAACTTTGCATAGTGACTTTCAATTACTTTCACTATCAATTTCTTTAAATTATCAATGTCAAATTGAGGTATACTTCTCGCTATGAAAATTAAACAGATACAATAATATTATTCATAGCAATTCCAGACAATAATATATACCATTACCTCCAATTTTCAATTGTTGTTGCTGTGTCAGAGGTGAACATCGTCTTTCGGAAGAATCTGAGATATAATAATAATAATTACTATATTTATTCAATCATTTCAAGTTTTAAAATAAAGCATGACTATCTGTAATAATAACATTTATGTATATACATCTAGACTCTAGTATTAATATCTAGGCTATGATTACGTGTGTAAGTATAGTTAATTTTACGAGAACTTTATAACTATTGCTTTATAATTAATTATTTTCTACCTTCCATGTTGTGAACTACAATTAGTATTGTTTGAGGAGACTCAATCTCTTCAATATCAATTGGATATGTGAGAGACTTGCTAGAGTCCTTCAATGCTTCTACTATAAACCAGCAATATGGAGGATTTAGGTGTTTTTTCCGTCCAAACATATCTACATCTTCTTTATAAATCTATAAGGTGAAATACTCTATCAAAAACTATGTACACATGTAAAACAAGAATAATTCACATGATATGGTGATTTCACACATGGTGTCACTTTCCACAGTTCATTAAAGGTTTCTTGTTGACCATAGCTAACAGAGAGATATTGATCTTTAAACTTAAAACGAATTAATGAGCTGGCTTCTTTAGCATGTGGAATAGACTTTCTAATAAACTGTAAGTAGTAAGAGGCGATCATTATTATAACAGATTTATATATTTCTAAATATCTCACAGTCTGGAGGGTATTAAGTCTTTTTGACACCATAAATTTTGCATTCCATGTTTTCGTCACAACTTTCTCTGAGAAAACTTGGCCATAATATAAACAGGCAGAATAAGGTATTTGATGAGATGATGTTGGGCTGATAGGGCTAGTACTGCTAGTAACATCTACTACTAGAAATATGAGATGAAATGTACTAAGGTCAGAGTTTACATAATTGTATTATAATGTATAGACTATATGCACTGAATAAATGTGATGTGCTATGTTAGATAATTATAGATGTATAATTACACTAATATTAATAATACATCAGCATGACTGTATGTAGGCCATATATACATTCATACTTACATTCATCTGTGCTAACAGGTACTACAGGTATTCCTTTACTTCCTGGACACTCTTTTCGACTTTCCTTTTGTTTTACCTCTTCTTCATTCTCTTCATCATTTGTTTCTTCTTCACCTGTTTCAATTTTAACATTTTGTTTACCTTCTTTAACATCTTCTTCTTCATCTCCTCCTTTACCAGATCCACTAACTGCTATTAAGTGAGGTGAGGTTGGCTTCATATAACTAGCAGTGATATCTACAGCTAGAAATATAACATGCACTATAAGATCACAATGTGGAAAATAGGTAATTATAGAAATGCATTTTTTTTTCAGATTCCAAAAAAAATCCTGAATTAAAAAATTAACGACAATGAAATAAACTACTTTCCTATTATCAACATTCCATATACAATATATTAGCTGCTTGTGTACTTTGCTATGTACTGAGAAGCTTACATGTAGTGTCGCTATATGAAAATTAAAGAGTGGGTTTAATTTTCACTTCATAAAAAACTATTCATGATTGCAAGAATGCTAAATTAACTAAGCGCCAGATAAAACAATTGAATAGTATCTTAATAATTATGAAGTTAATTTAGTCCTAAATAAATTATTTATAATGTTATTATACATAATTACTATATATAATCCTCAGTAAAACCATAGCAACATACAATCATAGGTTGTTACTTACACTTTGTCAGTTTATCACTGTCATCTGTGGTTATTGGCTTAGTTTTCTTTTCTTTTACTTCAGTATCACTAGATTTGTGCTTTACGTCTCCACAAGAGGTTGATTTCTTTGTTTTGTTGACCACTGTGTTATGCGCAAAATTTAATCACGATTACATTTATATTCAATCAGGCTAGTGCATTCTGGACACTTTGGATTAAAGTGTCCTGATTATATGGGGTGTCCTTATTGTACAGGGTTGACTTATAAATTGTCATTGTGAATAATTATTGATTGGATGCTACTTTTGAAAGGAGTTCAGATATAACTCATTGCTTTCAATTAATATAGTATTACTTAGATTTCTATTTCCCAGTTTTGTTTTTAAAGAACTATTTATTTTTAATTACGGAAGCTGAGATAGCATGCAAATTTCATTGGGGTAGTAAAACTCAGTTCATATTTCAGGATATGGAGGTGTCTGTGTTTTCCTATGGTCTACTATACATTATTCTATGTCTGCATTTTCTAATAATAATTATTTGTGGTTTCAAGCATATCCTATAAAAAGAAAGCATTTTTGCCTATATAATTATGCAGACCCTTAAGTACATATAATTAAGCTATACATTCTTCCTTGCCTTTCTCATTTTCACTTTCACTAGATTCATCTGTTTCATTACTGTCTGTCATCTCATCATCTGTTGTTTCCATCTCACTAGATTCTTCTCCATTTGTCATCTCTTCGTCACTTGTTTTGTTGTCACTAGATTCATCTCCATCGCTATTTCCTTCTCCACCTTCTCCCACTTCTCCTTCCCCAGATCCATCATTGCTACCTGGGTCTTCATCTTCCTCTCCATTTTTTGTCGAATGTACATCTTGTTCGTTAGCAACACTTTCCTTATAACTAGATCCATTGCCACCGTTTTCTTCTTCATCTTGACTTCCCTCAACTGTTTCCTGTGCAATTGAGCTCAGCTTCATTTCACTCTTTCCAGCACATGGAATTGTTTTGACTATGGAATGTTCTTTCTTGAACACAATGCAATAGCAAGCATTGCTTGAAATACGAATGCTTCCATATTCATTCTGGAGAGTAAACCTTTCATCATCCATGAGATGAAATTTATAGCCACTTGTTGATGAAACCGAAGAAGCAACAGCAAATGAAACATTCTTTATTACTCGTTGATCTGATATATCTAAACAGTGTTGCAGATGTATCTCCAGATCCTTCAAAACTGGAGTGGAGATGGTGACAGCATAAACCGCACTGACTAACTCAATGTCTTCAGGAAAGATAAAATTACCCCCGGTAAGAGCACTTACTCTCACAGCACAAGTATCATGGGCAGAAATGGTGTGGTGATATGAACGAAGTTTAAATCCACATTCCTCCCAGACAAAGTAATGATGCTGGTCTCCTTGTACAAGAAAAAGATTTTGATCAGCAATTATAGCTTCATGCAAAAGAGCTATAAGAATCAATTGTAATAAGTTGATTATGCAACAATAATTAATGTCCAAATTAATGTTCACCTTCCATAGGCTTTAGTTCATTAAATTGTCCTGCATCATACTCAACCTTCTGTATGAGTGTCTCAGAGGATTCAGCTAACTTAGATGACATATCTTCATTGTGATCTAAATAATTATTGTATATTATAATATATAATATATATTGTATTAAAATAAGTCAGAAATGATACGCTTTGACTGATAATGTTTACCCTCAAGACAGTATTCCTCGAGATCAATTACCTAAAGGCAGGTTTAGACATTATGAGATTAGAATCATTAGACAATCTTGGAGTAGAAATTCTGGGAAGTACACGTATATACGATGATAAGGTATGATACCCTTAGCTTAAAAGGCAAAGGGAAGGTGTTAAAAGGGGGACTAGAAAAAAATAATAAACACCATTATATACAGTAAACTCTTGTTCTACATATAACAAAATGGATCTGCAATAGCTTTAAGTCAAGTTTGTTAACTGTTTTAAGAAAATTTATAAAAAATCTTACCCTAAATTTGTAATTACGACAACCTTCAAAACGCATGTAATATAGATGTCAATACTGATTAATTACTAATCAACACAGAACATGATTTCAATATTTCAATTTGCCTTTCAATGCAGTTGTACTTGTTTTAAAAGCAGCTGGTACATAAGAGTAACGGGCAATTACAAAATTTAATTTTAATACAAAGTAGTCTGAGAATAAGAATCAATGGAATCGAGTACGATATCGAGTATGGTTATGGTTTGAATTTTGACACTTGGGCATTTATAAACAAACATTGTATGGGTGTGGTTAGTAATGAGGTGTGTCATGGGTGAGACTACTCGGAATCAAATAAATCAATTTCAGGACTAGTACCGCTGGATACCTGTAATCTTTTGCTTGGAATCGAATAGTGTGGTATCAGAATTGCAAACAAGAGTTATTTACTTACTGACTTATTTCCCTAGCTGGTAAGCATATATTCCTATGTTACTTATGAGTATATATAACTTCATAATTTTTTTAAATGTATAAATTTATATCTAAAGTGTACAATATGCATGACATAATTGTTTGCATAGCATTCATGTTTTAAATAGGGTGTTGTTATTACTATATAAACAAACCACTTGGGGTGAGTAGGGGGAGATCCCAGGCTCGAAGATCAAATATCTTTAACCAATCATAGCTGAAGGCTATGTATGCCCTCAGAGGGCATACATAAATCTAGTGAATGTCCGGTAAAACGAAACTGAACTGTATACAAAGTATATGGGGAGCAGGACAAGAGTGGCAAAAATAGGCCAAAATGTCCGGCAGTTGGCTCAATGTTTCCACACCCCTGTGCCCTCTAGTGATTCCACATGTAATTTATGATTGCATGGCTATTGTTTAAATTCATAATTATATGAATTTAAACAATTTATAACTACTATGATTAATATATAATTAATCATAGTAATAAATTTAATACATTTACAAGCTACAAATCAAGAGGCAGGTGTAAAGTGGAAACAGGCTAGGGACAGCTAGATAGTGGTGACTTGCATTATCATTGCAGCTAGAATGGCTACAATGTAGTAGACAACAGAAGTGATCTTTGCTTTAATTATTATACCATTCAGTTTCATCCTTGTGGTTTTTTTAGCTACTTTGTGTATATATTTTGGCCACAGTGGCATACTTATAATAATATACAATTAAATACGCGTATATATCTAACCTTTCATGACTGATATATCTTTTGGCTCATTTTCTGACTGTATTTTTTCATGCTACATATGAAACATTTGAACATACATAAATTATATTACATAAACTAAATAACATGTAAAAATGTTGTCATGTCTGCAGCAGTACCTCTGGTAACGTCATTATTGAACTAGAAAAAGTGAACATGCTGACCATCTAAGCTAAAAACCTAACTAACTAATTGTGTGGAGCTATTTAAATATAGTCATAGTAACCTATTCAAGTACCAATTTATTATCTATTTTAGAACCCATCCTCTTGAAACCACATTGCTATATAAACTGGTATTAGTATATAGTTATTGATAACTTAGTCTCTAATACCACCCACCCCTAGACCTAATACCTGTCATCCCATTTCAAATAATTCTACACAGATTCCAATAAACTGATCAAAAATAACAGATGCCAGTACTAAAATAGTGGATCACTACTTACCATATCCTCTTTATCTACATTGCCACTATGTGTCATTAACATATTAACAATGTCAATGTGGCCATTCTCTTCAGCTATACATAGAGGGCTTTTGCTTTTCTACAGTAAAAAAAAAACATTAAAAAATAAAAGTGTTTATCTTCCAATACTTACACTAATCATGTATAACATAACTTGAAGCAGAGTGCATAATCACACGTATCTTTACAAGTTACTTACCCAATCTTTTGTATCCAAATTAGCACCATGTTTGATTAAGATATTAACAATGCCAGTCTGACCATTCTCAGCCGCTAGATGTAATGGGCTTCTGTTATACTGTAATAAAAATGTCGCTATACAATATCATTACAGATGAACACCATTTGATATAGTGGGAGTACTTAAAATTTATCAACACAACATGGAAACTGAAGCATATAAGCCATTGCATCCATTACAAGTTTCTTACCAAATCCTTTTTATCCACATTAGCACCATGCAATACTAAGATATTAACAACATCAGTGTAACCTTTCTCTACAGCTAGATGTAAAGGACTTGTGCCTTCCTGTAATGAACAATGCTTCTTTATCTTCAGTACAAGTGAACATCAGTTTACATACATATATTATAAAAACACTAAAACTTATATTTACAATGAAACACTAAATGTGTGCTACTGATAAAATAACCCACTGATTCGGATACCACTCCTAGAAAAGTAAAACACAGATTTGATTCCATTTTGCAGAAGTTGTTTTGTGGACAGACGTCTTTTACTACCCTTGTACTATAGTGTTTTAAACATTGCATTCCTACTTCCTAGCTAGTATTTGATATCAAAATAATTGGTGCTTCTACTCATGTAAATACAAATTTGCTTAATGTCTTAAAATCAATATAATTATGTATGAGTGTCTAAACTCAACTTACTACGTTATCATGATAGTTAACACTAGCCCTACACTTAATTAGTCTCTCAATAATAGTGATATCGTTCAATTTTACTGCTTCTAGCAAAGCTTTATTCTAAACAAAGCAACAGAATATTATTAACAATCATGTTAAATAATTACTACATTTAGACTGAAAATAGTTTATTGGTATTTCAACCTACAGGATTTGCTCCTTTCTTAATGAGACTTTCAAGTTCATCAACTTCTTCTTTTAGACTAATTACATTCAAAAGATGATCATCCTGTTGATACAAGTTTAGTCAAACATGTTATAAACATTCACAAATAACAGGAATACAATAACAATGTAAACCTATTATAATTATTGATTCATGCAAAGAAACATTTATAAAGTGACTACATAGTACATATAGTGGACATTTAAGTCTGAATAGCAGATATTTTTGGGACAGATGCTGGTGGCTTTTATTATGTACAACAAAATATATAATTATATCATTCTGAAGGAATATAGTATGAATATTACATAATTATATTGTTATAATTTATAATTTTTATGGCCATCCTTATGATTGCTTTCTATGGAGGTTTAATATATTATGTTTGTGTATACGTTGTTATGGAAGTTGCATCATTCCAGTGGGCTCAGTGAATGAGCAACAAACATGTGCTCAACCTACAGCCCAGCAGGAAGAAATGAGCTTCTGGAAAGCGTTATTGATACTATAGAACTGCTGCGGCTGAAATAGATAGCAAAAGTCATAAAGAATGGTAACAACAATAGGTTGGATTTCAGATGTGACCAAGAAAAGCAATCATAGAAATACTTTTTTCTCCATTATAGAAAACACATTGCAGTAAGAATTCAAATTTTATAGCCATTTTGTATTAGTCACGCCCATTGTACATTATCGGGTGTAAAATTCTGCAGCAACTTTCAATATCCACATCAAAAATGTCCTCCATTGTTAAGAGTGGAGGTATCCATCCATGCAGAAATGATTGTCCACTGTACTCAACACTTAAACCTACCTTTGCTCTTTGTGAAGTAAGTATCTCAAGCACTTCCTGATTCTTTGCTTTGAGTAGTACTAACTATAATGGTTAGGAAAAAAGTTAAATTTTATGGTATTATTTTACACATTTTAAACTTACAAATCAGCCCACACTACAACATTGAAATGCTTCTAATTGCTTAAACTACTTATGTACAGTTCCTTACCCTATTCACATTGGCACCATGTGATATTAAGATATTGACTATGTCAGGGTGAACTTTCTCTACAGCTACATGTAAAGGACTTCTGCCATACTACAATGAAAAAATCATTTAAACAGTCGCATTACAATAATTAGTAATGATTTGAAAGACAAGTGTATATATATGTACATGTATTTATTACATGGTATTTACCATATCCATTTTATTCACATCAGCAACATGATTCATTAAAATAATAACAATCTCAGTGTGACCTTTCTCTGCAGCTACATGTAAAGGACTTCTGCCTTCCTGTAGTGAATAAATCATTAAACAGTTTCATTACAGAAGAACATCATCTGATGTAATTGGAAATCACAAATACTAATTTGAAACACATATATATATGCACATGCATCTATTACAAGTTCTTTACATCATCCTTTGTATCCACATTGGCACCATGTGTTATTAGTATATTGACAATGTCAGTATGACCATTTGCCACAGCTTCAAGTAAAAGACTTCTGCCTTCCTGTAGTGAATAAATAATTAAACAGTTTCATTACACATGAACATCATCTAATATAGTTGCACTACTTACAAATACACAATACAACTTTGAAAGACAAGTATATGAGCACATGCATCTATTACAAGTTCTTTACCCTATTCTGTAAATCCACCTTGGCACCACGTGTTATTAATATATTGACAATGTCAGTATGACCATTTGCCACAGCTTCTTGTAAAGGACTTCTTCCTTCCTGTAGTGAATAAATCATTAAATAGTTTCATTACACATGAACATCATCTAATATAGTTGCACTACTTACAAATACACAATACAACTTTGAAAGACAAGTATATGAGCACATGTATCTATTACAAGTTCCTTACCCTATCCTTTGTATGCACATTGGCACCATGTGTTATTAGTATATTGACAATGTCAGTCTGACCTTTCTGTATAGCTAGATGTAATGGACTTCTTTCATACTGTAGTGAATAAATCATTAAATAGTTTCATTACACATGAACATCATCTAATATAGTTGCACTACTTACAAATACACAATACAACTTTGAAAGACAAGTATATGAGCACATGTATCTATTACAAGTTCCTTACCCTATCCTCTGTATGCACATTGGCACCATGTGTTATTAGTATATTGACAATGTCAGTCTGACCTTTCTGTATAGCTAGATGTAATGGACTTCTTTCATCCTGTAGTGAATAAATCATTAAATAGTTTCATTAGACAGGAACATCATCTGATATAATTGGCGTCAGTTGCACTACTTGTCATAGAGTTAAAATATCCGTTGTGGCGTCAACATTAATTTTATCAACAATGTGTGACTAAACATTATTTACATCTGTAGACAGGCATTCTTTTATGTAAACTGTAAAGCAATTAACTGTCTGCAGGTATGGTATGGCATATTGTCTTTACTATACTACCACCAGCCACCTTGGTATAACAGTATAATTAAAATTTATTGTAGAAGTGAACTAAGTGTTTGTTTTAACCTCTGCCATAAGAAAACCTTACTGGCATTTTTTTGACACATTTTATGATCACTTGTATACAAATCAGAGATACCTCCTTGGTAGGCTATAGGAGTCATACAGCCCTTTATCTAGGGGTATACTGTTGACCACATTCCTTGCTTAATTGTTTTCTACTCCTACATTTTAAATGTCACTGCAAAGTGTTTTCAACAACAACAGTTTCTATAAGCGGCTTTCTTCCTGCTGATCTGCCAACTGCTTGAGCACGCGTTGATTTACGCAACACATCTGCTATTCGACCAGAATGACATAACTTCCTTAACTTTGCATGCAATGCTTATATGACACAAACATTATTATATACATGTAAGTATTAGTTAAATCATCAGTGCGAGCACTGTATGGGAAATATAGCGTGAGGTTGGGGTAGAAAAGCTCATACAACATGAGGCAGAGCCATGTGCTGTATGAGGCTTCAACACACACCGGCAATGCTATACTTCCAGTACACCAAAAGCAAGACTAGTGCTTCAACTGGTTTTAACAGTTTGATTGATATCAGAGAAGAATGAAGTAGCTTATAATTATAATAACCATAACTAAATTACAAGAAAGTGAAGAAACTAGACGTACTATAACTATAACTGAAAGTGGTCAATATTGTGAAACTAAAACAACACTAATGTAAAGGCAAACACAAGGATAGCTCTGCTGGCCACAATCAACAATACAACTTTGAAACACCAGTATATAAACACATGTATCTGTTACAAGTTCCTTACTCTATCAGATCTATTTGCATCAGCACCGTGTGTTACTAAGAAATGAACAGCTTCAATGTGGCCTTTCTCTACAGCTACATTTAACGGAATTCTGCCTTCCTATAGTGAATAAGTCAGTTTGATTACACATGAATATTATCTAATATAGCTGTAGTACTTAAAATTATAAATATAAATTTGAAACCTAAGTAGCTTTTACAAGCTTCTTACCCTATCCTGTTAATTATTCCTGAAAATAATTATATGAAACAATTGTTTGGTTACCTGTTTGCAAAGGTTTTTTTAAACACAGCTGCACTCTTCTGGTACCTTTCTACTATATAGTATTTTACTCCTGCTTTCCTACTATTTGTTATCAAAATACACTGTGCTTCTACTCACATGTGTACAAATTCAATCTCTCAAAATCAACAGAGGTGCATGTAAAGTATTTAATACTTACTGTCTCATCATAGTTAGCTCCGCACTTAATTAGTCTGTTAATAATAGTGACATCATTCAATTTTATTCCTTCTAGCAAAGCCTTATTCTAAACAAAGCAACAGAATATTATTTACAATCATGTAAAATAATTACAACATAAGAATTGCATTTAGACTTGAAATAGTTTATTGGTATTTCAACCTACAGGATTTGCTCCTTTCTTGATTAGACTTTCAAGTTCATCAACTTCTTCTTTTAGACTAATTACATTCACAAGATGATCATCCTGTTGATAATAAATACAAGTTTAGTCCAACAAGTTATGAATAATATTTATGTTACATGAACGCAATTAATAATATGTAACACAAAACATTGTCAGAATTATACAAAGACACATTATACAGTGACTACAATACCACAGTGGAACCTCTGAACAGATGCTTGTGTCCGTTTTATAGAATATTTATATATAGAATAGTTGGTTTTTATATTAACAATAGGAGTATAATTATTACATATATTGTTACTACATTGTTGGAGTAAATTTTGCTGGACTTCCAATATACATATCAAACGTTTTATTCATTGTACGGAGAATAGAGGTGTCCATATTTCAGAGGGTGTGATTACAATGAAGTTAATTGATGGTCAGTCCACGCACAAACGACTATTGCTTGTATCAAGGTTTCTGGTATTTGTATTGGAAGTTCCACTGTACTTAACAAAACAGCCTTTCTATCCAATGAAACAGCCAATTTCACTTAAATATATACCTTTGCCTTCTGTGAAGTAAGTATCTCAAGCACTTCCTGATTCTTTGCTTTGTGAAGTACTACCTATAGTGGTTGGAACAAAACAATTAATCGCACATACTTTGAAACTGGAAAGTACTGCTCTAAAAATTATAATTACAGAGTAGCTCATACTATTAATCCATTAACATTGAAATACTTGTAACTGATTATAATATTATGTAGAACTTCTTACACTATCCACAACGGCACCATGTCTTATTAAGATATCAACAATACCCGTGTGACCTTTCTCTGCAGCTAAATGTACAGGACTTCTTTTTCCCTGTAATGAACAAGACATTATACACACATGAACATCCTCTAATATAGTTGCACTACTTCAAATTATAAATACAACTTTAAAATAAAAGTATATAAGCACATGTACCTATTACAAGTTCCTTACCATATCCTTTGTATCTACATTGGCACCATGTGTTATTAAAATATTAACAATATCCGTGTGACCTTTCTCTGCAGCTAAATGTACAGGACTTCTTTTTCCCTGTAATGAACAAGACATTATACACACATGAACATCCTCTAATATAGTTGCACTACTTCAAATTATAAATACAACTTTAAAATAAAAGTATATAAGCACATGTACCTATTACAAGTTCCTTACCATATCCTTTGTATCTACATTGGCACCATGTGTTATTAAAATATTAACAATATCCGTGTGACCTTTCTCTGCAGCTAAATGTAAAGGACATCTATCACACTGTAGTGAACAAGACATAAAACAGTTTCATTTAAAATTATAAATACAAATTTGAAACACAGGTATATAAGCATATGTATCCATTACAAGTTCCTCACATTATCCTTTGTATCTACATCTGCCCCATGTTTTATTAAGATATTAAGAATATCCACATGACCTTTCTCTGCAGCTATATGTAAAAGACTTCTTTTTCCCTGTAGTGAACCAGACATTATACACACATGAACATCCTCTAATATAGTTGCACTACTTAAAATTATAAATACAAATTTAAAACAAAAGTATATAAGCACATGTATCCATTACAAGTTCCTTACAATATCTGTTGTATTTGTATTGGCACCATGTTTTAGCAAGATAGCAACAATATCCATGTGACCTTTCTCTGTAGCTACATATAAAGGACTTCTGCCCGACTGTAGTGAATAAAACAGTTTCATTACACATGAACATTATCTAATATAGTTGTCCTACTTAAAATTATAAATACAAAATTTAAACACAAGTATATAAGTTCAGGTACCTATTACAAGTTCCTTACCATAAAAAATTCATGTTCATCAAAAGGATTTCTTCGACCCTGTAGTGAATAAAACAGTTCCATTACACATGAACATTATCTGCATTACTTAAAATTATACCTACAAATTTGTTTGATTCCTCATAACTTTAACCATTTTCAATGAACTTACTGTGTTAACACCGTGGTTAACATTAGCTCCACACTTTATCAGTCTCTCAGTAATAGTGATATCATTCAATTTTACTGCTTCTAGCAAAGCTTTATTCTAAACAAAGTAACAGAATATTACTTAAAATAATTACAACATGAAAATCGCATTTAGACTTGAAATAGTTTATTGGTATATCAACCTACAGGATTTGCCCCTTTCTTGATTAGACTTTCAAGTTCATCAACTTCTTCTTTTAGACTAATTACATTCACAAGATTATCATCCTGTTGATAACAAATACAAGTTTAGTCAAACATGTTATAAATATTTACAGATAAAATTTACCAAATGAACACAATTTACGAAGTGACTACAGTGGAATCTCTAAATAGCTAAATCACATAAACAAATTCATAGTTATTGCGCAATATATTAAACATCCATGATCACCAGGACAAATATTTTTTGAATCCTCATTACCACTAAACATCAAAAGGAATTATACATCTCATCGTTTAATTTTGACACCACCTCACAGATAATCACAAAGGAGCAGTGAATTTCTTTTAGGAATGTAGTACACATAATTAATTGCTGATCATGTGACTTGTGGCCAATCAGAGTGCAGATAATGCGTCACATGATTGAACACTAAATCACTTTTGCATGTAATAAGTTAGTTATTGCACACTTTGCTCACCTATACTAACGAAGCAGCTCCAACAACAGTTGTAATTTACCAGATCATCAATAAATCACTTAGAACACACTTGACAGTGCATTGTGAGTTTCAATGTAGCACTTGGGTGGTCAAGAAAGGTCTCGTTTACATAACACACTCGCCTTTGGCTTGTGCATTATGTAAACTCAACCTTTATTGACCCACGCCTTGTGCTACAATAAAACACATTATCACAGTAAAGTGTGTTCTAACTATTACATAAATAAAGTGTTCCAGTAAGAATAAACATTTATGGCCATTTTGAAATACCCAAGCCCATTGTTGTTATCAGGAATCTTTCAATATCTAGACCACAATTGTCATCTGAGAATAGAGGTGTATACATTTAATATATTGTTCGGCAACTATGAATTTATTTATGTAGTTTAGCTATTTAGAGTTCCATTGTACATTTTATTTGTAAATGTTTGACTATACTGGAGTGCGCATACATTGAAGATCAGTCTGTGAATAAATGATCATCACAAGGTGCCTGTTATTGGAGGCTCCACTGTACTTAGCAAAAATATTTCCTCAATTAAACCTTCACTTTCACTTAAACTTACCTTTGCCTTCTGTGTAGTAAGTATCTTACGCACTTCCTGACTCTTTGCTATTTCAAGTATTGACTATAATGGTTAGAAAAAGTTAAATTTCACATATTTTGAAACTGAAAAGTATTCTAAACATTTCCAATTTTCAGATTAGTTCATACTACTAATCCAATAACAATGAAATGTTTGTAACTGATTATAATATTATGTTGAGTTCCTTACATTATCCACATCAGCACCATGTGTTACTAAGATATCAACAACATTAGTGTGACCATTCTCTACAGCTACACATAAAGGACTTCTGCCATACTGTAGTGAACAAGACATTAAACAGTTTCATTACACATGAACATCATCTAATTATAAATGCAAAATTGAAACAGAAGTATATAAGCACATGTACCTGTTATAAGTTTCTTACACTATAGCCAATGCCCCAGGCATGTTGCATGGTAAACCCCACCCCCTTATTGTTAATACAACTATTGATTAATAGTGTATAACATTAATATTATTATTACAAAATGAATCATTCTAAAGTTACTTATTATCATTACTCAGTCACTCAATTCAGTCTAACAATTTAACAATCAACTCACAGGTGCCAGCAGCAATACATAGGCTTACATGCATTGTAGGGGCATGAGGTTGGAATTAATTAATAACGACATAGTTATGAATTTTATCTTTATATAACTCCCCCTAAACTTAACAGTCTGTGCACACCTATGTAACCATCACTGTGTGTGTGGAAGGCTACAATAGCCATTTCGATTTTGCATTTGTGTTTTAGTGTAGATTAGCTGTTTAAACAATGGATATCCAATCATTAGGACAATTATGCATTGTACTAAGCATATGAATCTATTTCTATGTATCCAGATACTACTTTAATGTTTCAGCATGTGTACATCATTGAACAACCAAATCAAAATTGCAAAATAAAGGTCTGTTTCCTTATAGCAAACAAAGTAAAAAAAACTGAGGCTAGTGTCTGCATGTGTACAAAAGTGTGAGGTAGTGCACTACAAACAAAATTAATCATGAATTTTGTTTTATGGTTGAAGCAATTATCAGAATACTCAACAATTATTGTGAACTGATTCAAAAACACAGGATCTGTTTGATCCTTAGCTTAAATAAATAAAACTGAAAATAGTGTCAAAACAAGTGTTTAAACTTCATATATGCATTTCTTATTTTTGAATGTGGCATTTGATTATTTGAATATTTCTTTAAAGTTTGTGGACACACAGAAACCGAACAGAAATTCTTAGTGAAAAAAAGTGATGTGAAGGAAGTTTCTTGCTCTATGTTACTGCCTATCTAAGCTTGCAGTGACAAAAACAATTACAACATTGAGGTTAGTGGAGGATCCAGAGGGGGTTTGTAGGTTTCAATGGAACTCTTTTCTAGCCTTGTAAGCTCAATGAACTAGTGGGTGTAACCATGCTACACCTTAAATATTCCTTTCGTAACATCAAAGAACTAGTAAGAATAGGCTGTACAGAATCAGTCAACATTTGTGAGAATGAAATGTATAAAAGTCAACAAATGTTTCTGAAGACACAGTCTATCAGACCAACACTGACAGAGGATTGTCTTCCATGGTGAAAATCCATCAAAATGTGCTACAAGATATGCAATATGACCTGATTTTGTCAACACACACCCTCAAAGAAGGGTTCTTTCTTTGCTTTATACACCAGAGCAAGATATTCATAATAAATAATGACGACACCCTATGAATAATGAATCAATCAGCTATATAAGTTTTGCCACATTTCACCAACTTCTCAGTTTTTTTGAATCTGGCTCTGCCAGTTATTGTTATAAACATCTACATACATGTATAGTACCTACTTGCGTGTATAACAAAACAGTGAGCTAATCTACTAATACTTCATATTTCACCAGAAATAAGCAAATATATATTCAAGTCATTAAGAAAAATGCTTTCAATTAGCAAACATTGGACTAAAACATCCTTACAGTAAGTTTTTCTCCAGCAATATTCTATTATCATAAGCATTTTTCCACTCTTAATTATAATAGCCTGGATGTAAATCATGTGAACTAATAACGAAATGCAAACATAATTTATATTACCAAAAATTGATCAATTGCATGACATGATGATATCAACTGACCAAATAATGATAGTAGTTAACATTAGCTCCACGATTAATTAATCCCTCAACAACAGAGGCATCACCCATCTCAACAGCTATCAGCAAAGGCTCATTCTGAATGAAGCAAACGAATGATTACTTATTATATTGAAATACTGTTTCATGTATATAACATGAGAATTATATTGAAATCATGATTATGTAATTTATATTGTACACATACAAGATTTCCTTCTTCCTTGATTAGTTCTTTAATAATTTGTTCTTGTCTGTGAACTACTTCTGTCAGATCATCATCCTGTTCAGTGATAAACAAATAGAGTTATGGCAAACATTTCATATATGCAATGCAACATTTCAAATGAAAGAAATAATACCACTTTATAAATCAAAGACTTCACACATGACACACCCATTTTATATATAAACGGTGTGTCCTACTACTGCACACAGTCCACATAGACTAGTGTTTGGCATAAGTGTTATATTTGCATGATATAGACGGTATGTCCTATATACTAGTAATATTTATACAAACCACAGAATATCATGCTTCAATGAGGACAAATAGCTTAAGGCCACTAATAATTGCGTCTACTAACTTTAGCGATTTTTAAATGCTAGTATAATTATATTTAGCATGCATTAATTTTAGCAAATTTCTGAGCTGCTTAATTAAATGATCACGAAATAAATTTTCAGTGTTCACTAACTTTAGAAATTTTCATTAAATTCACTAGAATTACTGCACACAATTAAAAGTATACTTAAGGTACATGTACATAAACATAATATACATGTACAATATTTATACACACAACATACTTCATATACCGTATGAGATTACCTCAATTGTGTGTACTAATTTTAGTGATTTTAACGACTAATGTAAGAATTGCTAAAATTAGTACATGCTATTTCATAATTGTTATTAGGCATTACTCAGAAATTCGCTAAAATTAATGCATGCAAAATTCAAGCTTTAACAATTTAGTACCAATGTCGATAGAAAACAAGATCACAGATAAACAACGTGATAGCAGACAAAAACGAACAATTACCTCCAATTTGCCTACATGGGTGAGGGTTAAGGTCATATGCCATGTAATAAATAATCATTAAGCAAAAGGTTAAAACAACCAATTGGTTTTTACAGCAATTACATGCAAAGGAGCAGTGTATTGACTTGTACCTCTTCTGGTGTTGACAAGGTCTTTGATTTCACAGGTAATTCCTCATCTGATGTTTCCTCCCCATCTTCAGAATAGGTCTCAACATCACTGTCTCCATCCTCTTCACTGGAAGATGTTAACTCTGGCTCATTTTTGTTGCTTGTTAGTACATTACTGCTGTCTTGTATGTTTTCCTCCATACAAACTTCCACTTCCTCTCCCAATTTTAAAAGATCAGGAGAAAGCTCTATTCTCACTCCTTGATTCTTGAGCAATGCCAGAACCTCTGGGTTTGTTAAATCTCTCACAACGGCAGGTGCAAAAAAAGGTAGAACAGAATATGTGAGAACAATGCATTTTCTTGATATGTTCACAATATTTATATGATTGGGCCATTTAAATTTCTTATAAAGTAATTCTTTCCAACTGAAAATGCTCTTATTTTCCCATGGAGATTCAAGTTGGACTGTAAATTCAGGAAGACCGATAGGAGAAGCTGGAGCAAGCTCGTCATGTTGCTTAATAGTATCAACAATGGTGCTGAAATTCGCCAGTCTAAGAAATGCATCATAGTTTTGTTCATACTGCTTAATGCCTGATTGGAGCTCATCACTTTCAGCCTCTTTCTGAAATATTTTAAGGAGTTCATAATTGAGGTAGCCAATGAAATTTCTACTAATGAGGTAGTTGAGAACAGCCGGTGCAGTTGATAATTTTTCGAGATTATCTAAATGTTCTTGAACAGCTTGTGTGTTTTGCTTCTTAGAGCTTAAAGACCAGGTGAGACGCAATCTAAAATTGTCAAGATCGATATCACTGACAGAACGTTTGACTAACAGCAATAGATCTTCAAACTCTTCCTTGAGTTTTTTGGCAGCTGAAACAACATTTGCTTGGTCTGAGTGAACATTGATATTCATATCTGATGAATCTAGTGGAACAAAATTGGTTTATATTTCAACAAAAGCTGAATTAAAATTTATGATGTGATAATAAGATATAATGTTACTTTCTAACTGTGATTTGGATTTTGGAAAGTTGAAATGATACATAAAAAATAAACTATTCAGTTCTAAAAATGTTTTGTACTTAGTACACTATAACTATAACTATAACTTATTCACTATAAATCTATGTTGTCTACCATGCCTTTAACCCTTAGAGGGCGGATGTACATATACGTGACATTTCACCCCTACGTTGTTCAGAGTGTGTTCCTAGCATTACAAAGCACTGCAAAAGATTGTAATTGGTATCAGGCACAAGCCCAGGAAAATAGCTAAAAAAAGTTGATGGTTTTTCTGCTGCTCTTTGGCTTAAATAACGAGTATGGGGGGGATTTTAAAAGGAGCGTCCCCCTGTTAATGGGAGTTTGAAGGGGACGCAGCCCCCTTGCTAAACGCACAATTTGTGGTTTCAGTGACCCCACCCATGCACTCTGGTGGGTACCTGAGGCTTTTCCTTTGCTGTAAAACCTGAAATCGTGGGTGTAGCTGGTGCAAACATGCAGTGGGATCATTTTGTTTGCCCCACTGCCAGTCAAAAGAGGGAGATCACTGCATTTGATTTAATCCTACGAAGCGATTGGAAACTTTCGAGTCCCTGTAAGCAAATTTGTAGAAGTAGTCCTCCATGTCAGAAAAGGAGCCAAGTTTGGGGTAGAGAAAGTGAACGGTGGCCAAAATATATGCAATAAATGTGCCAGTGTTGGAAATGGGAAGAATTTTGAAAAACTAGCTCAGCCCTCTCAGGGTTAATATCATTGCTACAAAGTTCAATTATTTCCTCCATGCATGAATAAGTCCTTTTGATGTTTAGTGCTATAATAAGGAATCGAAACAGTATAGTCTCCTCATGTTATTAGTTAATACTGGCAGCTATTTGACCCATAAACCATTTCTAGTTAGTCTTACATGCTAGCCCCTCCTCCTTTGTGATAATCTGACTGGCAGAGGAAGAACTAGAAGCAATTTGGTAATAACAACCAATCTGATTACTAGAATGGTTTGTATAGTGAAAACCAGCACAAAGGTGACTTACAATTAATGTAACTATAAATATGGTTTAAACATGTTATACACTGATTTTATAGGATTACAGCTACTTGGATCTTCAAGTTACAGTGTTGTGATCTGAATTGCTGTAATCCAGCAAATCCTTGTATAACCTACATTCACTGTTCAATCATCAAACCCTAGGCAATTAAAATTGAAGATTGTGATAGTTGTGAAGTGATTGCCATCGAAATCACAAGCTGTCATAGTCTTGCACAGCCAGACACAACAAACTTTAAAGGAAGGGTCTGGGGACAAGCAATACTAACGTCTGTTCAAGTACCATCAGTGTTTGGCATAACACACGTAGGACTTTAATACACTACAGTAAATGCAGTCAGCAATGAATTTCATTAATATCACTATGAACTTGATTAACAAGATTATGAATGTCACTAAACGAAGCAAAAATTGAACAAACAGCAGTGAAGCTTGTTCCCCTGACCCTTCCTTCGTAGTACCTTTGGTCTGGCTTTGCAATATTAAGTGTATCAACATTGATCTAGTCAATATGTTATAAATTAAGAGCATTTAACTTAATGAGTCAACAGAGATAATAAATACCATAATTAGAATTTTAAAACAAATTTCGTTTTCTGTGTTGTACATGTAAGAGATATCTGCTAAATCAATTCGTGCCTGAAATATGTATAAAGGAAACGTGGCCTCTTCATTTCCCACAACCAGATTCAATATTTACAATCACTACATGTTATGTTCAAAATCTATATACCTGATACTATTAAACACTTACATTCACAGCCATCATTATATAAAGTTATACACTTCAGTTGTCAAACTAATTCTGACATATATGCATGTTTTGTTCAGAGGAACAGTCAGGAAAACAATAGTACACTTAATAAAAATTATGGTTCATCTTAAGCTAAAGTAAACTTTAAGAGTGAAATAAGCAATTGGCCTAGCCAAATGGAATAAATTATTAGTTTCATATCCTCCATTCTAAAATGTCTGAGATGGATGGCTTTATCGATGAGTGTAGGCTTATGCATCGGGCACTGCAATCCCTGAGTTTATGCAGTTCTGTCTGTTACCATGTAAACTGAGACTTCAAATTTAAATAACTTACAAAGGGAAAACAGTAAGTTTTATGCTAACATTACAGATAGCTATATAACAGTTATTTTGTTATACTATTCTGTCTAAGAGTGTGTTAGCAAAAAAAAAAGCTTCAAAGTGGAATAAACACATCACAGGTCAGGAAGAAGGTAATGGTGTTCAAATTAAAATATCACCAGATACTGAACGATATGAAGAATTGCTTTAAGATTCCTGTCTTCTTTGACTGCTGTGACAGCAGTTAATACACTAGCATACAGCTTTTGCTATTGTAAAATCATGATCTGTTCAGCTTTATAGTCGTTAGGTGGCGTACTGTTCAAATCAGCATGGTTTGACTGGTTCATGATTACAATTGTGAAATTCAAAATTATTATTGTAGAGATGGTTCTGCACTGTATTTCCTTCATTATGAACATGAATCTAATTATCACAACTAATGATTAACTGTAACATCACACATTTACAATAATGATTAACATATGTAAGGCAGAGAGAGAGAGAGTAAAATGGGTTAGAATGAAAAAGTATTCTCACATTTATTTGGTCTAAAGTTATGTTTTCTTAAAAGCTGTTAATTGTTCAGGCATACCAAGCTTACATTTCAGCCTGATTGCATCATGCTATATACAATCAACACTAATGGCTTCCTTTAAGTAAACAACATTAACCCTTAGAGGACTGAGCCTGTTTTTCAAAACTCTTTTCATTTCCAACACTGGCAACTCTATTGCATATAATGTGGCCACCGTTCACTTTCTCTACCCCAAACTTGGCTCCTTTTCTGACATGGACTACTATTTCCACCAATTTGCTTACCGGGACTCGAAAGCCCCCAAGCGCTTCGTAGGATCAAATCATATGCAGTGCTTTCCCTCTTTTGACTGGAACTGGGGCTAACAAAATGACCCCACTGCATGTTGGCACCAGCTACACCCACGATTTCAGGTTTCACAGCAAGGAAAATGTCTCAGGTACCTACCAGAGTGCGTGGGCGGGGTCCAAAAATGCAAAATTTGTCGGCAGAGAGGGGGCTGTGCCCCCTTCAAACCCCTGCATTAACGGGGGGACACCCCCCTTTAAAATTCCCCCCATGATTGTTATGTAGGCGAAAGGGCGGCCGAAAAACCATCAACTTTTTTACCCACATTCATCAGTTTTTACCTGACGCCAATTACAACCATTTGGACAGCTTCGTGTAGCTAGGAACAGACGGCGAACCACGTAGGGGTGAAATGTCACATATATGTGACATCAGTCCTCTAAGGGTTAAACAAGCAGTATACGACAAATGTTTCATTGAGCCACAACAACAAATAACTAGATTATAACTATAAAAACACACTTGACTGAGTTTCCATGTCCTCAGCTTCCAGTTTAGTGGTATCTCTTTTCTTTTGAATCTTTTCAAGAATGTGCTTTAGAATCTCCAGCTCTGCCATGACCTGCAAAACTGTCACTAGGCTTGTAGGCCTTTGGTCGATCTTAATCTCTACTCGATCCATGAGTATGTCTGCTGCTTCATATCCTTTCTTTCTACGTACTGCATTTTTGGTTTCTCTATCAATGATGCGTTTTGAATATAGTTTTCCTGCAAAATCCAGCAATACTTCATCAGCACAGTCTAATACTTTACACAGTTCATTATGGTGATCCCGAAGAACCTGGCTGTGATTTGACTTCACAACGACTTTAGGCTTCTCCATTTCACACACACCCGACAACCAAGGCCGCGCCCTGCCCAATTTCATGATGCGTAGCTAAGTTTCCATAGCAATTTTTCATGAATATCATCAACCAGGTTCAACCATCCTGATTATTTTTGTTCATTCAACCATAGATAATATAACTAACTCTATGGTTCAATATTCACTAATTTCAGTCGGTTACAGTAATTAATGAAAAAACATCTAACATAAATTTATAATGAAGAGAGTGTAGTTCTTTTTGTTTCTGACAAGTCTGTGATGCCAGAACTCTACACTGTAAAAATGAATTTGTTATTTTAACAGACCAGTTGTTACCTCAGTTGCATGTACATTTATAATACTTAGTTAGAAACATCAAATAGAAGTACTCGTAATTTGGTTATAATAATTATAGCATAATAATAAGGAATGTTATGACTACAGTCATGATTGTGCATTCTACATGTGGCAGTAGTAGGGTGTATATTGGTATATACATACATTCATGATTGCATGCATGATTAGTGATAACAATTGTTTTTACTATAACCAATTATTTGAAACAAATTGTTTCATATTATCTCATTTTGAAGTTATCAATAACAGCCTCTTTATATGGTAGTAGGGTGTATATTGGTATGTACATTTCTGATAGCATCATTAGTTTTTACTATATATAACCAATAATTTGAAACAATTCGTTACACATTATCTCATTTTGAAGTTATCAATAACAGCCTCTCTATATGGTAGTAGGGTGTATACATTTATGACTATAGTCATAACATTCCTTTTTCCCATATAGCTATATTATAACCAGACAATATGCTAATTATCCTGTTATTTCATTTTTCTAACATTTAAGTGCAACTTAGGTAACAACTGGTCTGTTAAAATAACAAATTCATTTTTACAGTGTACTATCAATAGTAGACCTCTCTTGTTTCCTTTGTACCACACCTCTTATTCAAGCTACTTTCACTTCTTGAAGTTTCTGTTTAATGAAGTGAACTTGTCTCCGTGAAATCTGACCACATCACATGCAAATATGAATAAAAGTCTACCTTTTTAAATTCTTATAATGAACATCTTTGGATAGAACATAGCGAAGTGTCTCTTACACATTTGAAGGTACGAAATATTACATTTGATTTTGATGTGATTTTGTCATTCTTGTGATTACAATGTCTGTTAAAATAATCATGTGATTATAATTATTTTGATTAAAACTAAAACACAAGAGTTGAGAGTAGATTAACATTAGGGTAACTACCAAAAAACAGATTTGTTTCCAAAATGCTACTTAAATTTATGTTACCAAACAATGCTGTTAAACTCATGCATAGTACATACATATATACATGTATGTGATAGTGTATGATGTTTCACGATTCAATTCTTTAATTTGTTAATGTCCTCTCCTTAAACCTCGCTATCCCACCATTTTGTACAGAAGACCAACAGAATGTGTCAAGGATGAAGGACAAATAAGCATACTAGCTAGATGTACATGTACAAGTACAGCAAATTTCCTTTTCTATTTGTATACTGCATGCAAATTCTTACTCACTTTGTTTCTTGAACTACTTTGACTCTCAAATTTTCTATGATAAGGAAAAAGAGATCTAGGTCTTGTATTAGGTGGACCAACATGACATGGTATGTGTAGTTTGAACTGCTCTGACTGTACGAGCTGGTGTCAGCAAATCGTGCATTATAGTAACAGAATAAGAAATGAAGTTCTCATAAAGTTAAAGAATCCAATGTGAAATATATAACTGACAGATCCAAATGGCTAAGAAAAGATGCTGCAGTGGCTATTTTCAATATACCTAGTAATCATACCATTGTCATAGATGGATGTCACACAAATGCATGAGAAAATGTCTTTTAGTGAATGATGTACTGATAATCTGGTATTAAGTGCTTGTGACATGTAAAAAGCTATTTTGACAGCAATACAATAATTGCTAGTGGCTATTGCACTAACATAATTATTGAATTAAGTAAAATAATTATTAGTAAATTCATTGTACATACACTATACTATAAAAATAGACCTACATTTATGGAAAATGACAAACTATAAGCTATACAGTTAATTAAAAGCACACAAAATATTATTTCCAAATACTTAAACTAACAAAATCCATAACTCATTTTAACCCTTTAAATAGCTGTTTCTGGAGAGAATTTCTTTTCCCTTTCTTCGAATACGGTTTTCAAAGAGAGTATGTTTTTCAGTATAGTAACAACCTCTTCGTATATCTCAGATTGCTGAGCGATTGTCATCTCCAAAAGATTAAGAACAATGTTACTTCCTTCCCTGCATAGTTGAAAACTATAGCCTGCTACACTAAATAAAGTTATTAGTAGACAAAAATTCAATACTTAGCCTTCATTTTGAATGGGATTGGGTGGGACAAGAGGAAGTGTACTTGTGAAAATAATCAATCCACCTATATAGTCTCGTCCCTAGCCATTCCACTCAATTGCATTTAAAAACAGGAGATCTAAAAATAATTGCACTTATTTTCTGATTTACAAATCTTAGCATAGCATCAACAAACCAAATCAGAACGCAAGACCTTTTGCTCATGTAGAGAATATACAACACACAATCCTCCTGGCTTTTTCAATAATAAAGGATTAATGACATAAAGTTAATTGAATCTTCTAATTACATGACAAAATTGTGTTAAATACATAATTCATTTAGCTATCTGTCAATGGGCTGGTACTCTAGCATTCCGGAATGCAATGCCATTTGGCCCCAAAATATTAATGTGAGGTGCCACATGCTTCTTCACGTATAATGGGTATAGCTGGGGATCTAATCTAATTAACAAACTACTCCCATCATGAATATCACAACTGGAGATAATCAGTTATAGGGAAGGCATAATAATAGTAAAATGGCAAGTATAGAAAAATAAACTCAAGAATATTGTTCACTGTGAAATAATACAAATTCTAGAAAGCTAATACATCAACCATTCATTCATCTATTATCTTTTAATGTGTTGCTGTGGTTTTGTCAAAACTTCTTATTTGCTGATAAATTGATCCAGTTCCACCTCATTAAAACTTCCTTGCTTTTTCTTAGAGCTATGCCCAATTGTTGAATATGTATACAAGAAAGTTACATGATTTGTGGTGCTTAGTCATTGTAAATAAAATAACTTTACAAAAAGTAAGATGAAAACTAATAACTAAACTATATATAAGAAAGAATCCTCCCATTAATACAGCCAATTAAAGTGATCATGAAATATCATAGGATAATAAGTATGCCCTTGTTTTCATATACATGTAGTAACATTGGAGCAATGAATTAACTTTTACCTGGTTCAGTGTGGAAATAGTCTTTACACTCACAGGAACCTCTTCATCATGTATTTCCTTTCCCTCTCCATCCTCTTCACTTAAAGACGTTAACTCTGTCTCTGATCTTATGCTCACTGGTAGATCTTCAGCGGAGAGTTTTAAATTCTCCTCTTCAGTTGGTAATTTTTCTTCTGTGGTTTCCTCTCTATCTAACTCTACTTCCACTTCAGTTCCCAATTTTAGAAGATCGGTAGAAAGTTCTACTACACTAACTCCTTGACTCGCAAGCAATGCTAGAACATCCGGGTTTGTTAATTCTCTCACAACGGCAGGTGCGAAAAAAGATAGAACAGAATACGTAAGAATGATGCAGTTCCTTGTTATGCTCACAATGTATATATGAGACGGCCAATTAAATTGCTTCTCCACTAATTCTTTCCAACTATAAATATTTCTACACTTCCAAGGAGCTTCCAATCAAATTGTAAACTTAGGAAGGCCAATAGGTGAAGCTGGAGCCAGTTCAGGATGTTGCTTAAAAACATCAATAATTGTGTTGAAATTTGGTAGTCTAAGAAATTCGTCATGGTGTTCCTCGTAATTCGTAATCTTAAATTGGAGCTCATCGCTTTGAACCCCTTTCTGAAATACTTTCAAAAGTTCATAATTTAAGTAACCAATGAAATTCTTGTTAATAAGGTAGTTGAGAATACTTTGTGGTGTTAGTAATGATTCCAGTTTATCTAAGTGTTCTTGCACAGGTGGTGTGTTTTGTTTCTCTGAGCTTACAAACCAGTTGAGACGAAGTTTAAGTATACCAGCATCAACACCATTCAAAACTCCATAGACTGATAATAAAAGACCTTCAAATTCTGCTTTTAATTTCTCGGCTTCTAAAACCACTTTTGATTTAACTGTTTCAACATAGACATTAATATCCGATGAATCTAGTGAAATAAAATCAAATGCTGTAAATCTAAACCCACAATTTGGAATTTCTAAACATTTCCTAGAGTTTTCTCATCCTTTCATTCTAAAATGTCTAACATGGATGGATTTCCTTATCTATGAATATGCTTACACAGGTGGTACATGCATAGGTACTGTATATGATCACAGAACTTTATGCTGTTTGTGTCTGTTACCATGTAAACTGACTTAGAACTTCAATAACTTGAAAATAACAAGTTCTGAAATAGTGAAGTGGGTTAGAGTGAGAAACGAATGCTAGGGCTTCTCACAGAAATTGCACTAGTTGCTCTGTAGGATTTTGACAGAAATCATGCCATATACATGTATATACAATCAACATTGTCCTCCTTAAACAAAACAAACTTAAACCACCATAGTATAGCAAATTATTTCAGGTGAAGTGAGTATATCCAGAGGTACTATGGATTATAGAATCTACTCTAATATAATGTAGTTTTGCTGGCCAGCCTGTAATTGGGAGATAACAGTCTGGTGACTCTTGTCGACTCTCCATCACAAATTGATATACAATATTATAATTGGAAAATTCACGTGCATATGCAAAACTGCAAATTAAATTCTAACACTCACAAAGACATCTTTTCTCCGCAAAAAGCTCCGCAATGCTTCTTCCTGTTTAGAGCTCAGTCCTTTAAATTTCAAATTTTCAGATAGCTCTAGAGGCATAGATTGATGAATATGTAGCTAAACTGATGCGATTATATAGTAATTAACATTCCTCTAAGCTTCACATGATGGCTATAATCTGATTAATGGTGCACACATATATTCCTACAACAGTCATAGAAAGTCACCAGACTGTTGTTTTGGGCCTTCCCAAATACAGGGTGGCCACTGAGACTAAATGTATATAATGGAATCAGAACAACAAATTATAAACCATAAAACCACACCTGACTCAGTTTCCATATCTTCAGCTTCCAGTCTAGTGGCTTCTCTTTTCTTCTGAATCTTGTCAAGGATGTCTTTTAGAATCTCCAGCTCTGCCATGACCTGCAAAACTATAACTAGGCTTGTAGGGCTTTGGTCGATCTCTATCTCTACTCGATCCATGAGTATGTCTGCTGCTTCATATCCTTTTATTCTACGTACTGCAATTTTGGTATCTTTATCAATGATGCGTTTTGAATATAGTTTTCCTGCAAAATCCAGTAATACTTCATCAGCAACACAGTTAAATACTCTACACAGTTCATTATGATGATCCCGCAGAACCTGGCTGTGATTTGACTTCACAACGACTTTAGGCTTCTCCATTACACAACCAAACAAGCAAGGCCCTGCCCTATTTCGTTGTCACGGATTGAATATGTGACCTGCTTGTTCCATACTTCCATAGCAATTTTTTTCATGCATGAAGGTTCCACTCAATACCATCCTACTTTTAATTTTGTTCATCAGTTCAACCTTAGATAGTATAACTCACTCTATAGCCACTAGTTTCAGTTGGTTACATATTAATGGCAATTAAAAAAAAAACACATTTAACATAAATTTATAATGAAGAGAGTATAGTTCTTTTTGTTTCTGACAAGTCTGGATGCCAGAACTCTAATAGTAGAGTTCTATCAATAGTAAATAGTTCTATCAAAAGTAAACCTCTTTTGTTTCCTTTGTATCACACCTCTTGTTCAAAGGAATCATCAATGACACTGAGCCACTTTCCATTCTTGAAGTTCCCTGTGTTAAATGAAATGAAATTCTGAATAATAGTTTTAAATTACAAACATGAATACTATGATGTGTAAACTAGCTGTCTAGACTCAAATGATTATAACAGAGTCTCTTAACAAAGGTGGAAAGAAGTGAGGTGCCCTTTACATGATTGAAGGTGCAAAGAATAAGAAATGATATTTATGCAATTGTGTAATTCTTGTGATTATGTCTATTAAACAGATCATATGTATGACTTAAACTAAAACTCAAGAATTAAGAGTAGACTACTCAAACTAAACATCAGGGTAGCTACCAAAAAACAATAACACAATTCATTTCCAAATACTAAACTTTTTGTTACCAAACAATACTGTTAAACTCATATACATGTGATTGATAGTGTATGATGTTTCACAATTTAATTCTCTATGATCCTTAAACCTCACTATCCCACCATTTTGTACAGAAGACCAATAAAATGTGTCAATGACAGGGCATAACGCCATAAACGAAGGTGATTTTTACACCTTCCAAGGTTTGTTTCAACTAGAACAAGAAGGTTCACGAAGGTGTAACATTATGAATGTGTTAACTTTGTACCTATACAAGTGTTTATCTAATGGGAGACCTCTTAATTCAGAAGATGGCAGATGAGATTCAGTACATTCTCGTTTTGAAAGTCCACACTCTCGTCCATGGTCTCTTCACTCTAAGCTATTATCAATCTCCACGTGACAAATGTAATAATTAATTAAAAGTTATAAATAATTATTGCAGCAAATAATTAACCACGTGTTAATTGCAAACCTTTGTGGAATGGATTCTACCTTCAAAGGTAGGGAATTATAATAAACCTTCGAATGTTACCACCTTTGTTTATGCCCTGATCAATGATGAAGGAGAAATAACCACACGAGTTAGATATACATGTACATGTACAATATATGTACATCAAATTCCTTTTCTCTTTATATAAAGCATGCCCAAATTCTTACTCACTTTGTCTCTTGAGCCACTCTGACTCTCAGACTTCCTGATGATAATTTAAGGGGAAGAAGAGCTCTGAGTCTTGTATTAGTTGGACAAACATGAGATGGTATGTGTAGTGAAGTAGGAAGATAGAGAATATGAGTCTACAGATACAGAATAATAAAATAATCATTTCATCAAACATTGGTGTTCAGATTTGTGAAAATTTCCACATGCAAATTCAAGCAATGCCTCTCTTTATACTCTCATTACATGTACATAACTATTTTGTACTGGACATAGCTAAAGTCATATGTACAAATACCAACAAATGTTCATCTGTATAACACCGGCTTTGGATTAAAAATGGTGGAATTAACAGTGCATGCTTTGTGGTGAAATCACAGAGCTCATCACATTTATCCATCATTTATGTGTGCTTGTCGCTAATAATCTTTTGTTTGTCTAGTCACAAATAATCTTTTGTTTGTCTAGTTTGTAGTTAAGCATTCATTCATTCTCTTTATCACAATATATTACACAAGTTATCCATCAATTTTATGCTAATTTATTTGTCCCAGTCCATCCACTCCATTCATCCATTCCAACCATATTGTTTCTTACCTCTCCTCTTCTGCATTTTGTTGCAGACACAAACTCAGCAATGAGATCACATGAGTAGGGGGTCATGTGACAATTGTAGGAATCTCTTTCTCCATTGGGGTACAGTATCCAAATGAACTTTTCTTGATTAGAAGAGTTTAAGAACCCAACTTCTTCATCAAGTACAGAAAATAATTCACTAACAGGAATTGAAGTGACACATAAAGAATTTTATACAATACATAAATATCATATTCAGGTACGAAGATTGCAACAAATTACATACATATATGTGACTATAGACGAACAATTCAGTCACTAAAAGATGATCCTATGTGGCCATTATTAACAAGAGGCAACAAGAATGTAAATTTGGTATTTAGGAGCAGCAAGTATTGCCTCATAGAAATACCAAATTCACCGTACTTATTGAAAGATAAGTATTCTATTTCACATGCGATTGATTTTCTTATTCACAGACACATTATGATATCATATATAATTATTATTATGCAAATGAATAAGCGAAAATGGTCTTGCCCATTAAATAATTTTGATCAAATGCTTACTTTTGATCACTTCCTATTCTAGCCTTTCACATAGAAAGTCCATTAAATTTGGTAACCAGGAAGAGCTATCATTAAGCTTCTTAGATACCACAATTTGTTCACTTCCTATACAAAATGGCCAAATAGTGAGAGTTAAAATTAACAATTTGATGTGGGCAAGGTCCCTTTTTGAAAATTTGGTCACATAATTAGTTAGGTTCCAGTACTTATTGAAAGATAAGCATTTGATCGTTCTTATTCACAGACACATTATATAATACATGTCTAAATATAATTACGCAACTGAATTTGCAAAAAAGGATATTGAATATTTTAATCAAATGCTTACTTTCAATAGTTTTTTTTTTGCACAAGAAATGTATGAAATTTGGTATCCAGGATGTGCTATCATTAAGGTTATTAGATACCAAATTATGTTGGCTAACTGTACGAAGTGGCCAATAGTGAGAATTAAAATTAACTATTTAATGAAGTCTTCTTTGAAAATTTGGCTACATGTTGCAAACATTGCACGTAGTGTACATACATGTACATTGTCATAAAATAAGTTCAATCTATTTTGGAACTACTATACAGTATATGTCAATAAGTATTCACCATAGATACAGTAACAGTAATTACCTTAGTTCTATTGTCAGTATAGTATAGTAATTACTGTCTCACTACTATGGTGTTGAATTGACAAGTACACCAATTATTGTCAAAACTACTGTTAAACTACTACAGTGTGGAAATGAAACTTCTGAGTAATTACTGTACTGCTTATTGAAATTATACTGTATGTACATGTACATGTCCCACTATACTATCCTATCTTAATTAAAATATAAAATGGGAAATATCACACTATCCGGCATTTTTGATAAGAGAGACAATTTTGGTTTTATTATAGTTAACTTTCCACATTTATGTAGTAATATTCCAACTAAACCTGCTTATGGAGTGTATATTTCACAGTTAATAAGAATTGGTATTCTTTTCAACATTTTGCAGACAGACATTATAAGTTAACAACCCATTTAATACAACAAGGATTCAGGTATATTAAGCTATGTTTTATCTTTAAACAGTTTTACAGAATACATGCGCCTATTTTTTCTAAATTTAATTTTAGTGTACGCAAACATATCGAGGAAGGTATTTGCTTGACAAGAAATGTGACTATTAGATGTGCTAGGCATTGATTATTACTTATCAGTGCTTCTTCTAAATTGTACTCAGTACTAATCAGTACTTCTTTTGTGTGTGCATGTGTAGTCAATGAGTGCCAGCTGCTTTTATAAGAGCAGGTGGTTAGTGTAGCTCAGTCCTTGCACAATGCACATGTGACAAACTTAAGTTTACAGCAGCTCTGTACTTCTCTTCTTTGTTTGTGAGTTGCATTATGTCATGTACTTGTTATATAAATATACTATTTTTATTATTATCACTGCAAATATAAAATTCTTAAAATAACTAATTAATTGGTTAGTACAGTTGCAACTGAATTGTATTTTAATTTGTTGTGTTGACTGCATGGTGATATATATATATATTTTATTATAAACCAATTTTAATTTCCCTATCTAGTCTAATAGATACACAAAGAAGCAGATAAATATTTTAATGATATTATTTGGGGTTTCCAAACCTTCTTTGTGCATCTAATATGAGATATTAGGCATGATAATTGATACATATATACCTTTTACGTATTCTAATATAATAAGTAAAATGTAACTATGGCATTAGTTGTATGTATACTGAATAACCAACTAATAGTTAAATCATTGCGACTGTACTAACCAATACACATTATGTTATTTTAACAATTCTGTTTTTGCAGTGTATGTGGACACTGGATGAGTGAGGAGAGTTGGCTTGCCATCAAAGATCTTTAACCTACCATTCCCGGTTCTCAAGACTGGACATCCGGTGTTTCATTTTCACCTAATTTTCTAAGCCAGTATGGCTGCTCATTTTCTAATCCATTGTGGCTGCTCATTTTCTAAGCCAGTATGGCTGCTCATTTTCTAATCCATTGTGGCTGCTCATTTTCTAAGCCAATATGGCTGCTCATTTTCCAAGCCATTGTAGCTGCTTATTAAGCCATGGTGGCTGATTATTATTATGGCCCGTAGGGCCATCCCTATGATTGCTTTCCCACGGGTTCGATGTATGTTTATATATATATATATATTCTTGTGTCACTTACACGAATATGCGTTGTATACGTAGTTAAGGAAGTTACGTCATTCCCGGGGGCTCGGTCAATTAATGGGCGTGGCGCGTAATAGAACTCTACAGAGTACAGAGCAGCAGAAAGAAAGCTGAAGCTTTACTAGCTTATGTAGAAGCTGGAACTAATAGCTTCCTGAAATATATTTCTAAAGTTCTACAAGGTCCTTAAAAGGTAAGGAGAGTAGATAATCAAAATAATAACTATAGTAGGCTGTTGTGGTTCAGGCATGATAAAGTCAGCCATGATTACTGAATGCTGGACACCACAAAGCAGTCATAGGGATACTTTTTTTCTCTATATACACTTGTTTTTCTAAACCATTGTGGCTGATCATTTTTCTAAGCCAAATGGCTGCTCTAATGTTTTCGAGACCCTTTGTGGCTGTGCTTAATGAAGCCATTGTGGCTGCCTGTTTGTTTGTTGTATGTGTTTGTCTGTGCGCATGCTAGGACATGAATTTTCATGTATATAATGCATACTACATATATACACAAACAGTCTATGCATATAATACATAAAAAATACACGTATATACATGTACATATAGAATACCTTCTAATCATATCAATTAACTTCTTTCTCTATTTTTCTTATTTCAGATTCCATATCTGTGTCTTCAATATTCCTCCATGGTTGTGCTCTCAATCCTGCTTCATTGATTACAGATCATTGCCATAGTGATGGAAACAGCTTTAGCATATAAAGGATGTGCCTATACATGTAATTAAAAGACTAATTAATACATGTAGAAAGTAAGTATTTATAAAAACAAAAATTTATATATGCAATTCGGAATTACAGATATGACAAATTCATTGGCTTCCTGTACCAAGGTTTTAGCCAGAGCTCAGAGAATGAAAGGTGCTAATCTCAAAAGCAAGAACACATCAAAAGCCTAATTACATTCCTATAACCATATCAATAGAATTGTGACAAGGAAAGAGGATGGGCCAATTCCCTTTGGCTAAAACCCTGTGTACGAAACAGATGACTAGTATCAAGTGTTTTATTATTATATTCTAAACGGTGCCATTTGGTATGGATGGAAGTTTAGGAGTGATGAAGTCACAAAGTCACAAAGTGTATGGAAGATGTAGGGATGTCAATACCCAAAAAGTACTCACAGTCTCACACCAATATAAAGCAAAGCACAAAGAGCTATACTTATGTAGGCTTATATGGAACCTCCTGACCTTTTTCGCATGCTTTTTGGGTTTTGACATCCCTACATGTACATCTTCTTCTATTTTTTAAATGTTTTTATTAATCTTCTTTTCGTTGCTTTATCTGAATGGTAGATGATTTGTGAATGGTTTTTTTTGTAGATAGCAGAAATACTGGTGTAAGTGATAGATCATATGATTTCATACAATCGTAATTGCATTAACACCTAAATTTAAACAGTATAATTGTTATATATAACAGGCACAATTATGAGGCTAGTTCATTACTGAAGCCTTGAAAGTCAGTCATAAAACATTCCATATAAGAAAGTTTACACAAATAGTGTTACATGTATATCGATGGGTGAGTGACTGATAAATAGGTACTTAAACTCTACATTTCCATTCCACCATTTTGTATAGAAAATTCATGAAATTTGGTATCTAGGAAGTGCTATTATTACGCTTCGTAGATATCAACTTTGATGTAGAATGACGAATGATTATATGTAAGAGTTTAGTCAAAGAACTGACTATTTTCTAAACAATGATTAATTGACCACACCCATCAGCCACACTCAGATCATGTATACGTAATTATGTACATGTAGCTAAGGAGGTTGCATCATTCTGGGGGGAGCTTAGTCAATTAATGGGTGTGGCACGTAAAACCACCAGGAAGAATGTAAAATGCAACTAATACCAATAACTATCACATACAACAGAGAAATAGTATAAAGATGATGCAGGAATCTTTAACAAGTAAATATAATATGTTTTTGAGTTTTAGACATGAGGAAATCATCATTTAGAACCTTTGAGACAGTAATTCAGAGGCAGATCCAGATTTTTGAAAGGGAGGGTGCTCAATCCTCAATGCGTGAAGCAAATTTTAGATATAACAGCATATGTGAAGTTTAGGTGATGCATCACTAATAAATGTCACAGCAACATGGGTGACGTTCACCGACCCATAGAGCCAGTTACCTCTGTTAGCAATTTTTACTGAAAACATAACCTACCATGACAGACCTAACTGGTCATGGTTCAGTGGACAACACCCTTGTCATTATGGCATATGGTATATTATGGAATCTAAACACCCCTTATACAGATATAATCAGTAATTAATCTAATTATGAATAATCTCTGCAAAAGAATTCATCATTGTATGTGTGTAAATATTATATTGCAAAACAACTAATTGTGCAAACGAAAATCACCATACTCTACGTACCATCAGGTGGATCCAAGATTTTATGATCTCTCTCATCCAAATCTTTAAATTTTAAGAATGTCTTACAGACCCTCCAACTCTTCCATGACCAGAAGAACTACTTCCATGTGTTCAGGACGTTGATCAATTTTTTTATCATGCTCCTTCGAGTATGGTGGATTTAGGGGTGGGCCAATGTGGGCTAGGTCCGCCCTGGCAAAAAAAAAATCAGTTATGAAATTTAATTTTATGCACACAGACTGCATGCATGTGTTGTTAGAACTGTTGTTACAGCTTTCTGTGTGAATGGGGGATGTCAAAACAGCTTACTTTATTTGATTGTTACAGCAGTGGGGCACCAGAAAGTCTAGGTATTAAAAATCAGTTGATTTTTAATTTATTCTTTAAAAGAATAAATTAAAAATTAACTGATTTTGAAGAGTAATTATAAATGATGCTGTTGTTGATCATTCTTCTGATGAGTTAAAAAAGGAAACTGTTGCATGTCTAGACTTTGATAATATGTTTGATCAGTCTGCAGCTTCAGACAAAAACAGATATTGAACACAGACAGATATTGAACACACTGTACTGCACTATTATTATTGTAATTGTAGTAATAATATTTAATTATTAAAACTTCCCCATATGCTGCTACATCTAGGCCAACCCAGGAGTTTATGGCTACATCTGCCTTTGTGACTGAGTATGTCACTTGTTTTCTCTCCTGCATCCAGAAGCCATTTTTTTGCTCTATTAGACATCACCCAGTAATCTTAATCATGCCCCTTTTGTTTTCGTTTGGCATATTAAAACCAGTAACTAAAACTGAAACTTTATATATTTAGTATCCAAACCAAAACAACACTAATTTTAAGCTCGTCAAAATAAATAAATATGCATGAAGTGAAAGCAAGAAAAACATATTCTGCAACAAAAATAATTGGCTCATAAACATTTGAAATGAGCCATGGTGTCTTGGTAAAAAAAATGATAAGTATAATTATACAATTCCATTAGCATTGAGGTACATATACACACCACAATTATTACTTATATATATATGTTTCTGAATATCCTTTCTCACTTTTAAATACTCTTCTTAGAGATGGTACTTTCCTAATTATATCAACGTCTTTTAATTTATCTGGTTCCTGAGCAACTTTCATTTCCAATAGATTTAGAATAATATCAACTCCTTCTCTATTTTCCTTTTCCTGAACTATAGCTAAAGCATCTGAATTAATAAGATCTGTCTTATTAAGTTCTTCAGCTAGTTCTATTAACAGGTGCTTATCAACAAGTACTTGCTGAAGTGCAGGACGATATCCTCTTAGTGTGTTATGTGATGTAGTCTTAGTTGACTGTATATCACCAGAAAGAGAAGATTGTCCAGAGCGACCAGATATCTGAGAGTGGTAACCAGAATCAAGGGATATAACAGAACTAATGTCGGAAGAACTCCCAGAATGAGAACCGGAATGGATAATAGAGTGATAACCCATGAAAGGGGATTTAACAGATAACCTCAATAGCTACAAGATTAATCCAATATAGAGATGATAGATAAACATATAGCAACTAATAATATGCAATGTTATTGTTGAAATTAATTTAAGTTCGGCTTGTGATAACAGGTATTCATTTTGAAAAGTGAATTGAAAAGTAAACACATTATATAAGTCATTCATTAACCTTGACAACCTGCAGAAAATCAGTTACCAAAACGTCACATCCAAAGCTAAAAATGCCATACAATTCTAATGGTGGTACCTACTCACTCTTAGAATGAAAACATGAATTTTCCAACTGTTTTGATATTTCACAGGTGCTGTTGTTGTATCATTATGAAACTTAATAAGATGTTAATGAACTCGCACTGGGTAGACGACAGCTCCCATTGCTCCATTACTGAAATATTTGAAGCAGTGACACTTACAAACATGTAGAGTGGAGTAGAGTAAGGCCCAAACAACAAAGACACTTATAACACACAAAAGCATGCATAGCAGCTAGCGCTTCATGCATCCTTAATTTGGCTAAATATTTGATTTCTATGCTATACAGTTATCATAATTATTATAATAATAATTATACAGTGACCTATAGCTCTTCCATTCTTCATCCTTTAACACTGTTATATTCCAATTTGCAGTGCAGTGAAGAATGCCAGAACCCTCACCAAAATGGTGGAATAATAATGAGTCACTCGTGTACTCTTTACTACACTATGGTGGCAAGGGTACTGTGCAGATGGCATTCACCTTTAATATGTAATGGTTACAATGTGACTTCAATATAGTTATCACAGTAAGTCGAAATAATCTTACTTTGTTTTCATGTGCATGCTGCAATGCAGACTTTCCATACTGTAACAAACAGAATATGAATGAATGTAATTAAAATAATACTTTCATGCATAACTTACAGTTACTATAAATAATATATTAAATTATTAAGGAACCACTCAACGAATTTGAGTTGACCATTGACATCATAGTTGTTTTAATTTTTTAATAATAATAAAAACAACAATTATGTCAATACTCAAATAAAGCTCATTGAAAGTTTATACATTTGTCAAACGTTACGTAGAGGTGATAGAAATTCCTTACCATATCCATTGTATCCACACTGGCACCATGTGTTATCAAGACATTAACAATATCAATGAAACCTTTTTCTGCAGCCACATGTACAGGACTTTTGTTATCCTATTGTGAATGAATTAAATTATGTAATAAACATGAATATATAATTATATATATATATAAATTATATATATATATATATATATATATATATATATATATCACGCATTAGTGAATTTGTCTCACGCCTGTACATCATAATAATGCCTTACATAAGCCTTATGTAATCAACCTCACAACTAAAGAATACTATTCATAAACTATGAAGTATGAGTACATCTTCAACACACTTCTTACCCAATCCTTTGTATTCACAGAAGCACCACATTTTATCAGGTTATTAACAACTTCAATACTACCTTTCTCAGCTGCCACATGTAAAGGGGTTTTGCCTTTCTGTAGTGACAAATCATCAAATATTCCAATGCATACTTGTACATGTGTATATTGATATAAATAATGCATTGATAGATGAGTACATGTCGCTGTTCACCAGTTCCTTACCCTATCCTGTGCATCTAAATTGGCACCTTCGGTTATCAACATGTTAACAACATCAATCTGATCCCTTTCCACAGCAACTTGTAGAGGACTTCTGCCCTCCTGTGGTCAAAGCAGTTTCATTATGAACATCATGTGAATAATATACATTTACATGCATGCATCTTACTCTGTCAGTTGTATCCAATTTGGCATTGTGTTTTATTAAGATATTAATAACATCAGTTTGGCCATTCTCAGCAGCAATATGTAAAGAACTTCTGCCTTCCTATAGTTAAAGAATTAATATTACACAAGATAAAATCTGATACTTGTACTAAAGTGGAATTAGATTAGAAATTCATAAAACATTTTATGGAAATGAGCAGATAAATCTTTTTTGTATGGGAATTGTGTAATTACAAAAGTCAACTGATTGCTTCCTTACCCTATCCTTTGCTTCCACATTGGCACCATTTGTCATTAAGATATTAACAACATCACTGCAACCCTTTTCTACAGCTACCAGCAATGGACTTCTACCTTCCTGCAGTTAAAACAGTCATACCATCTAATGCTTGTATAATGAAACATAAGCGTGCAAGTTAATGAGTGAAAATTAGAAGTCAAGTAATAATTGTGTTCTTTCAAAACTGCAAGGATTATGATGTGTGTATTCGTGTCCAATAATACATTTTTGTAGTGTATTACACATTTCAATTTGCATGTAAGGGCAGCCATTTTGTTTCGGTGCCATCTCTACATAAAGAGTACTACCGTACTCTCTGATCTATCAAAGTGTTATGTATCATGTGCGTGCATGCTTTGAATCTACAAGGATTCTGTGATGCATTTACCATCATGTCATCTTGGAGAACAAAGATTCTTGGCAAAATAATTCCCTTTTTGAAAAACTAAGTTACAGTTATAGAGGTCAGTGTATTATTGGTGAGATAATCCAAGTATGTAATATTATAATAATTACAATAAACTACATACGATTTTAGTATGGTTGTCATTCATCACATGTTGCATAATAAATCTACTATCGTAGCTACAGTGTCTGCCACACTACCAGGAAATTAAACTGGTCGCTATATATAACTTTTAGTGCCTAGAAATAGCAACAATATGGTAGCGGGCAATAATGTGTGCTTTGATGAAATTAGTGAAATACAAAGGTCTTTACTACATATCAACTCACAGCATCATCATAGTAGTTAACATTAGCACCACAATTTATTAATCTCTCAATAATTGCAACATCATCTATTGTTATTGCTTTCAATAATATATATAATAAAAACGACAAAACTGCTGAGATATTACTAAAATGAATTGCATGTATTTCAAAATAAAGCAATTTGAAAATATATTATGCTATTGCTAAATATGTCAACCTACAGGATGTGCTCCATTTTAAATCAGACTTTCAAGGTCATCAAATGCTTTCGTACTAATTAATTTTGCAAGATGATCATCCTATTGATAACAAAAATTAGATACTGTATACAATCATACACAAGATCAAGAATAAACTATGTATCAACTATACTTTAATCATAATTATTAAAATTATATTTACAATGATTAACAACAACAAATTTTAAAGAATAGGATTCTTGAAATCTTCTTGCTATGTATAGTAACAGTATGGGAGAACACAATATGTGACAATGATGCAATTTCTTGATATGCTTTCAATTATCACATAAGGTGGCCAAATAAATCTCCTTTCAAGCAGTTCTTTCCAGCTATAAATATTTCTACCCTCCCAGGGAGCTTGCAGTCGAATTGAAAACTTGGGAAGACCAATAGGTGAAGCTGGATCAAGCTCAGGATGTTTTTTAAAGACATCAACAATGGTTTGAAATTCGTTGTCTTAAGAAATGCATCGTGTTGTAGCTCGTATTGTTGAATCTCAGATTCTAACTTCTCACTTTTGATAACTTTCTGAAACACATTAAGAAGCTCATAATTCAGGTAGCCAATAAAATCCGAGGCAATGAGATAGTTGAGAATTGCATCTGCAGTCAGTATTGACTGTAACTGGTACAAGTGTTGTTGAACAGCTGGTGTGTTTTGTCTCTCTGAGTTTAAAAACCAGTTGAGACGAAGTTTTAGAAGACCAATATCATGAACACAACCTAGAGATTTGTAAGTGATGACAAGAAGTTCTTCAAAATCTTCTTTTAGTTTTTGAGCAGCTGAAATGGCAAATGTTTGGTCTGTTTCATTGCAGGGGCTTATTTCTAAAGAGCCTACATGAAAGAAATAGTATTACCAAGAAAGCTTCCATACATGTATGCTCTGCAGTTAAACAAATGGTAAAGGATTTTAACCTTCAGTTGGTTATATGAATTTCTATTTTCCTCTAAGACAATTGTTTTCCTACTAGGTATAATCAGGAACTTATGAGCCCTCATAAGCTCTTGGTATATAATATATATTGACTAGTATATAAAGTATATGTCATAGTAAAGCACTGTATATCACTGCAAAAACAAAATTGTTAAAGTAACCAATTCATTGGTTAGTACAGTTGCAAGGATTTAACGATTGGATGGTTGTTCAGAATACATACATATAATGCCATAAACTACTTTGTACTAATAGTTGAAGCACTACAATTTTAGGTTGCTGCCTACTCATATTTCATGTCAACAATATAATATAAAGTAACATCTGTTGTTTTCGCAGATGTTAGAATTGGAATACTAATATAATACACCACAGTTTATACCTATAATACTATGCTGTGTATATAGCTACATTATATTAATACATTTGTTATCGTATGCTTTATTATGACATGTACTTTATATAGATTAAGATCAAATGAACTGTGACTTGTAAATGTTACCTAACAAATCATTCAGGAAAATAGATTTAAATTGAAACTCCTGCCACCAACAGAAGGTTAAAATAGCCTATTATTTTTGTACAGTGTACTAAAGTATATGTAATTGTATCCGGCCATCAGAAGGGTTTGGAAACCTGAAAAAACATAATTCAATTCATTCTAGTGTACCTTGTGTCATATACTAACATCGTGTACATAGTCACAACATTTTCTATGCAATTGACAAGTTTATGCTATTCCTTGCAATTGCACTAACTAATAAAATGGTTATTTTAATTTTTGCAGAGTAACAAAAAAACATTGTATAAAGTATTAGAATTAGGTTCAACCTGTGGTGTATTATTATCATTCCCATTCTTTATTGTCATGTATGTCTCAGGAAGATATATATTACTAATTGAAACTCATGTAACCAATGAGCTAAATTAAAGACATATGGTTGGTTCACATATTGGGAATCATAAAGCCAGGGATAGTATTACAGAGCAACCAACACAGGAAGCTACATATAATGTGGTGCTGCCACAGCTGCTTCATTGTAAAATAAACTGGTTATTTTAATATACATTTGGTTACACGCAGTATGGATAATATGCTTCTGAGGTGTAAATTATTATGTAAATCCTCATTCAATTATCCATGGAGAACAAAGTTATTTGTTGACAAATTCCACAACTTTGCACTTATAATAACAAACAAATAATTTTTTAAAAACATTTGTATATATATATATATATATATATATATATATATATATATATATATATATATTATATATAAATATATATACTGTATATCTTAATATAAATGCCTCTCTCGAATTTATGCCTGTCTTGATTAAATGCCTATATAATACATGTTACTGACCTTTAATTAAACGCCTGGGAATGTATATTTTATCACCAGATTCGGGGAAATATCACGAGTTAGATACGCTAGTATTGCCATGAGTCCAAAGTACAAAATCATGGAATATGTCAACAAATAACTTTGTTTTCCATGGAGAGAATTTAATAATTATTACCTCAGAATCAATACCAATGCTGCACTGAAACTCATGTAATCAAATGAAGGTTAAAATAACTGATTCATTTTTTACAGTGTTACTATTATACATATACAATTATAATTGTGTAATGTTAAAGAATTTATATTATGGGAACATATATATGATTACTGCATGGGAGGAACAATAATTCATCTCGGTTTATAATAGTAAAAAGTACTTTATCACTATAGTCCTGCATCATGAATGTGCATACCAAATTACACCATGATGCCACATGAAGAGATGTATAATTATGTTGTCTTGAAATAGCTAATTGCTTATAATATGATATAATTATATTATTATGTATAATTATATATATATACATCTTTAACTGTTGATAATGAATCAATTGGATATACCAGTAAACGACTCCATGATATCATGATTGTCAGTATATTTTTTCTTCCGAATCATCTCAAGAATATCTTGTAGATCCTCCAACTCCTCCATGGTTTGTAGTACTAAATCGAGGCGTTCAGGACGCAGATCTATCTTCATCATCACCAGGTCCACTAGTGCATTAGCTCCTTCCAAACCCTTTCTTCTGAGTACTTCATTCTTAGTATGCATATCAATGATACATTTCTCGTACAGCTTTCCTGCAAGGCTAATCAAAGTTGCGTTTGCACTGGCCAATACGTTACACATTTGACCATAATGATTTCTCAGAATATCACTTCTCTTTTCTCTCTTCAGCGCCATTGTTTTTATTTTGGCCGACCACAAAGGGAGTGTCTAGAAAGTGTATCGTTGATACGTACTAAGAACGCAGTACTCAGAAGAAATGGGTTTCAAAGGAGCTAATGCACTAGTGGATCTCTTCATGTGAAGACAGATCAACATACTACTCAGAAGAAAGGGTTTGGTAGACGGTGCACTAATCATAATTGGTAAAAACAAGATAATATGGTAACAAAAGTATCCTTTGTCACAGTTGTGTCATCTGATCAGACTGACTTTCTCAGGAACTGGATCGGATTCTTTAAATATATGCAGTGGGGCCAGAGGACAAGTTCAATCTATTCACTACTCATCAATTTCAATGGAATTTTATAACTGAATATGAAACATGCTTACTACATAAACAACTTTTCAATTTTCAATCCTGACATGCATGATATCAACTTTAAAAGAATGAGTAAAAGCAGTGAATATATGCATTTATTGTACATGGTAAAACATAGTATGTATGTGTATTTTATATATTATATATATAATTATATATAAATTATATATATGTCATGACTTCAAACCTTTTGACTATGACATAACTACAATATGATCACCGCAGTTTGCGATATATGCCCTGTGGTTTATTGGGTGTAAACGTTAACAATATTTATAGTGTGGCCAAAAAGCTTTTAAAGTGCAAGAAATATACTAGTTACATGTATGTCATGCCCACTCGTGCTACATCAGGCTTATAATCATCTCGCCCTTGGACCTATGACCCTTGGGCTCAATGATTATAAACCTGATATAGCACTTGTGGTATGACATACCATATACACATGCATGTACATATATATGTATATATATATGTGTATGTCACGATGAAGTCACCCTTCAAAGCTTCTGACATCGCTATAAATGTGATACGTGTACCATGGTTTGATACATGCACTGTGTTGTTTGTGGTTTCATTAAGCTGTATACATGACATTGAAGTCATGAAATATATTGGTTATATCATGTCCACTTGTGCAATATCAGGCTTACAATCACCACGCCCTTAAGCTTGGGCCTGCAGCGTTCGGGCTTGGTGATTATAAACCTGATATATATATATATCACTCGTAGCATGACATAACCTATGAATATATATATAAATCATACATGAATAATTCCTTTTGATGTTTAACACTATAATGATGGGTCAAAATAGATTGTATATGTGGTTCAATTTGCTAGGAACAAATGAAATAATTAATTATAAAGTATATAGGATGTAGTGCAATGTTCCCAGGTATTGCTGATGCAGTGAAGAGCACATATAACAGCTCTTTCTCCTCCTTCCTTGACAAAGGTCGAGACTGTTCCCACCTGTACCAAAATATGGTTCATGAATTGAAGGATCTAAGCAAGATTTCTTCTGATTTGTTTGAAAACAACTAGATAACAAACTATACTCTTATAAGTTATCAATAATAGTCAAATTAATGAAGAATGAAGAACAGTAATTAATTATAGTTTCATTGTATAATTAAGTATAATAGAAATTTTAAAAATAGAAAAAAACAAAATGAAAACTAGGCTAATCATTGCTTATGCAATTATTGTTACAAAATAACAATTAAGTACTATATCACTTCACATCAGAAGAGAATTTCTCTTTCACTTCTCCAACTACTTTTCTTTCAGAGGAAAATGTTTTCGTTTTACTAAAAACCTCTTTATATATCTTGGGTTTCTGAGCTACCTTCATCTCTAAAGGATTGACTAATTGTACTGTATATACTGTAACGATTAATAATGGTTTTCTTACTTTGTTCTTCAGGGAGTGGTAGTTGTAGTCCAGGACGATGAGGACTTTGTAATTTTTTCATTGCTAAACCAGAATGAGATATTGAGGTTTTTCCAGCATACTGTAAGAAACAGAATATAAAATGTACAGTAGAAGTGAAACTGATAGTTAAATTTACTATGATACATGTACAAGATTAAAATAGTTATTATGTACTTGTATAGAACAATAATATGCCTGCAATATGCAGGTTTTACTACATGCATGCTCACTATTGCACAAAAAGCCAACAAAGTTTGGTATGCAGAACAAAACAGTGATAATACTGATTTATGATATGTAATGATAACTGTATGATACCCATCCAATATTATGTCTATCTTCCGGTATCTAATTCTTTCAGCAAAAATGAGCATTCTCTCAACCACTATGGTTATCAGAAAATGCTTCTAATGATGTTGCAATCATAGGAAATCACATTATTAGTACACTTATTACACATATTGATCATATCACTCAAAATGAAACGACTAAAGATAAAGAGGGTATGGTAAGTAGTGATGCACCAATAAACAGTTCAGCAATCGGCATTGGTCATTAGTGGCAATCTTATCATAACTACATTGGCACCATGTACTAACATGTTAGCAAAGTCAGTTAGTCAGTGGTGGAGCTACAGTAGTAAGCATGGTAGGGCACTCTCTGGCTCACAAAGCATGCCAAAATTTTTACTGGCTAATTAATTATTCATTCTGTTAGGGGTGCACATGTGCCCATACCACTGATGTCAGCACGACCACTCTATGCAGCTAGATGTAAAGCACTTTTGTCTTTCAGAAGTAACATCAATATATCTTTTAATAGATGCATTAATTAATATTCATGTTATAATTATACAACGAAGCACACAGTACATGACACAAGTCACTTACCATACCCATTGTATCCACATGCATAGATGCATCATGTTTAACTAAGATATCCACAACATCAGTGTGACCTTTCTCTGTAGCTATATGTAAAGCTGTTTTTCCATCCTGTAGTGAACAAGTCATGAAACAGTTTCATTACACATGAACACTATCTAATGTAGTTGCACTACTTTAAAAAATCATAATTAGTAATTATGATTTTTTTAAGTAGTAAATACCCCTTTGAAGAACAAGTATAGATAAGCACATGTATCTATTACAAGTCTTACCTTATCCTTGCTATTTATGTCCATATATGGAATATGTTTTACTAAGATATCTACAACCTCAGTGTGACCTTTCTCTGCAGCTAGATGTAAAGCTGTTTTTCCATCCTGTCGTGAACAAGATATTAAACAGTATCATTACTCATGAACATCATCTAGTATAGTTGCACTACTTAAAATTATAATTACACTTTTGAAACACAGGTATAAATAAGCACATGCATCTATCACAAGTCACTTACTTCATCCTGTCTACACATGTACATTAGTGAACCACGTTTTATTAAGACATCTGCAACCTCAGTGTGACCTTTCTCTGCAGCTAGATGTAAACGTGTTTTTCCATCCTGTCGTGAACAAGACATTAAACAGTTTCATTACTCATGAACATCATCTAATATAGTTGCACTACTTAAAATTATAATTACACTTTTGAAACACAGGTATAAATAAGCACATGCATCTATCACAAGTCACTTACTTTATCCTGTCCATACATGTGCATATATGGAATATGTTTTACTAAGATATCTACAACCTCAGTGTGACCTTTCTCTGCAGCTAGATGTAAAGGTGTTTTTCCATCCTGTCGTGAACAAGACATTAAACAGTTTCATTACTCATGAACATCATCTAATATAGTTGCACTACTTAAAATTATAATTACACTTTTGAAACACAGGTATAAATAAGCACATGCATCTATCACAAGTCACTTACTTTATCCTGTCCATACATGTGCATATATGGAATATGTTTTACTAAGATATCTACAACCTCAGTGTGACCTTTCTCTGCAGCTAGATGTAAAGGTGTTTTTCCATCCTGTCGTGAACAAGACATTATACAGTTTCATTACTCATGAACATCATCTAATATAGTTGCACTACTTAAAATTATAATTACACTTTTGAAACACAGGTATAAATAAGCACATGCATCTATCACAAGTCACTTACTTTATCCTGTCTACACATGTACATTAGTGAACCACGTTTTATTAAGACATCTGCAACCTCAGTGTGACCTTTCTCTGCAGCTAGATGTAAAGGTGTTTTTCCATCCTGTCGTGAACAAGACATTAAACAGTTTCATTACTCATGAACATCATCTAATATAGTTGCACTACTTAAAATTATAATTACACTTTTGAAACACAGGTATAAATAAGCACATGCATCTATCACAAGTCACTTACTTTATCCTGTCCATACATGTGCATATATGGAATATGTTTTACTAAGATATCTACAACCTCAGTGTGACCTTTCTCTGCAGCTAGATGTAAAGGTGTTTTTCCATCCTGTCGTGAACAAGACATTAAACAGTTTCATTACTCATGAACATCATCTAATATAGTTGCACTACTTAAAATTATAATTACACTTTTGAAACACAGGTATAAATAAGCACATGCATCTATCACAAGTCACTTACTTTATCCTGTCCATACATGTGCATATATGGAATATGTTTTACTAAGATATCTACAACCTCAGTGTGACCTTTCTCTGCAGCTAGATGTAAAGGTGTTTTTCCATCCTGTCGTGAACAAGACATTATACAGTTTCATTACTCATGAACATCATCTAATATAGTTGCACTACTTAAAATTATAATTACACTTTTGAAACACAGGTATAAATAAGCACATGCATCTATCACAAGTCACTTACTTTATCCTGTCCATACATGTCCATATGTTTTACTAAGATATCTACAACCTCAGTGTGACCTTTCTCTGCAGCTAGATGTAAAGGTGTTTTTCCATCCTGTCGTGAACAAGACATTAAACAGTTTCATTACTCATGAACATCATCTAATATAGTTGCACTACTTAAAATTATAAATACAGTAAAACCCTTCTAAAGAGGACACTATTATTGGGATGGCCCTTTTTGTCCACTATATAACAAAGCATCCTTATCTAAGGAATAGACAGGACATGTGTATGTGCAGTTCACACTAGAGCGTTATTCGGTCTCGAGCTCTTGCTAGACAAATGTAACATAGGACCCAAAATTAAACAAACTTATTCCTACATAAGTACTTACGCCACTATAAAGGAAAATACAAAGAGCTGTACTTATGTAGGGCTAAATGGAAGTGGTTTGTTTTATTTTGGGTCCTATGGTAGCCTCCCAACCTTGTTCACATGCTTTCTGGGTTTTGATGTCCCTACATCTTCTTTCATTTATATTGAAAATGTTTTTTATTACTCTTGTATATACTTTTGTTGCATGTTGTTTTATAACTTTCAAAAAAGTATAGAGGTTATTTACTAGTATTATTGTATAAAAGGAGTATTGTATAGTCCCAAATTTTTGTGGGCTATAAAATTCCAATTTTCGTGAAAACTGAAGAACTGTAAAACTTTTATTCGAAAACATAATGGTCATGCATGTGATCATTTTTGGTGAACGTGAACATTTTATCACAAAATAGTTGAATATTGTCAAAATTTTGCCTTCAAACATTTAGGGCTTCACGGTATGACTGAGATGCATTGTACAGAATAGCAAAGTGTCTATACATGACAGTATTGAGTTCAATGGCATGTCAATCAGGACTGTGGTACCTTTCTATTATATAGTACATGTTCACAACTCTCCCTTTGATGTATCTATTACAAGTTTCCCATAATATCAAATTTATTCGTATATAGCACCATGTTTTACTAAAATATCACAACAGCTACATGTAAGACTGCTTCTATCCTGTAGAAACAGTTTCATTACACATGAACATCATCTCGTATGGTTGCACTACTTGAAATTATAAATGCACTTTTGAAACACAAGTATACCAGCACATGTATCTATTATAATAATAATGCACATGAGTGATACAAACAAGAATTATTTATAAATAATTAAATACAATATGTTATTTATTATGTATATCCAGGATGTATTGACATATGTGCCATCATTACCTCCTGGAACTCTTTCTTCCTAAATGTTATGTCAATATTAATACCCAATCAGAGAGCTACCACTAGCAAGCGTGTGCCCTGGATTACTAAAGATATTGCGTCTCTCATTAGAAACAAAGTATTGTTTGACCATCAAGCTGTTCCCTCCAACTCCACTCATGCCGGGGCTAAATATAAACATGCTGTTGTTGGTGCTTTGAGATCTGCCAAATCAGATTATCTACTCTCTTTTTCTGCTAGTCCGAAAATCCCCAAAAGATTCTGGTTTCTATATAGATTAGGGCTGGGGAAAAGGTTCGAATATTCGAACCTTCGTTCGTTTACTGCGCATTCGAAGCTAAATTTCTCCCTTCGAAGCTTTGCTGCCACGCCCACTTCAATGTTTGCACATGCGCACTTTTGCAATCTAAACGTGCGGTTAAAATTGTGGGTGTATCCAAGAAAAGTTGAGGCTGAGTTGTTGGCTGTTTCTGCCTAAATTTCATTCAAGCGATGCTAAATCCAAGTAGAAATAGTGACAGGAACAAGACTAGTACTTATTATAAAGTAATAATCCAGTTTTGGAGGCATTATATTGCCAAACAAGGTAAGAGCAACATTGATAATAACACGTGCGAACCTTCGAAGGTTCGTTCATTTTTGCCGACGAAGCTTCGAAGGTTGTTTTTCTACCTTCGTCCCAGCCCTAATATAGATCTACCTCTCGCCGCAGGCAGCTTGTGCCAGATACACTTTATTTCAATGATAAACAAGCTAATAATGATTCTACAAAAACTGATCTACTTTACCCTCTCTTGTTCTTTTGTCATCCACACTTTCTTCATTTAAATGCTCTCTTAAAAATAATTGTATCACTTATAATTAAATTTACCTTATTTTTTGTAACTTTTTTATTGTTTCCCAGGGAAGCTGTTACATTAGTTCTGTGTTATCTGGCCTACCCATTGTCGTTCGAATGGCATAAAATATTGTTTAAGAAAAAAACATTTATTCAACAAAGGGAGATCTTAAAAGACTCCTGTAAAAAAAAAGAGTTAAATGTGGCAAAGCACTTGAACATGTGTGAATCACATGCACAACACATGACTTGAATTAGGTGGTAACTTTCTCAGACCCAATGTTCGATGTTGTAACAAGAACTACCTAAACTGTGTTTGATTTAATGCAGTGCTTTGCTAGCAATAGCCATGATATAGTGGACGTTATGTTTAGATGTGTCAAGTTGTCCACAGGAGTTTTCTCAAGTATGGAAACAGTAATGTGAGTGATATAAATTGTCATACCCTTATAACTGAAAGGTTATAGTAAAAGCCTACTGTTATTTGAGCTACCAATGTTCATAGTTTTACCAGATATTTGCAAACACACAGACACACAATATAATTACCATACCATTTTGCATACACTCCGTGGGAAGGATAATGAATAAGGGTTCATTATAAGTGAACATCATTAAATTTTACTTACATACTATACTGGTACTAATCAGCAATAACATTGAATGTTCCTGACATAATAAAACACTTGTTTGGTTATTTTCATTGACAAAGTGCTATAATCTTTTAGTACATGTAGTAGTGTCAAAACATTGTATTCCTGGCTAGTAATGTTATGAAAATATGTGGTGTTTCTACTCATGTACTATACAAATTTGTTTATCATGTCTTAAAAATCAACATAATTATTATGCGTCTACAATGAACTTACTGTCTCATCACAGTAGCTAACATTAGCTCCACACTTTATTAGTCTCTTAATAATAGTGATATCATTCAATTTTACTGCTTCTAGCAAAGCTTTATTCTAAACAAAGTAACAGAATATTACTTACAATCTGTAGTAATAGTATTGCTATTAATGTTTCTTATACCACGGTGCATGGGTGATCGCTATGGTAACCTTTGATGTACAGCAGGTGATATATGCCCATAACATGCCTGTAGACAGGGAGATTTATCTAATTGCATTTTCAGTTTTTGCCGTAAACACTAATTAGTGCCATACTATGGCTTCTACTTGACAACAAGGGTGTTTAATTGCATACATTTGTGTTACCATGGTATAAAATACATACATATTATATTGCCCTGTTTTGAGGCAGTTACGGGCATATAACACATTTCAAACAATTGATCTCGGGCTACACCATCAATCTAATATGTGTTATATGCCTCCAAACAGGGCTATATCTTATATTTAATTACAGTAGTCTGTACATTGTGAACCGAGAGACAGTTCATCTATGTTTATGTATTTGGTTTAGTCTGGTTGTCTCCAGTTACTTGTCATATAAGTACTGTCTGTTTTCCGTTTTGTGGTCTTACTCTTTTATGCCATACATGCTGTATTGATTATTTTACAAATCACATTTCCAACTGATGAATCATGTAAATTAATGACACAGGAATTGGATTTTAGACTGTAATTGTATTTTAACCTACAGGATTTGCTCCTTTCTTGATTAGATTTTCAAGTTCACCAACTTCTTCTTTTAGACTAATTACATTCACGAGATGATCATCCTGTTGATAACAAATACAAGTTAGTACAAAATGTTACAAACAATTACATTTAATATCTAAACATGAATATAGTAATATGTAACACAATACATTATCAATGTATGATACATGCAGTGAAAATGTAGAATAACAGCATGTATCATTTGGATAGGTGCTTGTGTACTTTGCACAGAGGTGTCATTTATTCAGGGTTATGTAGTTTTGATTGCAACCTTATATATAGATGATCACAATGGATTTTTTACATGTTTAAAAATACTGATCATAAAAACGCATTGCAGTAAGAATGAATGCACTAAAGTGCAGAAAGCTTCGCTAAAAAGATGCTACTATGAATGCATGCTTCTCAGCATAAATGATCAACAATGAAACAGGGCTTCATGGGCGTTCCTCTTCAACTCAGATTCATATCTTCTCAGAACTAGTAACAAGATTTCACAGAAGAAACACTTGTTACGACGAGGCCCATGAAACAAAGACCACATTCAACCTTTCTATACAGAATCTTCAACAAAATGCGTATGCATGCTTGATTACTATAACCTCCGCCTACGTTCGGATTAACCAATTTAACTAACAACACTATCTTTCAATATCCACACCGTAACTATCTTCCATTGTGTAAAGAATAGAAGCATCTGTATCTAAGAGGGTGTGAACACATTGAAGATAAGTCTGTTACAAAGGATTGTCCGTTGTATCAAGGAATGTACATCATTGGAGGTTCCACTGAATTAAAAAAAACCTGTGTTAAATTTCCATTAAACTTACCTTTCTTTTCTGTGAATTAAGTATCTCAAGTACTTCCTGATTCTTTGCTTTGTGAAGTACTAACTATATTAGTTAGAAAAATATGTTATATAATTACTTTAAAAATGAAATGTATTATTGAAAACATTTTAAATTTACAGATTAGTTCGTGCTACAATTCAATAACATTGAAATGCTTGCAACCGATTATAATATTATGTAGAGTTCCTTACACTATCCACATTGGCACCATGTGATACTAAGATATCAACAATGTCAGCCTGACCATTCGATGCAGCTTCATGTAAAGGATATCTGCCTTCCTGTAGTGAATAAATAATAAAACCAGTTTCATTACACATGAACATCATCTAATATAGTTGCACTACTTAAAAATATAAATACAAATGTGAAACACAAGTGTATAAGCACATGTATCTATTATAAGTTCCTTACCCTATCCTTTGTATGCACATTGGAACCATGTGTTATTAGTATATTGACAATGTCAGTTTGACCTTTCTCTATAGCTACATGTAATGGACTTCTATCATCCTGTAGTGAATAGGCCAATAAACAGTTTCATTTCACATGAACATCATCTAATGTAGTTAGACTACTTAAAATTATAATTAAAATTTGTTTCATTACTCAAAAACAACATAACTTTAAGCATTTTCAATAAACTTACTGTCTCATCACAGTAGTTAACATTAGCTCCACACTTTATTAGTCTCTCAACAATGGTGATATCATTCAATTTTACTGCTTCTAGTAAAGCTTTATTCTAAACAAAGTAATAGAATATTACTTACAATAATGTGAAATAATTACAACATAACAATTGCATTTAGACTTGAAATAGTTATTGGTATTTCAACTTACAGGATTTGCCCCTTTCTTGATTAGACTTTCAAGTTCATCAACTTCTTCTTTTAGCCCAATTACATTCACAAGATGATCATCCTGTTTATAACAAATACAAGTTTAGTCCAACATGTTACAAATAAAATCTACCACATGAATACAATTAATAACAGCAACACGATACATGGTCAGAATTATACAAAGTCACATTTATAAAGTGACTATACTACACACAGTGGAACTTCTGAACAGATGCTTGTGTCTTTTGTATAGAGGTGTCCAAAGGTTTGTTTTTATTACCATCATATTAACACAAAAGAGCAGTAGGAACTATTACACATAATTTTTATTATTATACCTTATATTATTATTACGTTATTGGAGTAACTTTGCTGGACTTCCAATATACAAATATTTTGTCCATTGCGCTGAGAATAGAGGTGTCCATAATTCATGATTACATTTAAGTTAATTATTGATGGTTAGTATACGCACAAATAATAATCGCTTGTATCAGGTGTCTGCTCTTTGGAATGCCTGATATTAGAGGTTCCACTGTACTCAACAAAAAACATCTTTCCCTATAATAAAACAGCCAATTTCACTTAAATCTATACCTTTGTCTTCTGTGAAGTAAGTATCTCAAGTACTTCCTGATTCTTTGCTTGGTGAAGTACTAACTATAATAGTTTGGAAAAATGCATGTACTATTTTGAAATCTGAAAAGCATTGCTCAAAATATTTTAAATTACAAATTACTTCTAATATAATAACATTGAAATAATTGTCACTGATTATAATAATATGTAAAGTTCCTTACACTATCCACATTGGCACCACGTGTTACTAAGATATTAACAAAATCCGCATGACCTTTCTCTACAGCTACATGTAAAGGACTTGTGCCCCTCTGTAGTGAACAAGTTATGAAACAGTTTCATTACACATGAACATCATCGAATATAGTTGCACTACTTACAAATATAAATACAAATTTGAAACACAAGTATATAAGCACATGTACTTATTACAAGTTCCTTACCCTACATTTTTATTACACTTGAACATAATCTAATATAGCTGCACTACTTAAAATCATACAAGTTTCTTACCCAATCTTTTGTATTGACATTGGCACCATGTCTCACTAAGATATCAATAACATCAGTGTGACCTTTTTCTACGGCTGCATGCAAAGGGCTTCTTTCATCCTGTAGTGAACAAGACATCAAACAGTTTCATTAGACATGAACGTCATCTAATATAGTTGCACTACTTACAAATATAAATACAAATTTGAAACACAAGTATATAAGTACATGTACTTATTACAACTTCCTTACCCTATCCTTTGTATCCACAATGCCACCATGTTTTATTAAGATATTAACAATATCCGCGTGACCTTTCTCTACAGCAACATGTAAAGGACTTCTGCCAAACTGTAGTGAACAAGTTATGAAGCAGTTTCATTACACATGAACATCATCTAATATAGTTGCACTACTTACAAATATAAATACAAATTTGAAACACAAGTATATAAGTACATGTACTTATTACAACTTCCTTACCCAATCCTTTGTATCCACATTGCCACCATGTTTTATTAAGATATTAACAATATCCGCGTGACCTTTCTCTACAGCAACATGTAAAGGACTTCCGCCAAACTGTAGTGAACAAGTTATGAAGCAGTTTCATTACACATGAACATCATCTAATATAGTTGCACTACTTACAAATATAAATACAAATTTGAAACACAAGTATATAAGTACATGTACTTATTACAACTTCCTTACCCTATCCTTTGTATCCACATTGCTACCATGTTTTATTAAGATATTAACAATATCCGCGTGACCTTTCTCTACAGCAACATGTAAAGGACTTCTGCCCCTCTGTAGTGAACAAGTTATGAAACAGTTTCATTACACATGAACATCATCTAATATAGTTGCACTACTTACAAATATAAATACAAATTTGAAACACAAGCATATAAGTACATGTACTTATTACAACTTCCTTACCCAATCCTTTGTATCCACATTGCCACCATGTTTTATTAAGATATTAACAATATCCGCGTGACCTTTCTCTACAGCAACATGTAAAGGACTTCTGCCAAACTGTAGTGAACAAGTTATGAAGCAGTTTCATTACACATGAACATCATCTAATATAGTTGCACTACTTACAAATATAAATACAAATTTGAAACACAAGTATATAAGTACATGTACTTATTACAACTTCCTTACCCTATCCTTTGTATCCACATTGCCACCATGTTTTATTAAGATATTAACAATATCCGCGTGACCTTTCTCTACAGCAACATGTAAAGGACTTCTGCCAAACTGTAGTGAACAAGTTATGAAACAGTTTCATTACACATGAACATCATCTAATATAGTTGCACTACTTACAAATATAAATACAAATGTGAAACACAAGTATATAAGCACATGTATCTATTACAAGTTCCTTACCCTATCCTTTGTATGCAAATTCGAACCATGTGTTATTAGTATATTGACAATGTCAGTCTGACCTTTCTCTGTTGCTAGATGTAATGGACTTCTTTCATCCTGTAGTGAATAGGCCAATAAACATTTTCATCACACATGAACATCATCTAATATAGTTGCACTACTTAAAATTATAAATACAAATTTGAAACACAAGTATATAAGTACATGTACTTATTACAAGTTCCTTACCCTACATTTTTATTACACTTGAACATAATCTAATATAGCTGCACTACTTAAAATCATACAAGTTTCTTACCCAATCTTTTGTATTGACATTGGCACCATGTCTCACTAAGATATCAATAACATCAGTGTGACCTTCCTCTACAGCTACATGTAAAAGACTTCTGCTCCACTGTAGTGAACAAGTTATGAAACAGTTTCATTACACATGAACATCATCTAATATAGTTGCACTACTTACAAATATAAATACAAATTTGAAACACAAGTATATAAGTACATGTACTTATTACAACTTCCTTACCATATCCTTTGTATTAGTATTGGCTCCATGTTTGACTAAGATATCAATAACACCAGTGTAACCTTTTTCTACAGCTACAAGTAAAAGACTTGTGCCCGACTGTAGTGAACAAGTTATGAAACAGTTTCATTACACATGAACATCATCTAATATAGTTGCACTACTTACAAATATAAATACAAATTTGAAACACAAGTATATAAGCACATGTATCTATTTACAATATCCTTACCATATCCTTTGTATTAGTATTGGCTCCATGTTTTACTAAGATATCAATAACACCAGTGTGACCTTCCTTTACAGCTACATGTAAAAGACTTCTGCCCCACTGTAGTGAACAAGTTATAAAACAGTTTCATTACACATGAACATCATCTAATATAGTTGCACTACTTACAAATATAAATACAAATTTGAAACACAAGTATATAAGTACATGCATCTATTACAAGTTCCTTACCATATTCTCTGTATTTGTATTGGCACCATGTTCAGTCTAACAATTTAACCATCAACACACAGGTTCCAGTGGCAATACATAAGCTTACATGCATTGTAGGGGCGGCATGAGGTTGGAATTAATTAATAACAACATAGTTATGAATTTTATCTGTATACAACTCCCCCCAAACCTAACAGTCTGTGCACACCTGCGTAACCATCACTGTGTGTGAGGAGGATTACAATAGCCATTTCGGTTTTGCATTTGTGTTTTAGTGTAGATTAGCTGTTTAAACAATGGATATCCAATCATTAGGACAATTATGCATTGTACTAAGCATATGAATCTATTTCTATGTATCCAGATACTACTTTAATGTTTCAGCATGTGTACATCATTGAACAACCAAATCAAAATTGTAAAAATAGGTCTGTTATAGCAAGAAAAGTAAAAAACACTGAGGCTAGTGTCTACATGTGCACAAAAGTGTGAGATAGTACACTACAAACAAAATTAATCATGAATTTTGGTGAAGCAATTATCAGAATACCCAACAATTATTGTGAACTGATTCGAAAACACAGAATCTGTTTGATCCTTAGCTTAAATAAATATAACTGAAAATAGTGTCAAAACAAGTGTTTAAACTTTATATGTGCATTTCTTATTTTAGAATGTATTTTTTTTTGTCATTTGATAATTTGAATATTTCTTTAAAGTTTTTGGACACACAGAAACTGAACAGAAATTCTTAGTGAAATAAAAATGGTGTGAAGGAAGTTTCTTGCTCCATGTTACTGCCTATCTAGGCTTGCAGTGACAAAAACAGTTACAACATTGAGGTTAGTGGCGGATCCAGAGGGGGTTTGTAGGTTTCAATGGAACTCTTTTCTAGCCTCGCAAGCTCAATGAACTAGTGGCTGTAACCATGCTACACCATAAATATTCCTTTCGTAACATCAAAGAACTAGTAAGGACAGGCTGTACAGAATCAGCGAATGATTGTGAGAATGAAACGTATAAAGTCAACAAATGTTTCTCAAGACATAGTCTATCAGACCAACCATGACAGAGGATTGACTTTTATGGTGAGAATCCATCAAAATGTGCTACAAGATATGCAATATGACCTTAATTGTAGACTTTGTCAACCTACACCCTCAAAGAAGGCTTCTTTGCTTTACACACCACAGCAAAAGATTGGTGGAAATTAATGACAACACCCATATGAATAAGGAATCAATCACCTATATAAGTTTCACCACGCTTCGCCACCTTCTCAGTTTTTCTGAATCTGCCTCTGTCAGTTATTGTTATAAACATCTAGATACATGTATACTGCCTACTTGCGTGTATAACAAAACAGTGAGCTAATCTACTAATACTTCATATTTCACCAGAAACAAGCAAATACATATTCAAGTCATTACAGTACATTGCTCTCTAGCAATATTCTATTATCAACACATTTTCCCACTAATAATTATAACAGTCTTGATGTAGTTCGTTGTGATAAATGCAAATAATTTATTACCAAATAATGATCAATATAACTGACCAAATCATAGTAGTTAACATCAGCTCCACGATTTATTAATCCCTCAACAACAGAGGTGTTACCCATCCTAACTGCTTTCAGCAAAGCCTTACTCTGTATGAAAATAACAAAAGGATTAATTATTGTAGTGACATACTGTTACATGTATTATAACATGAAAATTATATTGAAATCATGATTATGTAACTTGATATTAAACACATACAGGATTTCTTTCTTCCTGAATTAGTCTTTCAATAGCTTGATCTTGTCTGTGGACTATTTCTGTCAGATCATCATCCTGTTCAGTGATAAACAAATAGAGACAAACATTTTATATATACAATGCAACAGTTCAAGTAGAAAACATAATATCAATAACATGAATACAAAGTGTTTATAAACCAAAGACTCCACACATTAATCATAACAAATCCTAGCCCACTACACTAAATATAGTTATCAGTAAACAATAATTCAATACTTAGCCCTCCATTTTGTATGGGATTGGGTGGGACAGGAGGAAGTGTACTTGTGAAAATAAACAGGCAATCCAGCTATATAGTCTCGTTCCCAGCAATGGCAACTCAATAACATCTAAAAACAGGAGATCTAACAATAACTGCACTCATTTTCTGATCTACAAATCTTAGCATAGCATTAAACCAACCTACTTCCACTAGCAACAACAAACCAAATCAGAACACAAGACCTTTTGCTCATGTACAGCTAGAATATACAACACACAATCCTCTTGCTTTTTATAAAGAATTTAATGACAGAAGCTGGAAGAAGTCAATTGAATCTTCTAATTACATGACATCTTTGTGTTAAATACACAATTAATTTAGCTATCTGCCAATTGACTGGTATTCTAGTATTCTGCCATTTGGTCTAAAATATTAATCAGAGATGCCAGATACTATTGTGGGTAGAGCTAGGCAATCTACTATTAATTAATAGACTACACCCATCATACAAATTTAGAAAGCTAGCACATCAAGCATTCATCTATTACTTTTTACTGTGTAGCGATGCATGTGTTTGTCTAAATTTTCTGCTTTTTATTTAATTGCTAATAAAATGGTCTAGAAATGCCTCATCAAAATTTCCTTGCTTTTTCTTAGTGCTATGCACTATTGTTGAATATGTATGCAAGATAGTTACATGATTTGTGGCACTCAGTCATAGCATAGCACATAAATAAAATAAAACAAGAGTATATAGAGAAAAAAACATCCCTATGATTGCTTTACAAATTTAGGTGAAGATATGACTGCTTTGTGGTGTGCAGAATTCAGTAATCATGGCTGACTTTATCAAGCATGAAAGACAACAGCTTATTATAGTTATTATTTTGATTATCTACTCTCCTGACCTTTCAAAGGACCTTGTAGAACTTTAGGAATATATTTCAGGCAGAATAGCTAGCTATTAGTTCCAGTTTCTACGTAAGTTCAACAGCTTTCTTTCTGGTGGTGTGTAGAGCTTGATCGCGCGTTCGTTTACGCGCCACGCCCATTAATTGACCGAGCCCTCGGGAATGACGCAACTTCCTTAACTACGTATACAACGCATAGTCGCGCAAGTGACACAAACATTATATATATATATATATATATATATATATATACATTAAACCCCGTGGAAAGCAATTATAGGGATGGCCCTACGGGCCATAATAAGCAAGCTGAAAGAATACAAATTAATGTTACAAAAGTTAAGAGGAAAACAGATAACTAGCTATAGTGAACTGTATGCGCTAGATTGAGAAAGAATCCTCTCAATGATTAAGCACATTCAAATACAGGCAATAGCTATATACACAATGGAGTAATGAATTGAATTACATATACCTGCTCTTGTGTGGAAATAGTTTTTACATTCACAGTTACTACCTCATCATGTGTTTTCATTCCCTCTCCATCCTCTTCACTTAAAGACGTTAACTCTGTCTCTGATCTTCTGCCCACTGGTACATTTTTGTTTCCTTCGGAGGATTTCACATTTTCCTCTTCAGTTGGTAATTTGTCTTCTATGTTTTCCTCCCTATCTATCTCTGCATCCACTTCAGTTCCTAACTTTAAAAGATCGTTACAAAGTTCTACTACACTCACTCCCTGACTCTCAAGCATTGCTAGAGCATCCTGGTTTGTTAAATCTCTCACAACAGCAGGTGCGAAAAAAGGTAGAACAGAATACGTGAGAATGATGCAGTTCCTTGATATGTTCACAATGTATATATGAGAAGGCCAATTAAATTGCTTCTCGACTAATTCTTTCCAGCTATAAATATTTCTATCATTCCAAGGAGTGTCCAGTCGAATTTTAAACTCAGGAAGGCCAACAGGTGAAGCTGGAGCAAGCTTAGGATGTTGTTTAAAGACATCAATAATTGTGTTGAAATTTGCCAGTCTAAAAAATTCGTCATGGTGTGCCTCATATTTTGTAATCTTGAATTGGAGCTCATCACTTTGAACCACTTTCTGAAATACTTTCAGAAGTTCATAATTTAAGTAACCAATGAAATTCTTGTTAATAAGGTAGTTGAGAATACTTTGTGGTGTTAGTAATGATTCTAGTTTATCTAAGTGTTCTTGGACAGGTGGTGTGTTTTGTTTCTCAGAGCTTACAAACCAGTTAAGACGAAGTTTAAGTTCACTAGTATCGACACCATTCAAAGTATCATGGACTGACAATAGAAGACCTTCGAATTCTTCTTTCAGTTTTTCGGCTGCTAAAACTACATTTGGTTTATCTGGTTTATCTGTTTCAACACAGACACTTGTATCTGATGAATCTAGTGGAATAAAATCAGAAGAAAGTTAGTGCTGTAAATCTAAACCCACAATTATAATTTATAAACATATCCTCAAAGTTTTCTCATCCTTTCATTCTAAAATATCTAAAAAAGGATGGCTCGACCTCCTTATCAATGAATATACTTATTACACAAGTATCATATAGGTTTATAGTATATGTAATCACAGAATTAATGCAATTTGTGTCTGTTACCATGTAAGCTGACTTAGAACTTAAATAACTTTAAAATGACATGACAAGTTCTATAAAAATAACAGTGATATCCAGGAATGACTTCACTTTGATATTGATCAAACCCTAACAATATCGATCCCTAACCCTATCCCTAAACCCACAATAAATCAACCACATAATGATATTCATAAAATATTGAAGAACATTATATAACAGTGAAGTGGGTTGAATGAGAAACTAATGCTAGGGTCATCTTTTCTTACAAGTAATCAGATGGATAGAACTTGCACTAGTTGTTTTATAGTTTTTTGAACCTTTCAGACAATAATCAAGCCATATACAATCAACAGGGTCCTCCTTAAACAAAATGGCATTAAACAATCATTATACGACAAATATTTCAGGTTAAGTGGGCATCCAGCGATACTATAAAATCTACTCTAATCTAATGTAGTCTCGCTGGCCAGCCTGTATTTGGGAGGGCCGGAAATAAACCTTCCTGCATGTGACAAATAGGTATGCGATTACTGGAAAAGTCTCATGCATGCACAAAACTGCAAATTAAATTCTAACACTCACAAAAACATATTTTCCTTGAAAAAAGCTTTGTAATGCTTCTTCCTGTTTGGGCCTCATTCTTTAAAGTTTACAACTTTGAGATAGCACTAAAGACACAGGTTGATGAAGATTCAAGTGATGGCTATGATCTCATTGGTGCTGCCCATATCCCTGCAGCAGTCACAGAAAGTTGACAAAAGTCAACAGACTGTTGTTTCAGGACTTCTCAAATACAGGCTAGCCAGCAAGACTGAACCTAACAACAACAAAATTAATTATAAAACAAAAAAAGAAACACACTTGACTGAGTTTCCATGTCCTCAGCTTCCAGTTTAGTGGTATCTCTTTTCTTTTGAATCTTCTCAAGAATGTGCTTTAGAATCTCCAGCTCTGCCATGACCTGCAAAACTGTTACTAGGCTTGTAGGCCTTTGGTCGATCTTAATCTCTACTCGATCCATGAGTATGTCTGCTGCTTCATATCCTTTCTTTCTACGTACTGCAGTTTTGGTTTCTCTATCAATGATGCGTTTTGAATATAGTTTTCCTGCAAAATCCAGCAATACTTCATCAGCACAGTCTAATACTTTACACAGTTCATTATGATGATCCCGAAGAACCTGGCCGTGATTTGACTTCACAACAACTTTAGGCTTCTCCATTTCAGACTTCAGACAAACAAGGCCGCGCCCTGCCCTAATTTCCTGCTAGTTTATGTTTTCATCAGCCATCCTACAACTCCATGGTTCAACACTGATCCCTATTGACTGTTGTTATTAATAACAATTTAAAAAAAAAAAACATCTAACATAAATTTATAATGAAGAGAGTGTAATTCTTTTTGTTTCTAACAAGTCAGGATGCCAGAACTCCACTATCATAGTAAACCTCTCTTTTTTCCTTTATACCACACCTCTTGTTCAAAGGAGTCGTCAATGACAACCACTTTCTCTTCTTGAAGTTCCCTGTGTTAAATTAAATGAAATTCTGACTAACAGTTAAAATTAGAAACATAAATACTTGTACGTAAACTAGCTGTCTGAACTCAAACGATTATAGCATTAGTCTCTTTGACAAAGGGCAACTTTGATGAAAAGTGAGGTGTCCTTTACATGAATGAAGGTGCAAGGAAAAAGAAATATTACATGTGATATCAATGTGATTGTGTCATTCTTGTGATTATATTTTTTAAAAAAGATCATACATGTATGACTTAAACTAAAACTCAACAATAGAGAGCAGACTACTAAAAACAATTACTTCCAAATACTAAACTTCATGTTACCAAACAATACTGTTAAACTCATGCATGGTACATACACATACATGTTATCAAGTGATACAATTGCCCTCTCCTTAAACCTCCCTATCCCACCATTTTCTACAGAAGACCAACAAAATGTGTCAAAGATGAAGGACAAATAAGCATACTAGCTAGATGTACATGTACATGTATATGTACAACAAATTCCTTCTCTATTTGTACACAGGATGCGCAAATTCTTACTCACTTTGTCTCTTGAGCCACTCTGACTCTCAGACTTCCTGATGATAATTCAAGAGGAAGAAGAGCTCTGAGTCTTGTATTAGTTGGACCAACATGAGATGGTATGTGTAGTGAAGTAGGAAGATAGAGAATACGAGTCTACAGATATAGAATAATAAAATAATCATTTCATCAAACATTGGTTTTCAGATTTGTGAAAATTTCCACATGCAAATTGAAGCAATACCTCTCTTTGAACTCCCATTACATTTACATTACCATTTATACTACCATTTATACTGGACACAGCTGAATTTAAGTCATATGTACAAATACCAACAAATGTTTTACTACATATCAATGACTTTGAGTTTAAAATGGTGGAATTACAGAACTCATCATCCATTTACATGTAAATGTTGCTAAGAATCCTTTATCACTCTAATGAAGCATTCATTCATTCTCTATATCACAATATATTACACAAGTTATCCATCAATAAATGCAATCCTACACGTATGCTCATTTATATGTCCATTCCTCCAGTCCATCACTCTATTCATCCATTCCTCCATCAATCCATTCCAACCATATTTATTCTTCATTTCGCTGCAGATACAAACTCAGCAATGAGATCACATGATTTTGGGGTCATGTGACAGTTGTAGGAATCTCTTTCTCCATTAGAGTACAGAATCCAAACGGACTAGAATTCAAAAACCCAACTTCTTCATGAAGTACAGAAAATAATTCACTAACAGGAATTGAGGTACAAGAGAATAAATTACATAAACATCATATTCGAGTACACAGATACATGTAAATACAGATAATTATATCATACATGAATTATATGTGACTATAGACAAAAAATTCAGTCAGTAAAAGATGATTTTAAGAAGTCTATTTGGCCATTTTGAATCAACTAGAATATAAATTTGATATTTAGGAACAGCAAGTATCGCCACATAGAAATACCAAATTCCAGTACTTATTGAATTTGATCATTTCCCATTCGATTGATTTTCTTATTCACAGACACATTATATAATTAAATTACGTAACTGAATTTGCAAAAAAAGACCTTGCCCTGCTTGATCAAATGCTTACTTCAAATTAATTAGGGCTGCAACAGATAACCGATTATCCGCGAGCTGAACATCTGGATCTATTCCAGATAATCGTTTAATGTTTGTGCAGGACAGAAAAAACCCTGAAACTGAAACTGAAAAAAAAATGGTGGCCGGTTGTTAAGTGTGCCTTGCTCCATTTTACCAGCTTTTTTGGCTTGCAGAGTGCAGAACGATCTGTTAAAACACCAATGCTGCTTGCATAAACATTTATTGCAGTTGAGGTGAGGTAATATGTATATTTTAGTGCAAACAAGTCATGAATTGTTAGAGCAATTATCTGAGTACCTGACCATTACTGTGAACGCATATCCAGATAGTAAAAGACAGGATTCGTTCCAGCCTTACGGCCGAATAGTGAGAGTTAAAATTAACTGTTTAATGAGGTCTCTTTGAAACTTTGGCCACATACTGGAAATATTTAGTTACATGTACATAGTGTACATACATGTACATTGATCATAAAGTACATTTTAATCTATTTTGAAACTACTGCACTGCATGTCAATAAAACGTCACTTTGCTATACAGTACCTGTAATTAACTTAGTTGTACTGTCAGTAATAGCTGTCACTACTGTGTTGTTGAATTGCAATTTCTGTTAAAACTACTGTTAAAATACTGTCAAAACTACTGTCAAAACTCTACTATAGTGGGAAATAGAACTACTGATTAATTACTGTACTGTATGGTGACCTTTCATTGACATATACTGTAAATGTACACGTACATACAAGTATATATATATATACACACACAAATAGTCTATACTTATAGTCTTATAATATATAAAAAGGACATGTATACATGCACATGTACATGTGTATAAAAATAATACATATATAAACAAACAGGCTATACATATAATATATAAAAAATACATGTACATGTTACATACATGTATATGTGTACATAAATACTACATATATACACAAACAGTCTATATATATAATATATATATAATATATATAAAGTACATGTACATGTTACATACATGTACATGTATATATGTAAATGCATACTACATATATACACAAACAGTCTATACATATACTATATAAAAACGTAAGTATTTATAAACAATAAACTATGACAATTTCATTGGCTTCCTGTACCACGGTTTTAGCCAGAGCTCAGAGAATGAAAGGTGCCAATCTCAAAAGCATGACCTCATCAAATGCCTAATTGCATTCCTATAACCACAGCAATGGAATTGCGACAAGAAAAGAGGATGGGTTTTGACATCCCTACATCTTCTTCCATTTTTATTAAAAATATATTTTTATTATTCATTGCTTTTTCTGAATGGTGGATGATTAGAGAATATTTTTATAGACAGCAGAAATACTGGTCTAAGTGATATATCATATGAATTCATACAATCATAACTGCATTAACACCTCAATTTAAACAGCATAATTGTTATATACCATAATTCTGGAAAAGAATGCTTAAGTAAAAGAATGCGGAATATTCATTTTTTGGGTTTTGAGAGTATAAATACTATTTAAAGAATGCGTTGATTGAAATAAAGTCAGTATTATAATAAAATACTGGTACCTATTATAAAATGCATGTGCAATAATTAGCTAAAATTGTTAATAATGTAATGTGTTTATACTGCATGGATGCATGTTCACTAGTCACAGTCTTGAAAAGGATCTTCATCTGTATCTTCCATCTTCTGCTAAAGCTTCAACTATTCCAGCCTCCACGTTAGAACTAGTTCAGGGTTTGATCGAAGATAATCATATGCAGAAATCATTCATCTTGGTTGTACTTTCTCTTTCTACCTTCTGCCCCACGTCGCTCTTGTACCAGGACTTTCTCTACTGCAGCGTTTGCTTCTTTCATAATAACATCACCAAGGCCGGTGTCGTGGCTTGTAGGAAGGTTCTCTCTCGTGAAGTACTTTAGTAAACCTGCCATCTTTGTAATTGATCGTGATTCTGACACCTAGTGATCGTTTACCTTACACATACCGAAAGTAATGTATTTATGCGTAAGAAAGTATTTAGCTGCCATGTTGCATTAAACAAGTGCCTTTTTAATAATGCATGTGTAAAATGCCTCGCAAAGTTCGCATTCTTAAGATAGCGCATTCATTTCCAGAATTATGGTATTACAGGCACAATTATGAGGCTAGTTCACTACTGAAGCCTTGAAAGTCAGTCACAAAACATTCCATATAAGAAAGTTTACACAAATAGTGTTACATGTATATCAATGGGTAAGTGACTGATAAATAGGTAATTAAACTCTACATCTCCATTCCACCATTTTGTATAGAAAAGTGATGAAATTTGGTATCTAGGAAGTGCTATTATTACGCTTCGTAGATATCAACTTTGATGCAGAATGACGAATGATAATATGTAAGAGTTTAGTCAAAGAACTGACTTTATTTTCTAAACAATGATTAATTGACCACACCCATCAGCCACACTCAGATCATGTATACGTAATTATGTACATGTAGCTAAGGAGGTTGCATCATTCTGGAGGAGCACGGTCAATTAATGGGTGTGGCACGTAAAACACACTGCCAGGAAGAATGTAAAATGCAACTAATACCAATAACTATTGCATACAACAGAGAAACAGTATAAAGATGATGCAGGAATCTTTAACAAGTAAATATAATATGTTTTTGAATTTTAGACATGAGGAAATTTAGAACCTTTGAGACAGTAATTCAGAGGCAGATCCAGATTTTTGAAAGGGGAGTGCTTAATCCTCAGTGTGCAAAGGAAATTTTAGATATAACAACATATATGCAGTTTAGGTGATGCATCACTAATATATGTCACAGCAACAAGGGTGAGGTTCACCGACCCATAGGGCCAGTTACCTCTGTTAGCTAAGCAATTTTTAACCTTTCATGACGGGCATAGCTGGCCTTAGTCTCGCATAGCCAGACAAAACCTACTACGAAGGAAGGGTCTGGGGACAAGGCATACTACTGTTTGTTCAAGTACCACCGGATGTTTGGTGTAACACTCCTTAAGGTGCTTGAAGCGTGACGTCACAATAGTAACGCCTGGAAGTGTGCGCTCTTTGTAACGTTTACGTTGGTAAAGGAACGGCAAAAGCAAAGAGGCTTAGGTTATTTGGAGATCGTGCAGTGGACACAAGAGATGATGTTGTATCAGGAGTTGGTTGAAAATGTCTGGCAGGAGACCATATATCAAAGACTTCTCATATCCTGTTGGCAATGATCCAAAAACATCATGGGCTTCAAGAAACCTAACCATACACCCCGTCTGTTTCTCCTTCAACTCAGTAACACCAGCCTTTCTCATTGCAAATTCAATAGCACCATCCATTTTTCGTACTGAAAGTGTCAGTTATGAATTTCATTAACACAAATATGAATTTAATTAACATATTAAAATGAAGCCATTGTTGTATAAAGTAAAGGGGTACTTGAACAAACTGTAGTATGCCTTGTCCCCAGACTCTTCCTTTGTAGTAGGTTGGGTCTGGCTACACGAGACTAAGCTGGCCTGGGTTCAGTGGACATTACCCTTGTCATTATGGCATATGGTATAATAATTACGGAACCTAAACACCACTTATACAGATATAAGAATAATCTTGGCAAAAGAATTCATCAATGTATGTGTGTAAATATTAGCAATCTTATTGCATTTACTAAAAACAACTAATTGTGCAAACAATAGTCACCATACACTACGTACCATCAGGTGGATCCAAGATTTTATGATCTCTCTCATCCAAATGTTTTAATAAAGAATGTCTTGCAGACCCTCCAACTCTTTCATGACCAAAAGAAGTACTTCATGTGTTCAGGCATGCTCCTTCTAAACCGCGCCCTTAGTAGTCAATATTTCACTCTTAGTAGACATATCAATGATGTGTTTCGTATACAACTCTCCTGCAAGGGTTATTAGAAGTGGGCAACAACTTACACGGTTCAAAATGATGTCTGAGGAAGGCGGATTTAGGGGTGGGCCTGGGTGGGCTGGGCCGATTGGGCTAGGACCACCCTGGCAAAAAAATCAATAATTAACCCGAGCGCGTAGGCGGAGGGTTATAGTAATCGGTTTGTGTGTGTGTGTGTGTGTGTTCCCACTAATCTTTGCAACGGCTTACTTTTGAAGATTCTTGGTAACTGCGAAGGAAAGAGCACACTAGGTCTACTGCGAGATTCAAGCGATTTGCAAGAAAACACTTCATACAGCCGTGTAAATACTCGTCGATCTGTCGCCATCTTGAAATTTTATCGTTTTTACTGATGTCAGCAGGAAACACCGAAACACCAACTTTTGTCTCTTTGAAGCTTTGTTTCTTGGATTTTGTCTGTCGTCCTAACGAGTGTTTATACAGCTATTTGTGAAGTTTTGTCCAGAAATTCGCTAGTTTTCAATAGATCTGATGGCCATGCTATCCCCATAATTTGCATATTCATAATGTAGTACTGCTTCTTAGTGTTGATACGAATGGTGTGTTTCTGGCTGTTGCAATAGGTTACTTAGGCAAAGTTGTTCTAAAGCTTTGCTGTTTTAGCAATAGCTAGCGAGGGTTCTGCACTTTAGTGCATTCATTTATTTTTGTAATGAAAAATTTAAATTTAAAATTTATTTATTATTATGCACACAGACTGCATGTGTTGTCAGAACTGTTGTTACAGCTGTTCTGTTTGAAATTGCTTAAATGACAAAACTTATTTGATTGTAATAAGGCAACACAAAGTCTAGGTAAAGAATAAATTTAAATTCATGATCGTGAAGACAAATTATAAATGATGCAGTTGATGATCATTCTTCTGATGAGTCTGAAGAGGAAACTGTTGCATTTCTGGACTTCAATAATATACTTGATCAGTTTGCAGCTTCAGACATAACAGACAAATAGCATTAAGTTGATTTAACTGCATTGAACACACTGTACTGTACTGTACTGTACTATTACTATTATAATTGCAGTAATAATTATCAATAATATTTAAAACTTCCCCATGTGCTAGGCCCACCCAGGAGTTTTTGACTAGATCCACCTCTGTGACTGAGTATGTCACTTGTTTTCTCTCCTGCATCTTGAAGCCGTTTTTTTTTTTTTGCTCTATTTAGACAACACCCACCAATCGTTCCTCCTTTTGTTTTTGTTTGGCGTATTAAAAGCAGTAACTAAACGCCCAGAATCAATGAGAACCAGAATGGATAAAAGAGTGATAATCCATGAAAGGGGATTTAACAGGTACTCTCAATAGCTACAAGATTAATCGAGATGATAGATAAATATATAGCAACCAATGTTATTATTGAAATTAATTCAACATTGGTTTGTAATAACAGGTTTTCATTTTAAAAAGTGAATTGAAAAGTAAACACATTATATAAGTCATTCATTAACCTTGACAACCTGCAGGAAATCAGAGCCTGTGTTACCAAAACATCACCATCAAAGCTAAAAATGCCATACAATTCTAATGGAGGTACCTATACTCACTCTTAGAATGAAAACATGAATTTTCCAACTGTTTTGATAGCTCACAGATGCTGTTTTTGTATCATTATGAGACTTAATAGGATGTAAATGAACTCACACCGGCTAGACGATAGCTCATATTGCTCCATTACTGAAATATTTGAAGCAGTGACACTTGCAAACATGCAGAGTAGAGTAGAGTAAGGCCCAAACAACAACCACACTTATACCACACAAAAGCTGCATAGCAGCTAGCGCTCCATGCACCTTTAATTTGGCTAAATGTTTGATTTCTATGCTATACAGTAATCATATTATTATTATAAATACACAGCAACTAGTGTTCTGTGTTTTGCATAGTATTTTAGCATTAGCCTGACCCTAGTGACCTACAGTTCTCCCATTGTTCCACCATTTTGGCAAGGGTACTGTGCAGATAGCATTCACCTTCAATATGTAATGGTTACACTGTGACTTCAATATAGTTACCACAGTAAGTCAAAATAATCTTACTTTTCTTTCATGTGCATGCTCCAATGCAGACTTTCCATACTGTAACAAACAGAATATGAATGAATGTGATTAACATAATACTTTCATGCCTAACAAGTAATTAGTACTATAAACGGAAAAGAGTGTGACCACTCAAAGTCTTGTTAACAGTTTATACATTTGTAATGTCGTAGAGTTTGTTTATCATGTTTATTAATTTCAACGAATTTTAGTTGAGCATTGACATCATAGTTGTTTTTATTTCTTTAATAATACAATTATGTTAATACTTGTACTCAAATAATGGTCGTTGAAAGTTTATACATTTGTCAAACTTAAGGTAGAGGTGATAGATATTCCTTACCATATCCATTGTATCCACACTGGCACCATGTGTTGTCAAGACATTAACAACATCAATCAAACCTTTCTCTGCAGCTACATGTACTGGACTTTTGTTATCCTGTAGTACACGAATCAAATTATGCAATAAACATGAATATAATTAAATTATATATATATATATATATATATATATATAAATGCAGGCATGAGAGAATTTGTCTCACGCCTGTACATCATAATAATGCCTAGCGTAAGCTTTATGTAAACTATTAATACTATTCATAAACTATGAATTATAAGTACATCTTCAACACACTTCTTACCCAATCCTTTGTATTCACAGAGCACCACATTTTATCAGGCTATTAACAACTTCAATACTACCTTTCTCAGCTGCCACATGTAAAGCTGTTTGCCTTTCTGTAGTGACAAATCATCAAATATTCCCATGTATGCTTGTACATTGATATAAATAATGCATTGATAGATGAGTACATGTCGCTGTTCACCAGTTCCTTACCCTATCCTCTGCATCTACATTGGCACCTTCAGTTATCAACATGTTGACAACATCAATCTGATCCCTTTCCACAGCAATTGTAGAGGACTTCTGCCCTCCTGTTGTTAAAGCAGTTTTATTATGAACATCATGTGAATAATATACATTTACATGCATGCATCTTACTCTATCAGTTGTATATAATTTGAAATATTAATAACATCAGTTCAGCCATTCTCAGCAGCAATATGTAAAGGACTTCTGCCTTCCTATAGTTAAAGAATTTTTATTACACAAGATAAAATCTGATACTTGTACTAAAGTAGAATTAGATTAGAAATTCATAAAACTTTTTATGGAAATGAGCAGATAAATCTTCTTTGTATGGGTATAGTGTAATTACGAAAGTAAACTAATTTTCTCAGATTCAGGTCACATATACAGTGTGATTACTTCATAAATGAACCAATATTAGTAAAACTGAATTCATAATAAGCACAGTTTAATCATGATTCTACCTTTAATAGGAAAATTGACATTGATCTATTACTGCCTTACCCTATCCTTTGCTTCCACATTGGCACCACTTGTCATTAATACATTAACAACATCACTGCAACCCTTTTCTACAGCTACCAGTAATGGACTTCTACCTTTCTGCAGTTAAAATAGTCATAACATTAAATGCTTGTATAATGAAACATAGTTAATGAGTGAAAATCAGAAGTCAAGTAATAATTGAGTTCTTTCAAAACTGCAATGATTATAATGCGTCTAGTCGTGTCCAATAATACATTTTGGTAGTGTCTTACACATTTCAATTCGCATACTCTTATAATTATCAAAGTGTTATGTATCATGTGTGTTCATGCTTTGAACTCTACAAGGACTCTGTGCTGCATTTATCATCATGTCATCTTGGAGAACAAAGATTCTTAGCAAAATAATTCCCTTTTTGAAAAACTAAGTTCAGGTAGTTTTAAGTTACAATTATAGAGGTCAATATATTATTGGTGAGAAAATCCAAGTAGGTAACATTATAATAATTATTCATTACAATAAACTGCATACACTTTTAGTATGGTTGTCATTCATCGCATGTTGCATAATAATTCTATTATCGTAGCTACAGTGTCTACCACAATACCAGGAATTTAAACTGGTCTCTATATATAAATTTCAGTGCTTAGAATAATTATAGCAACAATATGGTAATGGGCAATAATGTGTGCTTTGAAAAATTAGTGAAATACAAAGGTCTTTACTGCATATCAACTCACAGCATCATCATAGTAGTTAACATTAGCACCACAATTTATTGATCTCTCAATAATTGCAACATCATCTATTGTTATTGCTTTCAATAAAGCTTTATTCTATAACAAAAAAAGACAAAACTGCTGAGAAATTACTAAAATGAATTGCATGTATTCCAAAATAAAGCAATTTGGAAATATGATAATTATGCTATTGCTAAACATGTCAACCTACAGGATTTGCTCCATTTTAAATCAGACTTTCAAGGTCATCAAATGCTTCCGTACTAATTAATTTTGCAAGATGATCATCCTATTGATAACAAAAATTAGATACTGTATACAACCATACACAAGATCAAAAATGTATCAATTATACTTTAATCACAATTATTAAAATTATATTTACAATGATTAATAACAACAAATTTTAAAGAAAAGGATTTTTGAAATCTTCTTGCTTTGTATAGTAACAGTTAACTCACCCTAATCTTCTGATTTCTCAGTATCTCAATTACTTCACCATTATTTTGTGCTCTGTAAAATGCTGATCTTCCAAACTGTATAATAATTTTATAAAACAAAGAATTAAAATTAAATCTGTTTCACATCATTTCAAATGATGAGATCCTAATGTATGAGTGGTTGATAGATATTTCTGTAGTGTATTCCTTACCCAATCCAGTGCATCCACATTAGCTCCATGTGTTATTAAGATCTTAATAACCTCGGTCCAACCCTTTTTCGCAGCTATATGTAAAGGACTGCTATTATCCTGTATACATTAAATTGTAAGCATATCACATTTCTGAAATTGATCGTTTGATGGAAAGTTTATTCATTATATATGCTAGGCCTATAACAACACCTCTCTGCATGGAGAAAAAATGGGGAGGCCATGACTCAGTCCCTGAGGGCTGAGTCCCAGTGGCTTAGCAACAGCATAACAAACCAAGGTCATGGGTTCAACTCCCAGCCAGGATTCAGCATATTTTCTCTGAACCTATCATATTTTATAGTATTTAAGAGTTTTCACAAGTGATGATAGGAAGGAGAATACCCGTTAAAAATGAACAGCCATTAGCTAATGTGGTACATGAAAGCACCATTATAGTTGCATCTACAAACATGATACACTGCATAAAATAGAATGTAAGAAAAAAAATGATGAAACAAGAGAAGATAACAGAACACTACGTCAAATTCGTTAATGCTTAAATTTTGCTGCTATGTTCACATCTATCAGCATTTTTTATTTTATTGACTTGGACATGTAGCCCTTCACAGAGCATGTACATACAGTAAGTGACTATATATCAACTCTGAGGCTAATAAGATAAAGTATGATTAATTTCCTTACCAAATCTTATGATTCCAAATTGGCACCATGTGTTATTAAGGTATTAATGGCATCAATACTACAATTCTCAGCAGCTATGTGTAAAGGGCTTTTGTCTGCCTGTGGTGAAAAAATGTAATCTTGAATACATTTTGTAATCATCGAACATTTGTAATAATTGATAATCCAGTCACATGGAAGTACTATTACAAATATGCATACCTATTATAATTTGCTTCCCTATCTCTTGCATTTACATTGACACCATGTGTGACGAGATTAATAATATCAACCACACCCTTCTTTGCAGCAGTATGTAGTAAAGGGGTTTTATCTCTCTGTGGTGAAAATCATTAAAAACTTTTTATTACACGCAGTAATTACAATTTAGCAGTATAATTATAAATAAAGGAGTGAGATATGGAAATACAATATTATAAATCATATACACATTATAGGTTGTAGGTGTGCATGTCAGCATTAGTTAATATTTATAAGTACATATCTAATGTACATGCTTCTTTCCCAATCCAATGCTTTAATATCAGCACCACATCTAATCAAGGTGTTAACAACATCAATACTACCATTTTCCACAGCAACATGAAAAGGACTTCTGCCATTCTGTAGTAAATAATTATCAAACATGTTAACATCACCTGATACTCACACTATAATTAATCAACACTGAAATACAAATGTATCAGAGGTACCGTAGTACTCTCTTTGTAGGAATGGCACTGAAAAAAATGGCCACCCATACATTTCAATTGCAAGAGATGAGCTGAAATCCCTGTCAATACATACAGATACGTTGTGATACACATAAATGTTTATATCAATTATTTTTACAACTAACATTACCTTCTACATGGCCAGAAATAATCTTTAAAGTAGAGAACTGTGTAGTTGCAAAATTGCAAGATTGTTGATCTCATAATAATCATAAATAAGTGTAACCTTTTCCATCAAAATACATTTCTACATTTCAAAGACTATGTAGCACCAACACAAATTAATTTAACTTGCAATTTGCTAGGACAATTGTCGTACTGCTTTGTTTCTTGATCTATATAGTCAATGAATATTTTTGCCACTAGAGCAATCTGCTTATAACAGATTGTATTAGCAAATAAACCACACACACTAATTAAGATTGAAGATGACTACCCATTTGAGAGAGAACGTTAGCATTATGAACATCATTAAAAACACTAGAAGTGAGTCCACAAAATATTAGAAGCTCACAGAAATGTGAGGAGAGTTGCTAACAACAGATGTTCAGTGTGACAGTAGAAGCCCTCAGAATGTGAAAGGAGAATTTGCTGACAAGAGATGATTGGTGTAGGAAGAGGAGGATTGATACATCTGATTTTAACCCTAACTACAAGAGACCCTACGGTTCAACAAATACGGAGTATATACTCATGAAGCTAATATTCTCTCTCAAATGGATAGTATCATATCTCAATATAAGCCCTCGTTTTGTGTCCTCAGATGTGATATAGCCCTTGCAGGCTCAGACTATATATCACACCCTCAGACACAAACTCAGGTCCTATATTCAGTATAATATAGGACCTATTAGCAATATACATATATATAATTATAATAATAATTATAAAATTCTGATAAAATTTAAACTTTGGGTAGTGTCTCCATCTTCTGGATACCTTATTCCTACAATTGTGTAACTGATATTATATTTGATATTGTTCCACGTATTGATTCATTGGATAGCATCCCGCTCTGAAATGGTGTACTCCAACAATCAAATTATTATAATGAGTTATTTGAAAAAAAGAATAATAAATTTTTTTTTTAAATGAAACAGTGTGTAGGAATATCAAAACCAAAAAAGAACATTCACAAGATTGGGATGGTACCTTAGCGACAACATTAAACACCGCTTCCACCTAACAACTATATATAGCTATGTAGAGTAAAAGCATAACACAAAGAAGCGGTATATATGTATTTTTGTTATGTGGAAGTGGTGTTTAATTTTATTGCTAAGGTACCGTCCCAATCCTGTGCTTTTTCAGTTTTGATATCCCTACACAATGTTTTATTTTAAAATTATTTTAAAATTATTTTTTATAAATACATTCATTGTAACTTTACCTTATCCTTAGCTTCCAAATTGGCATTACAAGTTAATAAGACACAAAAGCTCATGCTCACAATTATTTGCAACATTGTACAAAGTTATGAACAATTGGAGCTCTACAGTCAATAATACGTCTATATTTCAAAAAATCTCCCAGCACTAATTACTGAAATCTGTTAAATTATTTACTTACACGATCCTTTGCATCCACATTGGCAACGTGTGTTATCAACATATTAATGACATCAGTATTACCATTCTCAGCAGCTAAATGTAAAGCATGTCTGCCATTCTGTAGTGATAAAATTACAATTATTACTTTAAATTGTAATAATCAAAGTAGAATTGAGTTTACATAATAAAAGTACATGCATATTTCACATTGTGATGCTCTATATAATTTCTGTTGGTCATTATAAATTATTGGCCATAGTCTGTATGTTGGTCATTTTTTAAATAATGTGATTGTGACATCATTAAACATAATAATTTTCCCATCAAGTACTGGGTAAGTTTTACTAGTAAAATCGTATATTGGTACATCACTAATTAAAACCTTTTACTCTATCTTTGCCATCCACAATAGCATGATTGATTAACAATATATGAATTGCACATCTTTTAGCCTTCTTAGCAGCAAGCTTGTAACATACACGACATTATTTGTGAACCAAAGACATGTGTTATAGTTATATATCATTGAACTGAATAAGTAATTGTATACACAAGTTCATTAACTTGTCTTTAATATCAATGTTGGCACAATATTAATAACATCAGTAATACCATTTACAGCAGCTATTTGTAAAGAACTTCTGCCTTTCAGTGGTGAGCAGTTTTATTACATATGAAGATGAACTTCAATTACAATTATTGGAATTCCATACATTAAGTACTATATTTGTTTGTCTGTTGTTGTAATATCAAGAATGTGATTAAAGTTAATGTGCAACAAACTCATAGTGATTAATGAGAAAAGGTAATTAAAAATTATTATACTTTTTTCATTGAATGACTACTATATCTCAGAGTATCCATCTACTCAATGAAACAAGCTTCGTATGATCTGTTGTCCTTCAAATTTAGTATCTGTGTGTATGTTTTGGGACATGCATTTTGTAATATAGATTTGTGACAACACTACTGCTCTATCCACATTATGGTCAAAAGCAGAAAATCAATTAAGTGATTCCAAACAATTATCACTACAAAAAGAAGACGATTTCTGATCTGCATCAAGAGAAACCTGTGATCTGTCAAATACTGATCTTCCAAGCTATGATATTTCATAGCAAAACTTTATTGAGAATTACTTGTGAAAGTATACAAGTGCAGATATCTATTACAAGAACTTTACATTATCCTTTGCATCCACATTGGCACCATGCGTTTAACAATGTCACCCCAACCCTTCTCTGCAGCTAGATGTAAACAATTGATGTTGTCCTGTATAAAAGTTATAAAAAGAAACAAACAGCTAATAATACTATGCATTAATGATAACAAAACCATAATTAAATCCTTACCTTATTCTTTGTCTCCACATTGGCACCATGCATTAATAAAATATTAATAATGTCTGTCTCGCCCCTCTCTGCTGCTACATGCAAAGGTGTTTTGCCTCCCTATAAAGAGAAATTTATTAACAGTTCTATTACACTTGAACATCGGCATGCAATTACGTGAACTATTACTTATGTACATGTATGTAATAGTTAAATTAAGAATGCACTATTCATGTATACTATAGCTACAATAACAATAATGCAAGCACAGTAACTTGATTTGGACAACATCAGTCCTACCATTTCCAGCAACCAATTGCAATGGACTTCCGCCTCTCTGTAGTAAATCAATCACCATCTGCTTCATTACATGTGAACATTACATAATAAAGCACACTAACTGATGACACTAATGAGACATACAAATAGACATACAAATAGTTTTGTACCTTATCCATTGCATTCACATCGGCACCATGCATTAGTAATATCCTTACAACAACAGTCCGACCTTTCTCTACAGCTACTGGTTTATAAATATACAGTACCCATTCAAACTTACACTGTCTTTTGTATCCATATCAGCACCATCTGCTATGAAGTCTTCAATTATATCAGTCCAACCCTCCTCTGCAGCCACTAATAAAGAAGGTCTGTTCCCCTGTGATGAATTAATTATCACAATAATGAATGTTTTACTACACAAAAATATCATATTATCTATACCATGTGTTTACACGTATAAATAGAGCTATAAGTAAAAACTTATGGTCATACCTGTTCTGTGATTGTTTTTAATTTCGTAACTAAGTCATCATCAGAAGAAAGGTCTACACTTATTCCTTCACTCTATAGCACTATTAAAACGTCCTTGTTTGTCAAATCTTTCACAACAGCTTGTGCAATAAATGGGAGAACACAATATGTGACAATGATGCAATTTCTTGACATGCTTTCAATTATCACATAAGGTGGCCAAATAAATCTCCTTTCAAGCAGTTCTTTCCAGCTATAAATATTTCTACCCTCCCAGGGAGCTTGCAGTCGAATTGAAAACTTGGGAAGACCAATAGGTGAAGCTGGATCAAGCTCAGGATGTTTTTTAAAGACATCAACAATGGTGTTGAAATTCGTTGTCTTAAGAAATGCATCGTGTTGTAGCTCGTATTGTTGAATCTCAGATTCTAACTTCTCACTTTTGATAACTTTCTGAAACACATTAAGAAGCTCATAATTCAGGTAGCCAATAAAATCCGAGGCAATGAGATAGTTGAGAATTGCATCTGCAGTCAGTATTGACTGTAACTGGTACAAGTGTTGTTGAACAGCTGGTGTGTTTTGTCTCTCTGAGTTTAAAAACCAGTTGAGACGAAGTTTTAGAAGACCAATATCATGAACACAACCTAAAGATTTGTAAGTGATGACAAGAAGTTCTTCAAAATCTTCTTTTAGTTTTTGAGCAGCTGAAATGGCAAATGTTTGGTCTGTTTCATTGCAGGGGCTTATTTCTAAAGAGCCTACATGAAAGAAATAGTATTACCAAGAAAGCTTCCATGCATGTATGCTCTGCAGTTAAACAAATGGTAAAGGATTTTAACCTTCAGTTGGTTATATGAATTTCTATTTTCCTCTAAGACAATTGTTTTCCTACTAGGTATAATCAGGAACTTATGAGCCCTCATAAGCTCTTGGTATATAATATATATTGACTAGTATATAAAGTATATGTCATAGTAAAGCACTGTATATCACTGCAAAAACAAAATGGTTAAAGTAACCAATTCATTGGTTAGTACAGTTGCAAGGATTTAACGATTGGATGGTTGTTCAGAATACATACATATAATGCCATAAGCTACTTTGTACTAATAGTTGAAGCACTACAATTTTAGGTTGCTGCCCACTCATATTTCATGTCAACAATACAATATAAAGTAACATCTGTTGTTTTCGCAGATGTTAGAATTGGAATACTAATATAATACACCACAGTTTATACCTATAATACTATGCTGTGTATATAGCTACATTATATTAATACATTTGTTATCGTATGCTTTATTATGACATGTACTTTATATAGATTAAGATCAAATGAACTGTGACTTGTAAATGTTACCTAACAAATCATTCAGGAAAATAGATTTAAATTGAAACTCCTGCCACCAACAGAAGGTTAAAATAGCCTATTATTTTTGTATAGTGTACTAAAGTATATGTAATTGTATCCGGCCATCAGAAGGGTTTGGAAACCTGAAAAAACATAATTCAATTCATTCTAGTGTACCTTGTGTCGTATACTAACATCGTGTACATAGTCACAACATTTTCTATGCAATTGACAAGTTTATGCTATTCCTTGCAATTGCACTAACTAATAAAATGCTTATTTTAATTTTTGCAGAGTAACAAAAAAACATTGTATAAAGTATTTGAATTAGGTTCAACCTGTGGTGTATTATTATCATTCCCATTCTTTATTATCATGTATGTCTCAGGAAGATATATATTACTAATTGAAACTCATGTAACCAATGAGCTAAATTAAAGACATATGGTTGGTTCACATATTGGGAATCATAAAGCCAGGGATAGTGTTACAGAGCAACCAACACAGGAAGCTATATATAATGTGGTGCTGCCACAGCTGCTTCATTGTAAAATAAACTGGTTATTTTAATATACATTTGGTTACACGCATTTCAATGCAGTATGGATAATATGCTTCTGAGGTGTAAATTATTATGTAAATCCTCATTCAATTATCCATGGAGAACAAAGTTATTTGTTGACAAATTCCACAACTTTGCACTTATAATAACAAACAAATAATTTTTTAAAAACATTTGTATATATATATATATATATATATATATATATATATATATATATATATATATATATATATATAATTATATATAAATATATATACTGTATATCTTCATATAAATGCCTCATTCGAATTTACGCCTGTCTTGATTAAATGCCTATATAATACATGTTACTGACCTTTAATTAAATGCCTGGGAATGTATATTTTATCACCAGATTCAGGGAAATATCACGAGTTAGATACGATAGTATTGCCATGAGTCCGAAGTACAAAATCATGGAATTTGTCAACAAATAACTTTGTTTTCCATGGAGAGAATTTAATAATTATTACCTCAGAATCAATACCAATGCTGCACTGAAACTCATGTATTCAAATGAAGGTTAAAATAACTGATTCATTTTTATGGCCCGTAGGGCCATCCCTATGATTGCTTTCCCACGGGTTCGATGTATGTTTATATATATATATAATATATATATATATGTTTGTGTCACCTACGCGAGTATGGGTTGTATACGTAGTTAAGGAAGTTACATCATTCCCGGGGGCTCGGTCAATTAATGGGCGTGGCGCGTAAAAGAACGCGCGATCAAGCTCTACACACCAGCAGAAAGAAAGCTGTAACTAATAGCTAGCTATTCTGCCTGAAATATATTCCTAAAGTTCTACAAGGTCCTTTGAAAGGTCAGGAGAGTAGATAATCAAAATAATAACTATAATAAGCTGTTGTCTTTCATGCTTGATAAAGTCAGCCATGATTACTGAATTCTGGACACCACAAAGCAGTCATAAGGATACTTTTATCTTCACTTAAATTTGTAAAGCAATCATAGGGATGTTTTTTTCTCTATATACACTTGTTTACAGTGTTACTATTATACATATACAATTATAATTGTGTAATGTTAAAGAATTTATATTATGGGAACATATATATGATTACTGCATGGGAGGAACAATAATTCATCTCGGTTTATAATAGTAAAAAGTACTTTATCACTATAGTCCTGCATCATGAATGTGCATACCAAATTACACCATGATGCCACATGAAGAGATGTATAATTATGTTATCTTGAAAATTAATAGCTAATTGCTTATAATATGATATAATTATATTATTATGTATAATTATATATATATACATCTTTAACTGTTGATAATGAATCAATTGGATATACCAGTTAACGACTCCATGATATCATGATTGTCAGTATATTTTTTCTTCCGAATCATCTCAAGAATATCTTGTAGATCCTCCAACTCCTCCATGATTTGTAGTACTAAATCGAGGCGTTCAGGACGCAGATCTATCTTCATCATCACCAGGTCCACTAGTGCATTAGCTCCTTCCAAACCCTTTCTCCTGAGTACTTCATTCTTAGTATGCATATCAATGATACATTTCTCGTACAGCTTTCCTGCAAGGCTAATCAAAGTTGCGTTTGCACTGGCCAATACGTTACACATTTGACCATAATGATTTCTCAGAATATCACTTCTCTTTTCTCTCTTCAGCGCCATTGTTTTTATTTTGGCCGACCACAAAGGGAGTGTCTAGAAAGTGTATCGTTGATACGTACTAAGAACGCAGTACTCAGAAGAAATGGGTTTCAAAGGAGCTAATGCACTAGTGGATCTCTTCATGTGAAGACAGATCAACATACTACTCAGAAGAAAGGGTTTGGTAGACGGTGCACTAATCATAATTGGTAAAAACAAGATAATATGGTAACAAAAGTATCCTTTGTCACAGTTGTGTCATCTGATCAGACTGACTTTCTCAGGAACTGGATCGGATTCTTTAAATATATGCAGTGGGGCCAGAGGACAAGTTCAATCTATTCACTACTCATCAATTTCAATGGAATTTTATAACTGAATATGAAACATGCTTACTACATAAACAACTTTTCAATTTTCAATCCTGACATGCATGATATCAACTTTAAAAGAATGAGTAAAAGCAGTGAATATATGCATTTAGTGTACATGGTAAAACATAGTATGTATGTGTATTTTATATATTATATATATAATTATATATAAATTATATATATATATATGTCATGACTTCAAACCTTTTGACTATGACATAACTACAATATGATCACCGCAGTTTGCGATATATGCCCTGTGGTTTATTGGGTGTAAACGTTAACAATATTTATAGTGTGGCCAAAAAGCTTTTAAAGTGCAAGAAATATACTAGTTACATGTATGTCATGCCCACTCGTGCTACATCAGGCTTATAATCATCTCGCCCTTGGACCTATGACCCTTGGGCTCAATGATTATAAACCTGATATAGCACTTGTGGTATGACATACCATATACACATGCATGTATATATATATGTATATATGTATGTGTATGTCACGATGAAGTCACCCTTCAAAGCTTCTGACATCGCTATAAATGTGATACGTGTACCATGGTTTGATACATGCACTGTGTTGTTTGTGGTTTCATTAAGCTGTATACATGACATTGAAGTCATGAAATATATTGGTTATATCATGTCCACTTGTGCAATATCAGGCTTACAATCACCACGCCCTTAAGCTTGGGCCTGCAGCGTTCGGGCTTGGTGATTATAAACCTGATATATATATATCACTCGTAGCATGACATAACCTATGAATATATATATAAATCATACATGAATAATTCCTTTTGATGTTTAACACTATAATGATGGGTCAAAATAGATTGTATATGTGGTTCAATTTGCTAGGAACAAATGAAATAATTAATTATAAAGTATATAGGATGTAGTGCAATGTTCCCAGGTATTGCTGATGCAGTGAAGAGTACGTATAACAGCTCTTTCTCCTCCTTCCTTGACAAAGGTCGAGACTGTTCCCACCTGTACCAAAATATGGTTCATGAATTGAAGGATCTAAGCAAGATTTCTTCTGATTTGTTTGAAAACAACTAGATAACAAACTATACTATTATAAGTTATCAATAATAGTCAAATTAATGAAGAATGAAGAACAGTAATTAATTATAGTTTCATTGTATAATTAAGTATAATAGAAATTCTAAAAATAGAAAAAAACAAAATGAAAACTAGGCTAATCATTGCTTATGCAATTATTGTTACAAAATAACAATTAAGTACTATATCACTTCACATCAGAAGAGAATTTCTCTTTCACTTCTCCAACTACTTTTCTTTCAGATGAAATTGTTTTCGTTTTACTAAAAACCTCTTTATATATCTTGGGTTTCTGAGCAACCTTCATCTCTAAAGGATTGACTAATTTTACTGTATATACTGTAACGATTAATAATGGTTTTCTTACTTTGTTCTTCAGGGAGTGGTAGTTGTAGTCCAGGACGATGAGGACTTTGTAATTTTTTCATTGCTAAACCAGAATGAGATATTGAGGTTTTTCCAGCATACTGTAAGAAACAGAATATAAAATGTACAGTAGAAGTGAAACTGATAGTTAAATTTACTATGATACATGTACAAGATTAAAATAGTTATTATGTACTTGTATAGAACAACAACATGACTGCAATATACAGGTTTTACTCCATGCATGCTCACTATTGCACAAAAAGCCAACAAAGTTTGGTATGCAGAACAAAACAGTGATAATACTGATTTAAGATATGTAATGATAACTGCATGATACCCATCCAATATTATGTCTATCTTCCGGTATCTAATTCTTTCAGCAAAAATGAGCATTTTCTCAACTATTGTGGTTATTGAAAAATGCTTCTAATGATGTTGTAATCATAGGAAATCACATTATTAGTACACTTATTACAAATATTGGTTATATCACTCAAAATTAAATGATAGAAATACTAAAAATAAAGAGGGTATGGTAAGTAGTGATGCACCAATAACCAGTTCAGTAATCGGCATTGGTCATTAGTGGCAATCTTATCATAACTACATTGGCACCATGTACTAACATGTTAGCAAAGTCAGTTAGTCAGTGGTGGAGCTACAGTAGTAAGCATGGTAGGGCACTCTCTGGCTTACAAAGCATGCCAAAATTTTTACTGGCTAATTAATTATTCATTCTGTTGGGGGTGCACATGTGCCCATACCACTGATGTCAGCACGACCACTCTATGCAGCTAGATGTAAAGCCCTTTTGTCTTTCAGAAGTAACATCAATATATCTTTTAATAGTTGCATTAATTAATATTCATGTTATAATTATAGAACGAAGCATACAGTACATGACACAAGTCACTTACCATACCCATTGTATCCACATGCATAGATGCATCATGTTTAACTAAGATATCTACAACATCAGTGTGACCTTTCTCTGCAGCTAGATGTAAAGCTGTTTTTCCATCCTGTAGTAATGAAACAACATGAACATCATCTAATATAGTTGCACTCAGGGTTCCAATTTAACTTTCTGATCCACTTGTCCATAGGGCAAATAGGCCAAAAAATCGCTTGTCCCAGACAATTTATTCATATTCATGAGGGGTGTGTCCAAAAACATCCACAGGAATCTGACTGTTCACTGTGTTCAGAATCTTGGTCTTCAGTAACATCTTCATTACCATACCTAAAGACTCATCTCACAGTAACAGCTGATACAGTAACCACGTGTATGTGAACAAAGGTGTGGCTACACCCACAATTATTACAATGAATATAGAAACACTGTTGCTTGTCCAAGGAACAATTTGAATCATTTTTCACTTGTCCCAAAGCATTTTTCCCTTGTCAGGACAGGTGGACAAGTGCTGAATTCGAGCCCTGGTTGCACTACATAATAATTAGAGCCCTCATGAGAGTGCTCTAACCAACACTATTGCACCCTAAGTTACTTAGATCTATTACTATTTTTTCTTAGATGGCGTTGTAAAGAAGCGATTAGTTGGAACAATGTTTTTGGTGGATAAACTTCACTGTCCTGCCTTCTTGCTACCATTATGAACTGTGCTAATAGCTCATCCATTCTGCTAGCTGTCATTTGTGTTAATTCATCTGAAATATTTCTTGTCACGATGAATTCCAAATACTATACGCCCATTTTGTTGTCTGGAAGGTTTTCTTTGGTATTCTGCTTTGAAATGCTTGCATTATATCATCTTTTGTTACAGTATATAGCAAATCTGCCCTTTGCAGCTATACTATGTAGCTTAATTAGCCGTGGTTTCTATTGCGCGTGTGGTTACTATGAATCTAGTTGTTAACAAACAAAGTTTATACAAGCGTTTTGATTGGCTTCAATTAATGTGTGGGTGTAAAAATGCAACGTGTATTCAGCTGTGCTCTAGCCACCCATTTTTGGGCAATCTGATTGGTTGATTTTGTTAGGTATGATCTAATTAAAATTATAATTACACTTTTGAAACACAAGTATAGATAAGCACATGTATCTATCACAAGTCACTTACTTTATCCTGTCCATACATGTCCATATATGCACAATGTTTTACTAAGACATCTACAACCTCAGTGTGACCTTTCTCTGCAGCTACATGTAAAAGGGTCTTTCTATTCTGTAGTGAACAAGACATTAAACAGTTTCATTACACATGAACATCCTCTAATATAGTTGCACTACTTAAAATTATAAATACAGTAAAACCCCTCTAAAGAGGACACTAGTATTGGGATGGCCCTTTTTGTCCACTATAACAAAGTGTCCTTATCTCAGGATAAGACAGGGCATGCGTATGTCCAGCTCACACTAGTAGCTTTCATGCTAAGTTTTTATGGCTAGTCGATCTATAAGCTGGACCTCAAGAAACTGAAATGTTGGAAGTGAATTGAGGATACCATGTTTACAAAGTAGTATGAGAAGCAACTTGTGGCGAGGTGCTACATTTGAAGAGGGAACACAATAATAAAAAAATGGAGATTTGTTGTGCCTGTTCTAAACTGGAGAGTTATTCAGTCTCGAGCTCTTGCTGGACAAATGTAACTTACATGTAGGACCCAAAATTAAACAAACTTCTTCCATATAACCCTACATAAGTACTTAACCACTCTAAGCAAAATACAAAGAGCTGTACTTATGTAGGGTTATATGAAAGTGGTTTGTTTAATTTTGGGTCCTATGTTAGCCTACCAACCTTGTTCACATGCTTTTTGGGCTTTGACGTCCCTACATCTTCTTTCATTTTTATTGAAAATCTTTTTTATTATTCTTGTATATATTTTGTTGCATGTTGTTTTTAAAACTTTCAAACAAGTATAGAGGTTATTTATTTGTATTATTGTATAAAGGAAGTATTGTATAGTCCTAAATTTTTGCGGGCTATAAATTTCCCTTTTTCATGAAGACTTACGAACTGTAAAACTTTGATTCGAAAACAAAATGGTCACGTGTGTGATCATTTTTGGTGAACGCGAAAATTTTATCATGAAATAGTTGAATATTGTCAAAACGCTAAAATTTTACTTGCAAACATTTAGGGCTATACAGTATGACTGGCATCCATTGTACAGAGTAGCGAAGTGTCCATACATGAGGGGTTGCGACAGTATTGAGTTCAAAGGCACGTCGCTCAGGACTGTGGCACCTTTCTGTTATATAGTACATGTTTGCAACTCTCCCTTTGAAATAAGCACATGTATCTATTACAACTTTCCCACAATATCAAATTTATTCATATATGGCACCATGTTTTAGTAAGATATCACAACAGCTACATGTAAAAGACTGCTTCTATCTTGTAGAAACAGTTTCATTACACATGAACATCATCTCATATAGTTGCACTACTTGAAATTATAAATACACCTTTGAAACACAAGTATACAAGCACATGTATCTATTACAAGTTCCTTACCATATCCCACAAATCTGTAAAAGCATCGTGTTTTAGTAAGATATCCACAATGTCTTTCTGACCTTTCTCTACTGCTACTTGTAAAGGCGCTCTTCTATCCTGTAGTGAACAAGACATTAAACGTTACAAATTATAAAGTCCATTTGGAAATACAAGTATACAAGTACATGTATCTATTACAAGTTCCTTACCCTATCCTTTGTATCCACATTGACACCATGTGTTACTAAGATATCAACAATCGCAGTGTGACCTTTCTCTACAGCTACATGTAAAGGACTTTTACCTTCCTGTAGTGAAATAATAATGCACATGAGTGATATAAGAATTATTTATAAATATTTAAATATAATATGCCATCAATACCTCCTGGATCTCTTCCTTCCTAAATGTTATGTCAATAACAGATAGTTACCACTAGCAAGCATGTGCCCTGAATTACTAAAGATATTGCGTCTCTCATTAGAAAGAAAGTATCCTTTTACCATCAAGCTGTTCACTCCAACTCCACTTGTGCCTGGGCTAAATATAAACATGCTAGACATTCTGTTGTTGGTGCTTTAAGATCTGCCAAATCAGATTTTCTACTCTCTTTTTCTGGTAGTTGGAAAATTCCCAAAAAATTCTGTTCTCTATATACATCTACCTCTGGCCGCAGACAGCTTGTGCCAGATACACTTTATTTCAATAATAAACAAGCTCATAATGATTTTACCAAAACTGATCTACTTAACTCCTATTTTTGTTCTTACTTCTATCAGACTCCTCCCTCATGCTTTTCTTTACCACCTCCTTTTCCTCCCAATACTCTTTCAATATATAAATGGCTCTACCAACGCTGTTTTAAATTGCTTATTAAGTTAAAAGCCAACACGGCTACAGGCCCCGATGGTATTTCAAGTCTAACAATTCGACATACTGCCCCTTCCATTACTTCTTATATCACTGAAATGTTTAACAAATCCCTATCCTTTGGCTATAATCCCAGTGAGTGGAAAATGTCGTATATCACCCCCATTTGCAAAGATTTCGACCCTGCTCAAGCATGTAACTACAGACCAATATCCTTTTGTCCAAAATTTTGGAAAGAATTGTACGTAATGAAGTGTCTTCTTTCATTCACACTCGCTCCCGCATATCTGACTGCCAGTTTGGTCATCGTCCTGTTAGTTCTACACAGAAAGCTCTTCTCCATGTCTCACACGACTGCATGCCCTACACAGGAAGCTCTTTTCCATGTCTCACACGACTGCATGCCGCAAGCCACTTGATAAAAAAGTGTCCACCGCTGTGATCTTTTTTTAACCTCTCTAAAGCATTTGATCATGTTTCACATTTGTTACCTCTCTTCTATCTTCATAAAATTGGTATTACCGGCCTTCTTTATCATTAGTTTAAGGACTACCTTTCAGCAAGAAAAAAATTGTGTCGTTTTAAATGGTCAGACCTCATCACCCCAAGTTATATCTTCTGGTGTTCCCCAAGGTTCCATCCTTGGTCCACTGCTTTTTACCATTTGGCTTATTCAAAGTCCCTTTAACAAAGTGAACTAAGTTGGTTCGTAATACTAATGACATTGTGTTATATAAGCCATTGACTGCAGCTAGACATCTTTGCTATTAATAAGTGGATAAAGATGAATGGCCTTATCGTAAATCAAAACAAGACCAAATCCCTTGTTATTTAAAGGTCAAGAAGTCTGCCAGTAGCTTGTTTCAGCCAAAAATGTTTATAGTTTTACCAAATATTTGCAAACACACAGACACACATACATGTATCATTACCATACCCTTCTGCCTACACTAAGATGGAAGAATAATGAACAAAAGTTCATTATAAGCGAACGTCATCAAATTTTAATTACATACTATACTGGTACTAATCAAATATAACATTGAAAGTTCCTGACATAATAAAACACTCGTTTGGTTACTTTCATTGACAAAGTGATATAATCTTTTAGTACCTTCATACTGTAGTAATGTTGAAACATTGCTAGTAATGTTATGGTGGTGTTTCTACTCATGTACTATACAAATCTGTTTATCATGTCTTAAAAATCAATATAATTATTATGTGTCTAAAATGAACTTACTGTCTCATCACAGTAGTTAACATTAGCTCCACACTTTATTAGTCTGTCAATAATAGTGATATCATTCAATTTTACTGCTTCTAGCAAAGCTCTATTCTAAACAAAGTAACAGAATATTACTCACAATTTGTAGTAAATTGTAAAATAGTATTGTTATTAATGTTTCTTATACCACGGTGCATGGTGATCGCTATGGTAACCTTTGATGTACAGCAGGTGATATATCCCCAAAATATGCCTGTAGACAGGGAGATTTATCTAGCCACTAATTACATTTTCAGTTTTCGCAGTAAACACTAATTAGTGCCATACTATGGCTTCTACTTGACAACAGGGGTGTTTAATTGCATACATTTGTGTTACCATGGTATAAAATACATATATATTATATTGCCCTGTTTTGAGGCAGTTATTGGTATATAACACCTTTTAAATAATTGGTCTCGGGCTACACCCTCAATCTAATGCGTGTTATATGCCCATAACTGCCTCCAAACAGGCCTATATCCTATATTAATTACAGTAATCTGTACATTGTGAACCGAGAGACAATTCATCTATGTTTATGTATTGGGTTTAGTCTGGTTGTCTCCAGTTACTTGCTATATAAGTACTGTCTGTTTTCTGTTTTGTGGTCTTACTCTTTTATGCCATACATGTTGTGCTGATTATTTTACAAATCCAATTTCTAAATAAAGAATCATGTAAATTAATGACATAGGAATTGGATTTTAGACTGTAAATATAGCTTATTGGTATTTCAACCTACAGGATTTGCCCCTTTCTTGATTAGATCTTCAAGTTCACCAGCTTCTTCTTTTATACTAATTACATTCACAAGATGATCATCCTGTTGATAATAAATACAAGTTTAGTCAAACATGTTATATACATTTACAATTAATATCTAAACATGAATATAGTAACATGTAACACAACACATTATCAGTGTATGACACATACTGTGAAAACATAGAATAGCAGCATGCACCATTTGGATAGGTGCTTGTGTACTTTGCCCAGAGGTGTCATTTATTCAGGGGTATGTAGTTTTGATTGCAATCTTATAGATGATCACAAAAGGATTTCTCTATGGAATGCAGTACACAAATTATTATAATCCTACATGTTTAAAAATACTGATCATAAAAAGGCATTGCAGTAAGAATGAATGCACTAAAGTACAGAAAGCTTCGCTAAAAAGATGCTACTATGAATGTATGCTTCTCAGCATAAACAATCAATAATGAAACAGGGCTACATGGGCGTTCCTCATCAACTCAGATTCATATCTTCTCAGAACTGGTAACAAGACTTCACAGATAGCTGAAAAAACACTTGTTATGATGAGGCTCAAAACACAAAGACCACATTCAACCTTTCTATATAGAATCTTCGACAAAATGCATATGCATGCTCGATTACTATAACTTCCGCCTATGTTCGGAATAACCAATTTAACTAACTACACTATCTTTCAATATCCACACCGTAACTATCATCCATTGTGTAGAGAATAGAAGCATCTGTATTTAAGAGGGTGTGAACACATTGAAGATAAGTCTGTACAATTAAAGGATTGTCCGTTGTATTAAGGAATGTACATTATTGGAGGTTCCACTGACTTAAAAAAAAACCTGTGTTAAATTTCCATTAAACTTACCTTTCTTTTCTGTGAAGTAAGTATCTCAAGTACTTCCTGATTCTTTGCTTTGTGAAGTACTAACTATATTAGTTAGAAAAAAATGTTATATAATTACTTTTAAAATGAAATGTATTATTGAAAACATTTTAAATTTACAAATAAGCTCATACTATAATCTAATAACATTGAAATGCTTGCAACCGATTATAATATTATGTAGAGTTCCTTACACTATCTACATCGGCACCATGTGATACTAAGATATCAACAATGTCAGCCTGACCATTCGATGCAGCTACATGTAAAGGATATCTGCCTTCCTGTAGTGAATAAATAATAAAACCACTTTCATTACACATGAACATCATCTAATGTAGTTGCACTACTTACAAATATAAATACAAATTTGAAACACAAGTATATAAGTACATGTACTTATTACAACTTCCTTACCCTATCCTTTGTATCCACAATGCCACCATGTTTTATTAAGATATTAACAATATCCACGTGACCTTCCTCTGCAGCTACATGTAAAGGACTTCTGCCCCACTGTAGTGAACAAGTTATGAAACAGTTTCGTTACACATGAACATCATCTAATATAGTTGCACTACTTAAAATATAAATACAAATTTGAAACACAAGTATATAAGTACATGTACTTATTACAACTTCCTTACCCCATCCTTTGTATCCGCATTGCCACCATGTTTTATTAAGGTATTAACAATATTCACGTGACCTTCCTCTACAGCTACATGTAAAGAACTTCTGCCCCTCTGTAGTGAACAAGTTATGAAACAGTTTCATTACACATGAACATCATCTAATATAGTTGCGCTACTTAAAATCATACAAGTTCCTTACCCAATCTTTTGTATTGACATTGGCACCATGTCTCACTAAGATATCAATAACATCAGTGTGACCTTTTTCTACGGCTGCATGCAAAGGGCTTCTTTCATCCTGTAGTGAACAAGACATCAAACAGTTTCATTACACATGAACATCATCTAATATAGTTGCACTACTTAAAATTGTAATTACAAATTTGTTTGATTCCTTCATAACAACACAACTTTAAACATTTTCAATGAACTTACTGTCTCATCACAGTAGTTAACATTAGCTCCACACTTTATTAGTCTCTCAATAATAGTGATATTATTCAATTTTACTGCTTCTAGCAAAGCTCTATTCTAAACAAAGTAACAGAATATTACTTATAATAATGTAAAATAATTACAACATAAGAATTGCATTTAGACTTGAAATAGTTTATTGGTATTTCAACCTACAGGATTTGCCCCTTTCTTGATTAGACTTTCAAGTTCATCAACTTCTTCTTTTAGACTAATTATATTCACAAGATGATCATCCTGTTGATAACAAATACAAGTTAGTCCAACATGTTACAAATAAAATCTACCACATGAATGCAATTAATAACAGCAACACATAAAGTGACTATAGTACACACAGTGGAACCTCTGAACAGATGCTTGTGTCTTTTGTATAGAGGTGTCCAAAAGCTTGTTTTTATTACCATCATATGAACACAGGACAGCAGGAGGAACTATTACACATAATTTTTATTATTACTACCTTATATTATTATTACGTTATTGGAGTAACTTTGCTGGACTTCGTATATACAAATATTTTGTACATTGTGCAGAGAATAGAGGTGTCCATATTTCATGATTACATTTAAGTTAATTATTGATGGTTAGTCCATGCACAAATGATAATCGCTTGTATCAGGTGTCTGTTCTTTGGAATGTCTGATATTAGAGGTTCCACTGTACTCAACACAAAACATCTTTCCCTATAATAAAACTGCCAATTTCACTTAAATCTATACCTTTGTCTTCTGTGAAGTAAGTATCTCAAGTACTTCCTGATTCTTTGCTTGGTGAAGTACTGACTATAATAGTTTGGAAAAATGCATGTACTATTTTGAAATCTGAAAAGCATTGCTCCAAATATTTTAAATTACAAATTACTACTAATCTAATGACATTGAAATAATTGTAACTGATTATAATAATATGTAAAGTTCCTTACACTACCAACATTGGCACCATGTGTTACTAAGATATTAACAATATCCGTGTGACCTTCTCTTACAGCAACATGTAAAGGACTTATGCCCCACTGTAGTGAACAAGTTATGAAACAGTTTCATTACACATGAACATCATTTAATATAGTTGCACTACTTAAAATTATAAATACAAATTTCAAACACAAGTACATAAGCACATGTATCTATTACAATATCCTTACTACATCCTTTGTATTAGTATTGGCTCCATGTTTGACTAAGATATCAATAACACCAGCGTGACCTTTTTCTACAGCTACATTTAAAGGACTTTTTTTGCCCAACTGTAGTGAACAAGTTATGAAACAGTTTCATTACACATGAACATCATCTAATATAGTTGCACTACTTACAAATATAAATACAAATTTGAAACACTAGTATATAAGTACATGTACTTATTACAACTTCCTTACCATATCCTTTGTATCCACAATGCCACCATGTTTTATTAAGATATTAACTATATCCACGTGACCTTCCTCTGCAGCTACATGTAAAGAACTTCTGCCCAACTGTAGTGAACAAGTTATGAAACAGTTTCATTAAACATGAACATCATTTAATATAGTTGCACTACTTAAAATTATAAATACAAATTTCAAACACAAGTACATAAGCACATGTATCTATTACAATATCCTTACTACATCCTTTGTATTAGTATTGGCTCCATGTTTGACTAAGATATCAATAACACCAGCGTGACCTTTTTCTACAGCTACATGTAAAGGACTTCTGCCCAACTGTAGTGAACAAGTTATGAAACAGTTTCATTACACATGAACATCATCTAATATAGTTGCACTACTTACAAATATAAATACAAATTTGAAACACAAGTATATAAGTACATCCATCTATTACAAGTCCTTACCATATTCTCTGTATTTGTATTGGCACCATGTTCAGTCTAACAATTTAACCATCAACACACAGGTTCCAGTGGCAATACATAAGCTTACATGCATTGTAGGGGCATGAGGTTGGAGTTAATTAATAATGACATAGTTATGAATTTTATCTTTATACAACTCCCCCCAAACCTAACAGTCTGTGCACACCTGCGTAACCATCACGGTGTGTGAGGAGGATTACAATAGCTATTTCGGTTTTGCATTTGTGTTTTAGTGTAGATTAGCTGTTTAAACAATGGATATCCAATCATTAGGACAATTATGCATTGTACTAAGCATATGAATCTATTTCTATGTATCCAGATACTACTTCAATGTTTCAGCATGTGTACATCATTGAACAACCAAATCAAAATTGCAAAAAAAAGGTCTGTTATAGCAAGAAAAGTAAAGAACACTGAGGCTAGTGTCTACATGTGCACGAAAGTGTGAGATAGTACACTACAAACAAATTAATTAGAATTTTGTTGAAGCAATTATCAGAATACCCAACAATTATTGTGAACTGATTCGAAAACACAGAATCTGTTTGATTCGTAGCTTAAATAAATATAACTCAAAATAGCGTCAAAACAAGTGTTTAAACTTCAAATATACATTTCTTATTTTAGAATGTATTTTTTTATTTGATAATTTGAATATTTCTTTATAGTTTGTGGACACACAGAAACTGAACAGAAATTCTTAGTGAAATAAAAATGGTGTGAAGGAAGTTTCTTGCTCTATGTTACTGCCTATCTAGGCTTGCAGTGAGAAAAACAGTTACAATATTGAGGTTAGTGGAGGATCCAGAGGGGGTTTGTAGGTTTCAGTGGAACTCTTTTCTAGCCTCGCAAGCTCAATGAACTAGTGGCTGTAACCATGCTACACCATAAATATTGCTTTCGTAACATCAAAGAACTAGTAAGGACAGGCTGTACAGAATCAGCGAATGATTGTGAGAATGAAACGTATAAAAGTCAACAAATGTTTCTCAAGACATAGTCTATCAGACCAACCATGACAGAGGATTGACTTTTATGGTGAGAATCCATCAAAATGTGCTACAAGATATGCAATATGACCATAATTGTAGACTTTGTCAACCCACACCCTCAAAGAAGGCTTCTTTGCTTTACACACCAGAGCAAAAGATTGGTGGAAATTAATGACCACACCCCTATGAATAAGGAATCAATCACCTATATAAGTTTCACCACGCTTCGCCACCTCCTCAGTTTTTCTGAATCTGCCTCTGTCAGTTATTGTTATAAACATCTAGATACATGTATACTGCCTACTTGCGTGTATAACGAAACAGTGAGCTAATCTACTAATACTTCATATTTCACCAGAAACAAGCAAATACATATTCAAGTCATTACAGTGAATTGCTCTCTAGCAATATTCTATTAGCAAGCACATTTTTCCACTAATAATTATAACAGTCTTGATGTAGTTCATTGTGATAAATGCACATAATTTATTACCAAATAATGATCAATATAACTGACCGAATAATCGTAGTTAACATCAGCTCCACGATTTATTAATCCCTCAACAACAGAGGTGTTACCCGTCCTAACTGCTTCCAGCAAAGCCTTATTCTGTATGAAATAACAAAAGGATTAATTATTGTATTGACATACTGTTACATGTATATAACATGAGAATTATATTGAAATCATGATTATGTAACTTGATATTAAACACATACAGGATTTCCTTCTTTCTGGATTAGTCTTTCAATCACTTGGTCTTGTCTGTGGACTATTTCTGTCAGATCATCATCCTGTTCAGTGACAAACAAATACAGTTTTGACAAACATTTTATATATACAATGCAACAGTTCAAGTAAAAATAATATCAATAACATGAATACAAAGTGTCTATAAACCAAAGATTACACACATTAATCATAACAAATCCTAGCCCACTACACTAAATATAGTTATCAGTAAACAATAATTCAATACTTAGCCACCATTTTGTATGGGATTGGAGGAAGTGTACTTGTGAAAATAAACAGGCAATCCAGCTATATAGTCTCGTTCCCAGCAATGGCAACTCAATAACATCTAAAAACAGGAGATCTAACAATAACTGCACTCATTTTCTGATCTACAAATCTTAGCATAGCAGTAAACCAACATATATGCACTAGCAACAACAAACCAATTCAGAGCACAAGATCTTTTGCTCATGGAGAGCTAGAATATACAACACACAATCCTCTTGCTTTTTATAAAGAATTTAATGACAGAAGCTGGAAGAAGTCAATTGAATCCTCTAATTACATGACATCTTTGTGTTAAATACACAATTAATTTAGCTATCTCCCAATTGACTGGTATTCTAGTATTCTGGAATACAATGCCATTTGGTCTAAAATATTAATCAGAGATGCCAGATACTATTGTGGGTAGAGCTGGGCAATCTACCATTAATTAATAGACTACACCCATCATGAATCTCATCAGTGGATAAAGTCATAGGATAATGATAGTAAAATGTCATGCATAAAAATTCACTCAAAAATTAATCTTGTTCACTGTGAAATAATACAAATTTAGAAAGCTAGCACATCAAACATTCATCTATTACTTTTTACTGTGTAGCTATGTTTTTGTGTAAATTTTCTGCTTTTTATTTGCTAATAAATTGATCTAGTTATGCCTCATCAAAATTTCCTTGCTTTTCTTAGTGCTATGCCCAGTTGTTGAATATGTATGCAAGATAGTTACATGATTTCTGGTGCTTAGTCATAGCATAGCACATAAATAAAATATAATAAGCATGCTGAAAGAATAAACATTAATTTTACAAAAGTAAAGAGGAAAACAGATAACTAGTTATAGTAAACTGTATGCGTTAGATTGAGAAAGAATCCTCTCAATGATCAAACACATCCAAAGTGATCATGAAATATCATAGGACAATAAGTATGCTCTTGCTTTCAAATACATATATACACAATGGAGTAATGAATTGATCTACATATACCTGCTCTTGTGTGGAAATAGTCTTTACATTCACAGGTACTTCCTCATCATGTGTTTCCTTTCTATCTCCATCCTCTTCACTGAAAGACGTTAACTCTGTCTCTGATCTTCTGCTCACTGGTACATCTTCAGCAGACAGTTTCAAATTCTCCTCTTTAGTTGGTAATTTTTCTTCTGTGTTTTCCTCCCTATCTATCTCTGCATCCACTTCAGTTCCCAATTTTAAAAGATCATTAGAAAGTTCTACTACACTTACTCCTTGACTCTCAAGCAATGCTAGAACCTCCGGGTTTGTTAAATCTCTCACAACGGCAGGTGCGAAAAAAGATAGAACAGAATATGTGAGAATGATGCAGTTCCTTGATATGCTCACAATGTATATATGAGAAGGCCAATTAAATTGCTTCTCGACTAATTCTTTCCAGCTATAGATATTTCTATGATTCCAAGAAGCTTCCAGTCGAATTGTAAACTCAGGAAGGCCAATAGGTGAAGCTGGAGCAAGCTTAGGATGTTGTTTAAAGACATCAATAATTGTGTTGAAATTTGCCAGTCTAAGAAATTCGTCATGGTGCTCCTCATATTTTGTAATCTTGAATTGGAGCTCATCACTTTGAACCACTTTCTGAAATACTTTCAGAAGTTCGTAATTTAAGTAACCAATGAAATTCTTGTTAATAAGGTAGTTGAGAATACTTTGTGGTGTTAGTACTGATTCTAGCTTATCTAAGTGTTCTTGGACAGGTGGTGTGTTTTGTTTCTCAGAGCTTACAAACCAGTTGAGATGAAGTTTAAGTATACCAGTATCAACACCATTCAAAACACCATAGACTGATACTAGAAGACCTTCGAATTCTGCTTTTAATTTCTTGGCTTCTAAAACGATATTTGGTTCATCTGTTTCAACACAGACATTAATATCCGATGAATCTAGTGGAATAAAATCAGTTTATAATAGTGCTGTAAATCTAAACCCACAGTTGGAATTTCTAAACATTTCCTAAAGTTTTCTCATCGTTTCATTCTAACATGGATGGATTCCTTATCTATGAATATGCTTATTACACAAGCAGTTCATGCATAGGTACTGTATATAATCAGCTGTCTGGGTCCGTTACCCTGTAAGCTGACTTAGAACTTTAATAACTTGAAAGTGACAAGTTCTGCAACAGTGAAGTGGGTTAGAGTGAGAAATGAATGTTAGGGCTTCTCACAGAGGTTGCACTAGTTGCTTTGTAGGTTTTTGAAAGAAATCATGCCATATATATACAATCAACATTGTCCTCAACAAAATAATGTTAAACAACCATTGTACGGCAAATATTTTAGGTGAAGTGGGTATCCAGTACTACATATTACAGAATCTACTCTAATAAATGTAGTCTCATTGGTCAGCCTGTATTTGGGAGGGCCTGAATTAACAGTCTGGTGACTCGCGTCGACTTTCCATCACAAATAGATATACAATAATTGGAAAAGTCACGTGCATTCGCAAAACTGCAAATTACATTCTAACACTCACAAAAACATCTTTTCCCCACAAAAAGCTCTGTAATGCTTCTTCCTGTTTGGAGCTCAGTTCTTTAAATTTCAAACTTCAGAAAGCTCTAGAGACATATAGTGATGAATATTTAGCTAAACTGATGCAATTATATAGTAATTAACATTCCTCTAAGCTTCACGTGATAGCTATGATCTGCTTAACGCTGCACACATCCCCGCAACTTTCATGGAAAGTCAGTGACCCACACTGTTATTTACAGGCTGGCCAGTGAGACTAAATCTAACAGTGCAACAACAACAAATTATAAACCATAAAAACACACTTAATTCAGTTTCCATGTCTTCGGCTTCCAGTTTAGTGGCTTCTCTTTTCTTCTGAATCTTTTCAAGGATGTCCTTTAGAATCTCCAGCTCTGCCATGACCTGCAAAACTATTACTAGGCTTATAGGACTTTGGTCGATCTTAATCTCTACCCGATCCATGAGTATGTCTGCTGCTTCATATCCTTTCCTTCTACGTACTGCAATTTTGGTTTCTCTATCAATGATGCGTTTTGAAAATAGTTTTCCAGCAAAATCCAACAATACTTCATCAGCAGCACAGTTAAATACTCTACACAGTTCATTGTGGTGATCCCGCAGAACCTGGCTGTGATTTGACTTCACAACGACTTTAGGCTTATCCATTATAAACACCCCTGACAAGAAAGGCCGCGCCTTCCCTAATTTCCTGCTTTTCGTCCCCAGCCGCCCACGCCCTCTCGCTCGTTAAGGGCGTGGGCGGCTGGGGACGACTAGCTTTCCATACCGTGAATTTCATCAGCGATCCTACTTTTAATTCTAACTCCATGGTTCAACACTGATCCCTCGATTGACTGTAGTTATTAATAACATTTTTAAAAAAACATCTAACATAAATTTATAATGAAGAGAGTGTAGTTCTTTTTGTTTGTGACAAGTCGGGATGCCAGAACTCTACTATCAATAGTAAACCTCTCTTGTTTCCTTTGTACCACACCTCTTGTTCAAAGGAGTCGTCAATTACAAACACTCTCTCTTCTTGAAGTTCCCTGTGTTAAATGAAATGAAATTCTGACTAATAGTTAAAATTACAAACATGAATACTTATAAGTAAACTAGCTGTCTGAACTCAAATGATTATAGCAGAGTCTCTTTAACAAAGGACAACTCTGGATAGAAGTAAGGTGTTCTTTACATGATTGAAGGTGCAAAGAATAAGAAATGATATTGATGCGATTGTGTTATTCTTGTGATTATGTCTATATATTAAAAAGATCATATATGATGTATGACTTAAACTAAAACTCAAGAAGCGAGAGTAGACTACTGAAACTAAACATCAGTGTAGCTACCAAAAACAATAAAACAATTCATTTCCAAATACTAAACTTTTTGTTACCAAATAATACTGTTAAACTCATGCATGGTACATACATACATGTATATACATGTATATACATGTATATGTGATTGAGTGATACAATTCAATTCTGTATGTTAATGTCCTCCGCTCCTTAAAACCTCACTATCCCACCATTTTGTATACAAGACCAACAAAATGTGTCAAGGATGAAGGACAAATAAGCACACGAGCTAGATGTACATTGTACATGTACATGTACAACAAGTTCTTTTTCCATTTGTACACAGCATGCACAAATTCTTACTCACTTTGTCTCTTCAGCCACTCTAACTCTCAGACTTCCTGATGATAATTTAAGAAGAAGAAGAGCTCTGAGTCTTGTATTAGTTGGACCAACATGAGATGGTATGTGTAGTGAAGTAGGAAGATAGAGAATACGAGTCTACAGATACAGAATAATAAAATAATCATTTCATCAAACACTGGTTTTCAGATTGGTGAAAATTTCCACATGCAAATTCAAGCAATGCCTCTCTTTAAACTCTCATTACATGTATATTACTATTTTGTACTGGACACAGCTAAAGGAATACATACAAACACCAACAAATGTTCTATCTGCATAACACCGGCTTTGGACTAAAAATGGTGGAATTATAGTGAGTGTTAAAAGAGAGGGTGGTGATATCACAGAACTCATTATCCATTTACATGTATTTGTCACTAAGAATCCTTTATTGCTCTATGGAAGCATTCATTCACTCGCTATATCGCTATATATTCCACTAGTTATCCATCAATAAATGCAATCTTATGCTCATTTATTTGTCCATTCCTCAAGTTCATCACTCCATCAATCCATTCCAACCATATTTATACTTACCTCTCCTCTTCTGCATTTTGCTGCAGATACAAACTCAGCAATGAGATCACATAATTTGGGGGTCATGTGACAATTGTAGGAATCTCTTTCTCCATTAGAGTACAGCATCCAAACGGACTTTTCTTGATTAGAAGAGTTCAAGAACCCAACTTCTTCATCAAGTACAGAAAATAATTCACTAACAGGAATTGAGGTAAAAGAGAATAAATTACATAAACATCATATATTTGAGTACACAGATACATGCACATAGCTTCCAAAAAATACATAAATTATATGTGACTATATATAGACAGAAAATTCAGGCACTAAAAGATGATTAATTTTAAAGAAGTCTATTTGGCCATTTTGAATAAGAATCAACTAGAATGTAAATTTGGTAATTAGAAACAGCAAGCAACGCCCCATAGAAATACCAAATTCTAGTACTTATTGAATTTGATCATTTCCCATGCAATTGATATTCTTATTCACAGACACATTATATACTGTAATTAAATTGTGACTGAATTTGCAAAAAAAGGTCCTGGCCCTACTTGATCAAATGCTTACTTCCAATTAATTAGGACTAGAACAGATAACTGATTATTCGCGAGCTGAACATCTGGATCTATTCCAGATACTCGTTTAATGTTTTTGCATGACAGAAAAAACCAAACACGTGAAATCGAAACTGCAATAAAATGGCGGCCGGTTGTTGAGTGTCTTGCCACATTTTACCAGCTTTTTTGGCTTGTAGAGTGCAGAACGATCTGTAAAAACACCAATGCTGCTTGTATAAACATCTATTGCAGTTGAAGTGAGGTAATATGTATATTTCAGGGCAAACAAGTCATGAAATTTTAGAGCAATGACATTTAGTATCCTGAAAGAGCTATCATTAAGGTTCTAATTTTGTTGGCTTCCTGTACAAGATGGCCTAATAGTGAGAGTTAAAATTGACTGTTTGATGAGGTCCCTTTGAAAATTTGGCCACATATTACAAATATTCAATTACATGTAATTACATTACATGTACACACATTTATGTAGTAATATTCCCACTTAACCTGCTTATGAAGTGTATATTTCACAGTTAATAAGAATTGGTAGGATATGCAATTCTTTTAAAGATTTTACAGACATAAGTTAATATAATTATCAGGCCGGGAGCTGTTAGTAAACTTACTCAACAGTTTCAGAGTCCACCTCATGTTCCACCCACTCAACAACAAACACAGCCTCGTATTTTAGTACATATTTTAAAAGTAAGAAGAGTTGATTGTAAAAATAAAATCAACAATAAACCGAGTGTTTCAGGTCAACCATGATTACTGAATGCCAGACACCACACCCTTCTGAAAACATTCATAGGGATACGTTTTTCTCACACATCTTATTTTTATTTATAGTGTTTAATGTACTTTAATATATAATTATAAGTTAACTACCCATTTAATACAACAAGGATTCAGGTATACTAAGCTATGTTTTATCTTTAAAACGTTTTTAGAATACATGCACCTATTTTTGTCTAAATTTAATTGTAGTGTACACAAACATATCAAGAAAAGTATTTGCTTGTGTTTAATGTTAGGCTAGGCTTTGACAAGAAATGTGACTATTAGATGTGCTAGGCATTGAATAGTACTTATCATTCTAAATTATAATCGGTACTAATCAGTGCTTCTTTTGTGTGTTGCATGTGTAGTCCAGATTGCCAGCTGCTTTTATAAGAGCAGGTGCTTAGTGTAGCTCACTGCTCAGGCTGTGCACTGTGACCAACTTAAGATTACAGCAGCTCTGTGCTTCTCTTCTTTGTTTGTGAGTTGCATTATGTTATGTACTCGTTATATAAATATACTTATTATTATCACTGCAAAAATAAAATGTTAAAATAACTAATTTATTGGTTAGTACAGTTGCAAGGATCTTGTATTTTAATTGGTCATGTTGACTGCATGGTGATATGTATGTTGTTATAATCCAATAATTGTAATTTTAATTTCCCTATCTAGTCTAATAGATATACAAAGAAGCAGATGAATATTTTAATGATATTATTTTGGGTTTCCAAACCTTCTTTGTGCATCTAATATGAGATATTAGGCATGATAATTGATACATATATACCTTTTACGTATTTTAATATAATTAATACAAAGTAACTATGGTGTTAGATGTATGTATACTGAACAACCAACTAATTGTTAAAACCTTGCAACTGTACTAACCAATACACATTATGTTATTTTAAAAATTCTGTTTTTGCAGTGTATATGGACACTGGATGATTGGGGAGAGTTGGCTAGCCATCACAGATTTTTAACCCACCATTCCCGGTTCTCAAGACCTGACATCTGGTGTTCCATTTTTACTTAATTTTCTAAGCCATTGTGGCTGCTTATTTTCTAAGCCATTGTGGCTATTTATTTTCTAAGCCCTTTTGGCTGCTCATTTTTAAAGCCGTTGTGGCTGCTTCTTTTCTAAGCCATGGTGGCTGATTATTATTTTTCTGAATCATTGTGGCTGATTATTTTTCTAAGCCAAAGTGGCTGCTCTAATGTTTTCTAGATCCTTTGTGGCTGTGCTTAATAAAGCCATTGTGGCTGCTTGTTTGTGTTGTGTGTATGCTTGTCCATGCCTATTGCTAGCATGCTGGCATATGAAATTTCATGTATATATGCATACTACATATATACATGAACAGTCTATGCATATGATATATAAAAGTACAAGTACACGTATATACATGTACATGTACACATACTTACGTACATGTGAGTATAGAATACCTTCTAATCTAATCTTATCAACTTCTTTCTCTATTTTTCTTATTTCAGATTCCACATCTGTGTCTTCAATATTCCACCATGGTTGTGCTCTTAATCCTGCTTCATTGATTACAGATCGTTGCCATAGCGATGGAAACAGCTTCAGTATATAAAGCATGTGCCTATACATGTAATTAAAAGACTAATTAATACATGTAAAAAGTAGGTATTTATAATCAATAAACTAAACATTTATATATAATTACAATTTATGGACATGACAAATTCATTGGCTTCCTGTACCAAGGTTTTAGCCAGAGCTCAGAGAATGAAAGGTGCCAATCTCAAAAGCATGACCACGTCAAAAGCCTAATTGTATTCCTATAACCACATCAATAGAATCGTGACAAGGAAAGAGGATGGGCCAATCCCCTTTGGCTAAAACCCTGTGTACAATACAGATAACTAGTGATCAATAAGTGTACAATTATTATATTCATTATAGAGCAGTTTAGGAGCCAAAAGTAGCATCCAACACTGAGAACATAATAAAAAAACATTTTCAATAAAAAAGATAATGTAGGGATGTCAAAACCCAAAAAGTACTTACATGTACACCGATATAAAGCAAAATACAAAGAACTGTACTTATGTAGGGTTATATGGAAGTGGTTTGTTTAATTTTGGGTACTACATTAACCTCCCGACCTTGTTCGCATTTTTATTTTTTGGGTTTTGACATCCCTACATCTTCATTTATTTTTAATGAAAATGTTTTTTTACTCTGATATTTTTAATTAACCACCTTTACATAATCAGATGGGAAAGAGAGGCAGACATAACTTTCACAATACTAGATTACAATTGTACCCATAGAGATAACTAGAACACTTACACTTATCTAATGCATCAAAGTTACCATTGCCTGCAGAAGCAAATTTTAGATATAACAGTGTATGTGAAATTTAGGTTCTGCATAATTAATATACGTCACAGCATGAGGTTCACCGACCCATAGGGCCAGTTACCTCGGTTAGCTAGCAATTTTTACTGAAACCTTAACCTTCCATGACAGAAGTAACTGGCTATGGCTTGGTAGACCACACCCTTGTCTTTATGGCATATAGTATATTAATTACGGAACCTAAACACCACTTATACAAATATAATCAGTAATTATGAATAATCTCAGCAGAAGAACTCATCAGTGTAGGTGTGTAAATATTAGCACATTGCATTTACTAAAAACAACTAATTGGTGCAAACAATAGTCACCATACACTACATACCATCAAAGATTTCATGAACTCTCTCATACTGTTCCTTTTGAATCTTTTTAGGAATGTCTTGCAGACCCTCCAATTCTTCACTGATTAGAATAATTACATTCATGTGCTCAGGACGTTGATCAATTTTTTTATGCTCCCTTAGTAGCCAATATTTCACTCTTGGTAGGCATATCGATGGACAGTTATCATTGTTGTGTTACGTAGAAGTGGCCAATGCCTTACACAGCCATTGTTGCTCTTCTGGATAACACCCACTATCAGTCGCGCCCCTTTTTGTGCTCGTCAAAATAATCAATTGCATCAACTGTAAACATGAAACTATAATTACAATGCAACATAAAAATAATCGGTTCACAAAACATTTGAACTGAGTATCTTAATAAAAAACATAGACCTAGACCTATAACCTATATGTATAATTACACAACTTCTAATCAAATTTCTAAACAAATTTCTAATTATTAAATACTCTTCTTAGAGACAGTACTTTACTCGTACTCAAGCTATAGTAACAATGTCTTTTAATTTATCTCAGTTTTTTGAACGATATCCTCTAACGGTGTGCTATGTGAACTAGTTTCAGTTGATTTGCTATCAACAGAACGAGAAGATTGACTAGAGTGACTGGAAATCTTAGAGTGGTAATCCGATTCAGAGGACACAATATCAGAGGAAGTCCCATAATGAGAACCAGAATCTGATGTTTTATAAGAGTGATAACCAACAAGACGGGAAGAAACAGGTACCTCCAATAGCTGCAATATTAACCATTTATAGAGATGATAAATATATAATATAACAACTAATAATATGTGATAAATTATTAAGTCTACATAGGTTTGTGATAACAGTTAAAAAGTGAATTGAATTAGACAAAAATAATAAACACTTTATATAAGTTATTAATTAATCTCAACAACTTAGAGAATTAAGGAGACTGTGTTAAAGCTACAATTCTGATGGAGGCGCTCATATGGACTTAGAACGAAAATATTAAAAAAAAATACATATGAGAAATGTTTAATGTCTCATGGTTGCTGCTTTTTTTCTCTAAATTCTGAGGACACCTGGGATGTTAATGAAAGCTCACACTGGTAGACTATTATTTCTATTGCTTCACTACTGAAAGATTGAAGCAGTGGAGCTCACAAACATGTAGAGCACAGTAGAGTAACACCCAAACAATAATCACATTATTATATATAATATACAGCAAGTAGTGTTGCATAGTATTTCAGCATTCACAAACAGTATGAATGAAGTGTTTTGAGGTATATTTCAAAGGGACCAGGCTGAGCCAAATGAACTACATGTATAGATCTTCTCTATTTGCAGTGCAATTTTGAATGCCATACCCTCATCAACATGGTAGAGGAAAATATACATGTACCACAGTGGTAAGGGTACTGTGCAGAAAGCATTCATCTTTATATGTAATGGTTACACTGTGATTTGAATATAGTTAATACAGTAAGTCAAAATAATTTCATGTGCATGCTTCAATGCAAACTGTAGCAAATACAATATGAATAAATACAATTAATGAAATACTTTCAAATAAATTATTACATTCTGGCACACAAAGCACACCAAAACTTTTTGGGCTAATTAATTATTCATAGAGGGGGTGGTCAATTATTACACATCCTTGATTAGTCAATACATATAATCTGTTGGGAACAATTATAATAACAATTTTGGTTAACTAAAATAACTATGAAAACAATAAACGTGTTCCTGACGTAACGTGTATAACACTGAGATGAGACTAATTAACTCAGAGGCACGATTGGTAGGTCATGCTAAGTCAGCTTATGGTGAGACACCTGCCTAAGCATGCCATTGATGTCGGTATGACCACTCTCTACAGCCAGATGTAAAGCACTTTTGCTTTTCTGCAGTATCATTAATATATCTTCTAACAGTTGCATTAATTAATATTCATGTATATAATTACACAACTTGAGGCACAGTGCGTAGGCACATATTACAAGTCACTTACCCTAACCTTTGTATCCATGTGCATATATGCACCATGTTTTACTAAGACCTCAAGAACATCAGTGTGACCTTTCTCTGTAGCTAGATGTAAAGCTGTTTTTCCATCCTGTAGTGAACAAGTCATGAAACAGTTTCATTACACATGAACATCATCTAATATAGTTGCACTACTTAAAAAAATCATAATTACCCCTTTGAAGAACAAGTATAGATAAGCACATGTATCTATTACAAGTCTTACCTTATCCTTTTCATTTATGTCCATATGTAAACCTTTTTTTAGTAAGATATCTACAACATCAGTGTGACCTTTCTCTGCAGCTAGATGTAAAGCTATTTTTCCATCCTGTAGTGAACAAGACATTAAACAGTTTAATTATACATGAACATCATCTAGTATAGTTGCACTACTTAAAATTATAATTACACTTTTGAAACACAAGTATAGATAAGCACATGTATCTATCACAAGTCACTTACTTTATCCGGTATATACATGTCCACATATGAATCATGTTTTACTAAGACATCTACAACCTCAGTGTGACCTTTCTCTGCAGCTAGATGTAAAGCTATTTTTCCATCCTGTAGTGAACAAGACATTAAACAGTTTAATTATACATGAACATCATCTAGTATAGTTGCACTACTTAAAATTATAATTACACTTTTGAAACACAAGTATAGATAAGCACATGTATCTATCACAAGTCACTTACTTTATCCGGTATATACATGTCCACATATGAATCATGTTTTACTAAGACATCTACAACCTCAGTGTGATCTTTCTCTGCAGCTACATGTAAAGCTGTTTTCCCATCCTGTAGTGAACAAGACATTAAACAGTTTAATTATACATGAACATCATCTAGTATAGTTGCGCTACTTAAAATTATAATTACACTTTTGAAACACAAGTATAGATGAGCACATGTGTCTATCACAAGTCACTTACTTTATCCGGTCTATACATGTGCATATATGAATCATGTTTTACTAAGACATCTACAACCTCAGTGTGACCTTTCTCTGCAGCTAGATGTAAAGGTGTTTTTCCATCCTGTCGTGAACAAGACATTAAACAGTATCATTACTCATGAACATCATCTAATATAGTTGCACTACTTAAAATTATAATTACACCTTTGAAACACAAGTATAGATGAGCACATGTGTCTATCACAAGTCACTTACTTTATCCTCTCTATACATTGTGATATATGAATCATGTTTTACTAAGACATCTACAACCTCAGTGTGACCTCTCTCTGCAGCTACATGTAAAAGGGTCTTTCTATCCTGTAGTAAACAAGACATTAAACAGTTTCATTACACATGAACATCATCTAATATAGTTGCACTACTTAAAATTATAAATACAGTAAAACCCCTCTAAAGAGGACACTAGTATTGGGATGGCCCTTTTTGTCCACTATAACAAAGTTTCCTTATCTCACGATAAGACAGGGCATGCGTATGTGCAGCTCACACTAGTAGCTTTCATGCTAAGTTTTTATGGCTAGTCGATCTATAAACTGGACCTCAAGAAACTGAAATGTTGGAAGTAAATTTGTATATAAGAGAATACCATGTTACCAAAGTAGTATGAGAAGCAACTTGTGGCGAGGTGCTACATTTGAAGATGGTACACAGTAATAAAAAAAAGGAGATTTGTTGTGCCTGTTCTAAACTAGAGAGTTATTCAGTCTCGAGCTCTTGCTGGACAAATGTAACATAGGACCCAAAATTAAACAAACTTCTTCCATATAACCCTACATAAGTACTTAACCACTATAAAGCAAAATACAAAGAGCTGTACTTATGTAGGGTTATATGGAAGTGGTTTGTTTAATTTTGGGTCCTATGTTAGCCTACCAACCTTGTTCACATGCTTTTTGGGCTTTGACGTCCCTACATCTTCTTTCATTTTTACTGAAAATGTTTTTTATTATTCTTGCATATACTTTTGTTGCATGTTGTTTTTAAAACTTTCAAACAAGTATAGAGGTTATTTATTTGTATTATTGTATAAAGAAAGTATTGTATAGTCCTAAATTTTTGCGGGCTATAAATTTCCCTTTTTCATGAAGACTTACGAACTGTAAAACTTTGATTCGAAAACAAAATGGTCACGTGTGTGATCATTTTTGGTGAACGTGAAAATTTTATCATGAAATAGTTGAATATTGTCAAAACACTAAAATTTTACTTGCAAACATTTAGGGCTATACAGTATGACTGGCATCCATTGTACAGAGTAGCGAAGTGTCCATACATGAGGGGTTGTGACAGTATTGAGTTCAAAGGCACGTCACTCAGGACTGTGGCACCTTTCTGTTATATAGTACATGTTTGCAACTCTCCCTTTGAAATAAGCACATGTATCTATTACAACTTTCCCACAATATCAAATTTATTCATATATGGCACCATGTTTTAGTAAGATATCACAACAGCTAAATGTAAAAGACTGCTTCTATCTTGTAGAAACAGTTTCATTACACATGAACATCATCTCATATAGTTGCACTACTTGAAATTATAAATACACCTTTGAAACACAAGTATACAAGCACATATATCTATTACAAGTTCCTTACCATATCCCACAAATCTGTAGAAGCATCGTGTTTTAGTAAGATATCCACAATGTCTTTCTGACCTTTCTCTACTGCTACTTGTAAAGGCGCTCTTCTATCCTGTAGTGAACAAGACATTAAACGTTACAAATTATAAAGTCCATTTGGAAACACAATTATACAAGTACATGTATCTATTACAAGTTCCTTCCTTTATAAATATTATGTCAATAATGATACCCAAACAGATAGTTACCACTAGCAAGCATGTGCCCTGAATTACTAAAGATATTGCGTCTCTCATTAGAAAGAAAGTATCCTTTTATCATCAAGCTGTTCACTCCAACTCAACATGTGCCTGGACTAAATATAAACATTCTAGAAATTCTGTTATTGGTGCTTCAAGATCTGAATATAAACATTCTGTTGTTGGTGCTTTAAGATCTGCCAAATCAGATTTTCGACTCTCTTTTTCTGGTAGTCGGCAAATTCCCAAAAAATTCTGTTCGCTATAATTATACATCTACCTCTGGCCGCAGACAGCTTGTGCCAGATACACTTTATTTCAATAATAAACAAGCTCATAATGATTTTACCAAAACTGATCTACTTAACTCCTATTTTTGTTCTTACTTCTCTCAGACTCATCCCTCATGCTTTTCTTTACCACCTCCTTTTCCTCCCAATACTCTTTCAATATATAAATGGCTCTACCAACGCTGTTTTAAATTGCTTACTAATTTAAAAGCCAACACGGCCACAGGCCCCGATGTTATTTCAAGTCTAACAATTCGACATACTGCCCCTTCCATTACTTCTTATATCACTGAAATGTTTAACAAATCCCTATCCTTTGGCTATATTTCCAGTGAGTGGAAAATGTCGTATATTACCCCCATTTACAAAGATGTCGACCCTGCTCAAGCATGTAACTACAGACCAATATCCTTTTGTCCAAAATTTTGGAAAGAATTGTACATAATGAAGTGTCTTTTTTCATTCACACTCGCTCCCTCATATCTGACTGCCAGTTTGGTCATCGTCCAGTTAGTTCTACACAGGAAGCTCTTCTCCATGTCTCACATGACTGTTACAAGCCACTTGATAAAAGGGTGTCCCCTGATGTGATCTTTTTTGACCTCTCTAAAGCATTTGTCACGTTTCACATTTGTTACTTCTCTTCTATCTTCATAAGATTGGTATTACAGGCCTTCTTCATCGTTGGTTTAAGGATTACTTTTCAGGAAGGAAACGGTGTGTCGTTTTAAAGGGTCAGAGCTCATCACCCCAAGATGAATCTTCTGGTGTTCCAGGAGGTTCCATCCTTGGTCCACTACTTTTTTTCCATTTATACGAATGGCTAATTCTAAGTTCCTTTAATGAAGGTACTAAGTTGGTTCTTAATACTGATGACATCGTGTTATATAAGCCATTGATGGCAGCTAGACATCTTTGCTATCTCTAAGTGGATCAAGATGAACGGCCTTGTCATCAATCAAAACAAGACCAAATCCCTTGTTATTTCAAGGTCAAGAATCCCACCTAAACATAACCTTACACTTGATGGCCGTGTGATTAAAGCCGTCTCATCTTATTATTATCTTAGAGTTACTCTATGTTCTGACCTATCTTGATTGATTTAACATGTAAAAAAGCTTAAAAGAAACTTTTTTTTATATATCAACAGTTTCATTGTGTTCCCACTCAAGTTGTTACTAACTTTTATAAGCAATTAGTTCTTCCTCAACTGAAATATTGTAGCTCTGTTTGAGATCCTTATAAAAAGAACCAAATTAATGCCCTATAAAGTGTTCAGTCTTTTGCCAAAAACACTCCGTTGGTATTATGCTCGCTTTAATGTGTGTACTCTTTTTTTTATTAGTGGTATTACTTTGTGGAATTCCCTACCTTCTTTTGTTGTCTTGTCATCCACGCTTACTTCATTAAAATTAATTATATGTTGTAACTTTTTTTTGATGTGTATTGTTTCCCAGGGAAGCCATTTCATTAGTTCTGTGCTATCTGGCCTACCCATTGTCATTCAAATGGCATAAAATATTGTTTAAGAAAAAAACAATTATTCAACAAAGGGAGGTCTTAAAAGACTCCTGTAAAAGAGTTAAACGTGAGAAAACACTTGAACACGTGTGAATCTCGTGCACAACACATGACTTGAAATAGGTGGTAACTTTCATGGCAAGAATGCGCTATTAGCCAGTGCTTGATGTTTGTAACAAGAACTACCTCAATTGTGTTTTATTTAATGCAGTGCTTTGCTAGCAATAGCCATGAACCGTGGAAGCTATGTTTAGATGTGTCTAGTTGTCCACATGCAGGAGTTTTCTCAAGTCTGGAAACAGTAATGTGAGTGATATAAATTCTCATACCCTTATAACTGAAAAATGTTAACAAAAGCCTATTGTATTTCTGCTCCTTGTATAATCTGAAGTCTGCCAGTTGCTTGTTTCAGCCAAAAATGTTTATAGTTTTACCAAATATTTGCAAACACACAGACACACAATATCATTACCATACCCTTCTGCCTACACTAAGATGGAAGAATAATGAACAAAAGTTCATTATAACTGAACATCATCAAATTCTAATTACATACTATACTGGTACTAATCAAATATAACATTGAAAGTTTCTGACATAATAAAACACTCGTTTGGTTACTTTCATAGACAAAGTGCTATAATCTTTTATTACCTTCATACTGTAGTAATGTTGAAACATTGTATTCCTAGCTAGTAATGTTATGAAAATATGTGGTGTTTCTACTCATGTAGTATACAAATCTGTTTATCATGTCTTAAAAATCAATATAATTATTATGTGTCTAAAATAAACTTACTGTCTCATCACAGTAGTTAACATGAGCTCCACACTTTATTAGTCTCTCAATAATAGTGATATCATTCAATTTTACTGCTTCTAGCAAAGCTCTATTCTAAACAAAGTAACAGAATATTACTCGCAATTTGTAGTAAATTGTACAATAGTATTGTTATTAATGTTTCTTATACCACGGTGCATGGGTGATGGCTATGGTAACCTTTGATGTACAGCAGGTGATATATCCCCAAAATATGCCTGTAGACAGGGAGATTTATCTAGCCACTAATTACATTTTCTGTTTTCGTAGTAAACACTAATTAGTGCCATACTATGGCTTCTACTTGACAACAGGGGTGTTTAATTGCATACATTTGTGTTACCATGGTATAAAATACATATATATTATATTGCCCTGTTTTGAGGCAGTTATGGGCATATAACACCTTTTAAATAATTGGTCTCGGGCTACACCCTCAATCTAATGCGTGTTATATGCCCATAACTGCCTCCAAACAGGCCTATATCCTATATTAATTACAGTAATCTGTACATTGTGAACTGAGATACAATTCATCTATGTTTATGTATTGGGTTTAGTCTGGTTGTCTCCAGTTACTTGCTATATAAGTCCTGTCTGTTTTCTGTTTTGTGGTCTTACTCTTTTATGCCATACATGTTGTGCTGATTATTTTACAAATCCAATTTCTAAATAAGGAATCATGTAAATTAATGACATAGGAATTGGATTTTAGATTGTAAATATAGTTTATTGGTATTTCAACCTACAGGATTTGCCCCTTTCTTGATTAGACTTTCAAGTTCATCAACTTCTTCTTTTAGACTAATTACATTCACAAGATGATCATCCTGTTGATAATAAATACAAGTTTAGTCAAACATGTTATAAACATTTACAATTAATATCTAAACATGAATATAGTAACATGTAACACAATACATTATCAGTGTATGACACATACTGTGAAAACATAGAATAGCAGCATGCACCATTTGGATAGGTGCTTGTGTACTTTGCCCAGAGGTGTCATTTATTCAGGGGTATGTAGGACACATACTGTGAAAACATAGAATAGCAGCATGCACCATTTGGATAGGTGCTTGTGTACTTTGCCCAGAGGTGTCATTTATTCAGGGGTATGTAGTTTTGATTGCAATCTTATAGATGATCACAAAGGATTTCTTTATGGAATGCAGTACACAAATTATTATAATCCTACATGTTTAAAAATACTGATCATAAAAGGCATTGCAGTAAGAATGAATGCACTAAAGTGCAGAAACCTTCGCTAAAAAGATGCTACTATGAATGTATGCTTCTCAGCATAAACAATCAACAATGAAACAGGGAGTCATGGGCGTTCCTCATCAACTCAGATTCATATCTTCTCAGAACTGGTGACAAGACTTCACAGATAGCTGAAGAAACACTTGTTACGACGAGGCCCAAAAAACAAAGACCACATTAAACCTTTCTATATAGAATCTTCGACAAAATGCGTATGCATGCTCGATTACTATAACCTCTGCCTACGTTCGGATTAACCAATTTAACTAACACTATCTTTCAATATCCACACCGTAACTATCATCCATTGTGTAAAGAATAGAAGCATCTGTATTTAAGAGGGTGTGAACACATTGAAGATAAGTCTGTACAAAGGATTGTCCATTGTATCAAGGAATGTACATTATTGGAGGTTCCACTGACTTAAAAAAAACCTGTGCTAAATTTCCATTAAACTTACCTTTCTTTTCTGTGAAGTAAGTATCTCAAGTACTTCCTGATTCTTTGCTTTGTGAAGTACTAACTATATTAGTTAGAAAAAAATGTTATTTAATTACTTTAAAAATGAAATGTATTATTGAAAACATTTTAAATTTACAAATAAGCTCATACTACAATCCAATAACATAGAAATGCTTGCAACCGATTATAATATTATGTAGAGTTCCTTACACTATCTACATCGGCACCATGTGATACTAAGATATCAACAATGTCAGCCTGACCATTCGATGCAGCTACATGTAAAGGATATCTGCCTTCCTGTAGTGAATAAATAATAAAACCAGCTTCATTACACATGAACATCATCTAATATAGTTGTACTACTTACGAATATAAATACAAATTTGAAACACAAGTATACAAGCACATGTATCTATTACAAGTTCCTTACCCTATCCTTTGTATGCACATTGGAACCATGTGTTATTAGTATATTGACAATGTCAGTGTGACCTTTCTCTATAGCTACATGTAATGGACTTCTTTCATCCTGTAGTGAATAGGCCAATAAACATTTTCATTACACATGAACATCATCTAATATAGTTGCACTACTTACAAATATAAATACAAATTTGAAACACAAGTGTATAAGCACATGTACTTATTACAAGTTCCTTACCCTACATTTTTATTACACATGAACATCATCTAATATAGCTGCGCTACTTAAAATCATACAAACTTCTTACCCTATCTTTTGTATTGACATTGGCACCATGTCTCACTAAGATATCAATAACATCAGTGTGACCTTTTTCTACGGCTGCATGCAATGGGCTTCTTTTATCCTGTAGTGAACAAGACATCGAACAGTTTCATTACACATGAACATCATCTAATGTAGTTGCACTACTTACAAATATAAATACAAATTTGAAACACAAGTATATAAGCACATGTACTTATTACAAGTTCCTTACCCTACATTTTTATTACACATGAACATCATCTAATATAGCTGCGCTACTTAAAATCATACAAGTTTCTTACCCAATCTTTTGTATTGACATTGGCACCATGTCTCACTAAGATATCAATAACATCAGTGTGACCTTTTTCTACGGCTGCATGCAATGGGCTTCTTTTATCCTGTAGTGAACAAGACATCAAACAGTTTCATTACACATGAACATCATCTAATGTAGTTGCACTACTTACAAATATAAATACAAATTTGAAACACAAGTATATAAGCACATGTACTTATTACAAGTTCCTTACCCTACATTTTTATTACACATGAACATCATCTAATATAGCTGCGCTACTTAAAATCATACAAGTTTCTTACCCAATCTTTTGTATTGACATTGGCACCATGTCTCACTAAGATATCAATAACATCAGTGTGACCTTTTTCTACGGCTGCATACAAAGGGCTTCTTTTATCCTGTAGTGAACAAGACATCAAACAGTTTCATTAGACATGAACATCATCTAATGTAGTTGCACTACTTACAAATATAAATACAAATTTGAAACACAAGTATATAAGTACATGTACTTATTACAACTTCCTTACCCTATCCTTTGTATCCACAATGCCACCATGTTTTATTAAGATATTAACAATATCCACGTGACCTTCCTCTGCAGCTACATGTAAAGAACTTCTGCCCAACTGTAGTGAACAAGTTATGAAACAGTTTCATTAAACATGAACATGATCTACTATAGCTGCGCTACTTAAAATCATACAAGTTTCTTACCCGATCTTTTGTATTGACATTGGCACCATGTCTCACTAAGATATCAATAACATCAGTGTGACCTTTTTCTACGGCTACATGTAAAGGACTTCTGCCCAACTGTAGTGAACAAGACATCAAACAGTTTCATTAGACATGAACGTCATCTAATGTAGTTGTACTACTTACGAATATAAATACAAATTTGAAACACAAATATATAAGCACATGTATCTATTACAAGTTCCTTACCCTATCCTTTGTATCCACATTGGAACCATGTGTTATTAGTATATTGACAATGTCAGTCTGACCTTTCTCTGTTACTAGATGTAATGGACTTCTTTCATCCTGTAGTGAATAGGCCAAAAAACATTTTCATTACACATGAACATCATCTAATATAGTTGCACTACTTAAAATATAAATACAAATTTGAAACACAGGTATATAAGCACATGTACTTATTACAAGTTCCTTACCCTACATTTTTATTACACATGAACGTCATCTAATATAGTTGCACTACTTAAAATTGTAATTACAAATTTGTTTGATTCCTTCATAACAACACAACTTTAAACATTTTCAATGAACTTACTGTCTCATCACATTAGTTAACATTAGCTCCACACTTTATTAGTCTCTCAATAATAGTGATATTATTCAATTTTACTGCTTCTAGCAAAGCTCTATTCTAAACGAAGTAACAGAATATTACTTATAATAATGTAAAATAATTACAACATAAGAATTGCATTTAGACTTGAAATAGTTTATTGGTATTTTAACCTACAGGATTTGCCCCTTTCTTGATTAGACTTTCAAGTTCATCAACTTCTTCTTTTAGACTAATTATATTCACAAGATGATCATCCTGTTGATAACAAATACAAGTCAGTCCAACATGTTACAAATAAAATCTACCACATGAATACAATTAATAACAGCCACACGATACATGGTCAGAATTATACAAAGTCACATTTATAAAGTGACTATAGTACACACAGTGGAACCTCTGAACAGATGCTTGTGTCTTTTGTATAGAGGTGTCCAAAGGTTTGTTTTTATTTCCATCATATTAACACAAAAGAGCAGTAGGAACTATTACACATAATTTTTATTATTACTACCTTATATTATTATTACGTTATAGGAGTAACTTTGCTGGACTTCCAATATACAAATATTTTGTCCATTGCGCTGAGAATAGAGGTGTCCATATTTCATGATTACATTTAAGTTAATTATTGATGGTTAGTATACGCACAAATGATAATCGCTTGTATCAGGTGTCTGCTCTTTGGAATGCCTGATATTAGAAGTTCCACTGTACTCAACACAAAACATCTTTCCCTATAATAAAACTGCCAATTTCACTTAAATCTATACCTTTGTCTTCTGTGAAGTAAGTATCTCAAGTACTTCCTGATTCTTTGCTTGGTGAAGTACTAACTATAATAGTTTGGAAAAATGCATGTACTATTTTGAAATCTGAAAAGCATTGCTCAAAATATTTTAAATTACAAATTACTACTAATATAATAACATTGAAATAATTGTAACTGATTATAATAATATGTAAAGTTCCTTACACTATCCACATTGGCACCACGTGTTACTAAGGTATTAACAATATCCACATGACCTTCCTCTACAGCTACATGTAAAGAACTTCTGCCCCTCTGTAGTGAACAAGTTATGAAACAGTTTCATTACACATGAACATCATCTAATATAGTTGCACTACTTACAAATATAAATACAAATTTGAAACACAAGTATATAAGTACATGTACTTATTACAACTTCCTTACCCTATCCTTTGTATCCACATTGCCACCATGTTTTATTAAGATATTAACAATATCCGCGTGACCTTTCTCTACAGCAACATGTAAAGGACTTCTGCCCCTCTGTAGTGAACAAGTTATGAAACAGTTTCATTACACATGAACATCATCTAATATAGTTGCACTACTTACAAATATAAATACAAATTTGAAACACAAGTATATAAGCACATGTATCTATTACAATATCCTTACTATATCCTTTGTATTAGCATTGGCACCATGTTTTATTAAGATATTAACAATATCCGCTTGACCTTTCTCTACAGCAACATGTAAAAGACTTCTGCCCAACTGTAGTGAACAAGTTATGAAACAGTTTCATTACACATGAACATCATCTAATATAGTTGCACTACTTACAAATATAAATACAAATTTGAAACACAAGTATATAAGTACATGCATCTATTACAAGTTCCTTACCATATTCTCTGTATTTGTATTGGCACCATGTTCAGTCTAACAATTTAACCATCAACACACAGGTTCCAGTGGCAATACATAAGCTTACATGCATTGTAGGGGCATGAGGTTGGAATTAATTAATAACGACATAGTTATGAATTTTATCTTTATACAACTCCCCCGAAACCTAACAGTCTGTGCACACCTATGTAACCATCACTGTGTGTGTGGAAGGCTACAATAGCCATTTCGGTTTTGCATTTGTGTTTTAGTGTAGATTAGCTGTTTAAACAATGGATATCCAATCATTAGGACAATTATGCATTGTACTAAGCATATGAATCTATTTCTATGTATCCAGATACTACTTTAATGTTTCAGCATGTGTACATCATTGAACAACCAAATCAAAATTGTAAAAAAAGGTCTGTTATAGCAAGAAAAGTAAAAAACACTGAGGCTAGTGTCTACATGTGCACAAAAGTGTGAGACAGTACACTACAAACAAAATTAATCATGAATTTTGTTGAAGCAATTATCAGAATACCCAACAATTATTGTGAACTGATTCGAAAACACAGAATCTGTTTGATCCTTAGCTTAAATAAATATAACTGAAAATAGTGTCAAAACAAGTGTTTAAACTTCATATGTGCATTTCTTATTTTAGAATGTATTTTTTTTGGTCATTTGATAATTTGAATATTTCTTTAAAGTTTTTGGACACACAGAAACTGAACAGAAATTCTTAGTGAAATAAAAATGGTGTGAAGGAAGTTTCTTGCTCCATGTTACTGCCTATCTAGGCTTGCAGTGAGAAAAACAGTTACAACATTGAGGTTAGTGGCGGATCCAGAGGGGGTTTGTAGGTTTCAATGGAACTCTTTTCTAGCCTCGCAAGCTCAATGAACTAGTGGCTGTAACCATGCTACACCATAAATATTCCTTTCGTAACATCAAAGAACTAGTAAGGACAGGCTGTGCAGAATCAGCGAATGATTGTGAGAATGAAACGTATAAAAGTCAACAAATGTTTCTCAAGACATAGTCTATCAGACCAACCATGACAGAGAATTGACTTTTATGGTGAGAATCCATCAAAATGTGCTACAAGATATGCAATATGACCTTAATTGTAGACTTTGTCAACCTACACCCTCAAAGAAGGCTTCTTTGCTTTACACACCAGAGCAAAAGATTGGTGGAAATTAATGACCACACCCCTATGAATAAGGAATCAATCACCTATATAAGTTTCACCACGCTTCGCCACCTTCTCAGTTTTTCTGAATCTGCCTCTGTCAGTTATTGCTATAAACATCTACATACATGTATAGTACCTACTTGCGTGTATAACAAAACAGTTAGCTAATCTACTAATACTTCATATTTCACCAGAAACAAGCAAATATATATTCAAGTCATTACAGTACAATGCTCTCTAGCAATATTCTATTATCAAACACATTTTCCCACTAATAATTATAACAGTCTCGATGTAGTTCATTGTGATAAATGCAAATAATTCATTACCAAATAATGATCAATATAACTGACCCAATCACTGTAGTTAACATCAGCTCCACGATTTATTAATCCCTCAACAACAGAGGTGTTACCCGTCCTAACTGCTTCCAGCAAAGCCTCATTCTATATGAAGTAACAAAAGACTACTTATTATATTGAAATACTGTTACATGTATATAACATGAGAATTATATTGAAATCTTGATTATGTAACTTGATATTAAACACATACAGGATTTCCTTCTTCCTGGATTAGTCTTTCAATAGCTTGGTCTTGTCTGTGGACTACTTCCATCAGATCATCATCCTGTTCAGTGATAAACAAATAGAGTTTTGACAAACATTTTATATATACAATGCAACAGTTCAAGTAGAAAACATAATATCAATAACATGAATACAAAGTGTTTATAAACCAAAGACTCCACACATTAATCATAACAAATCATAGCCCACTGCACTAAATAGAGTTATCAGTAAACAATAATTCAATACTTAGCCCTCCATTTTGTATGGGATTGGGTGGGACAGGAGGAAGTGTACTTGTGAAAATAAACAGGTAATCCAGCTATATAGTCTTGCTCCCAGCAATGGGAACTCAATAACATCTAAAAACAGGAGATCTAACAATAACTGCACTCATTTTCTGATCTACAAATCTTAGCATAGCATTAAGCCAACATACATGCACTAGCAACAACAAACCAAATCAGAGCACAAGACCATTTGGTTATGTACAGCTAGAATATACAACACACAATCATCTTGCATTTCATAAAGGATTTAACGACAGAAGCTGAAAGAAGATCTTGAAGTCAATTGAATCTTCTAAAAACGTTAAATACATATTTAATTTAGCTATCTGCCAATTGACTGGTATTCTAGCATTCTGGAATGCAACATCATTTGTTCCAAAATATTAATCCAAGATGCTACATGCTTCTTCACATATAATGGGTACAGCTGGGGACGAGACTAATGTACAATTAATTAACAGACTACTCCCATCATGAATCTCATCACTGGAGCTAATCATAGAGATGGCCATAATAATAGTAAAATGGCAGGTAACTCAAGAATCTTGTTCACTGTGAAACAATACAGATCAAAAAGCTAATACATCAACTACTCATCTATTATCTTTTAATGTGTGGCTATGTTTTATGTCTAACTTTCTGCTTCTTATTTCCTAAATAAATTAATTTAGTTATGCATCATGAAAGTACGTATTACATGATGTTTTGCACTCAGTCATATAATGGGCATAGCATAAATATGCATGCTACAAATGCCCTTGTTTTCAAATACAGTAGTAACTATAAAGCAATGTATGACTTATATTACCTGTTCTCGTGTGAAAATGGTCTTGGTTATCACAGGTACTTGCTCATCATATGTTTCTATTCCCTCTCCATCCTCTTCACTGAGAAAACTTAACTCTGTCTCTGGTCTTTTGCTCACCGGTACATTCTGGTCGTCAGTGGAGAGTTTCAAATTCTCAACTTTTGTTGGCAATTTGTTTTCTATATTTTCCTCTTCAAATATTTCTGCTTCCATATCCTCTTGCAACTTTAAAAGATCAGAAGAAAGCTCTATACTCAATCTTTTTCTCCCCAACAATGCTAAAACTTTCTTGTTTGTTAAATCTCTCACCACAGTCGGCACAAAAAATGGAAAAACAGCAAAGGTAAGAATAATGCTATTCCTTGATATACTTGCAATCATGCCATAAGGAGGCCAATAAGATCGCCTCTCGATCACTTCTTTCCAACTATAAAAACTTCTCCCTTCCCAAGGACTTTCAAATCGGACATTAAACTTGGGAAGGCCAATAGGTGAAGCTGGAGCAAGCTCAGGATGTCGCTTAAAGATATTAACAATGGTGGTGAAATTCGTGTTTTTAAGAAACGAATCATGTTGGTGCTCATACTGTTGTATGTGGCAGCTCATACTGCTGGATTCCAGGCTATCACTCTTGACCACTTTCTGAAATATAGTAAGAAGTTCATAATTTAAGTAACCAATAAAATCAGCACCAATGAGGTAGTTCAGAATAGAATCTGCAGTTGAAATTTCTTGTAGTTCACGCAAGTGCTTTTGAACAGCTGGTGTGTTTTGTCTCTCGAAATTCAAGAACAAATTGAGATAAAGTTTAATAAGACCAACATCATGAATAGCACTCAAACAACTGTAAATGAAAACAACAAGTTTAAGAAACTCTTCTTTCAGTTTCTTAGCTGTTGAAATAGCAAATGTCTCATCTGTTTCAACTCTGCAATTGGTCATTTCTAAAGTACCTGTAATTTTAAAAAAACGTTACTGATTTGCAGTCATTACAAACCGATTCAACAGACAAAACTCTTCAAATATTAACCTTTGCCCACATAGATGGAGTGGATTTACTTGTGTGTTTGTGCATATTACCATATTTCTCATTCGCATTTTAAATAAATTACTAGCAAATTATAATTTAATTAAAAGAATAAAAAACTTTTTTAATAAAAATGAAAAATGTAGGGATGTCAAAACCCAAAAATCATCCGAAAAAAGTTGGGAGGCTAACATAGTAACCAAAATTAAACAAACCACTTCTATATAACTCTACATAACTACTTATACTGCTATAAAGCAAAATACAGAGCTGTACTTCTGTAGGATTATAATTGTGGAATAATTGTATATCATATGAAATCATTTTTTGGGGTTTTGACGTTCCTACATCTTTCATTTTTATTGAAAATGTTTTTTTTTTTTTTTTTTCTTGTTTTCGTTGTTTTGTTTTTTTTCTGAATAGCTTTTGTAGATTGCAGAAATACTTATATATGTATATCATAAGAAATCATTCAATCATAAATGCATTAAGGTCTTTTGAAAGAAAGTTAGTCTTGTGTATATTATCCAGTATTTATAAATTAATTATCAGAATTTTACTACGAATGTAATTGGAATGGTGCTAGAACAACAATCTTTGGCCATCTAGAAGGTGTTGGTAGTCATAAAAATATGAAAAGGTAATTGTGCATTACAACTTATCTGTATATATTACCAGAGATGTCTGCTCATCACTTGCAATTGAAATGTATGGGTGGCCATTTTCTTCAGTGTCATCCCTAAATAGAGGTACTCTCTGATAGTTTATATCTTTCAATTTTAAACTTATGGCAACACCTCAATTTGGTAAAATGCAGGCTGTACAAATAATACAATAATGCAGGAATGAATTGTGATAATGCATAGCTAATAGCTTGAAATCTAAAAATAGGGAGAAGGATGTTGAATTCATAAATACGACTTGAACTTATAACAACTAGTCTCAAACATGAAAATGGTCTCTTCAGCTTTCACTTTTAGCTATTATGTACTTTTTTCTTACAGTACTCTTATTTCATACTTTTACAAATTCTTCTACAATATTTCCAGAATCTTTCAATTAGCAGTAATGGCTTCTACCCTTCTACAAATGTGAACGTTTTAGTCCAGTGCCTATCCACTTATAATCTCAGTGAACAAAAGGACCATTGACATCACCAGGTAATTTATGAGACAAGGTTTTTTTTAATATCACATCTACCACACCCAAGAATTAATTATGAACTCATAAATTTATTTAGTAATTTTCTTTCAATAACAACATTTTAAAACCTTTTCTACTTTAAGAAAGCTAGACTCAATTTCAATGGGATATTATGAAGATTGGTATATTTGGCAAAATAATTAATATGATTTGTAAACCAACGTTTTGTTGAAGAGCCAGTATGTTTTTCACATAAATGCATAATTAGTACAAGTGAAGTAAAAATATCATCAAATTTATTTTAGGTAGAATCATAAATTCTCAATTACAGAACTAGTTTGCATTACAATTATCTTAAGAAAATGAGAAATGAATTAATGAAACACTAGACAAAATTTAAATGAAACATGGTAGTAGAGTAGTACTCTCTAAGTAGGAATGGCTCAGGAAAAAATGGCCACTCATGATGTGGAAGTGGTAGGTTGAATTGTCTCCTACATACAGTATATGCAGCCAGAGAAGTGTTTTAATAACTAAGGAGAACCTTTAACTAACACAAATGTTGGGATGTGTTGTGATACCAGTCTCCATGTAATGGCTGTACCCAGAGACTGGTTTCAATTACCGGGACAATACTACTGTATTATAGTATGAGATCTTTCACTGGTACAAAACAAGATAAATTAAGGGGAATGTTGTTTGACAACATGTTTTCTAAATTTAAATAAAATGAAGTAATTTAAATAAAATAAAAACGTCTTATTAAAAAACAAATAGCATGTAGAATTACCAAAGGAAAAAGCACACGAGAATAATGGAACTGTACCTTAACAACAAATCCCTACCATATATCCTAAATATATGATTACAGTACATAGCTAACTACATAATTATAACTAGCTAAGATATAACTTGTGTGTAGAGTTATATGGTTAGACTTAAGTGTTTTGCTAATGTACCATCTCTGGTGCGCATTTTTGGTCTTGATATTCCCACATGTTCTTTCATTTTATAAATAATAATGATAACTAGTCTAGCTGTCTAGGGACAAGACTAGTCTCGCATAACCACACCCAATCTACTATGAAGGTGATAAGCCTGTGTGCACTTTGTTCAAGTATATTAAATTAATTAATTTTTTATAATTAGATTCATGACTCGTTAATAAGATTCATAGCCGATATTATTATGTGACTACCACACACACACGAGTTATATTTTTCAGGTCTTGCATCACAAGTAGTGTCTACATATACTTTAAGATATGTGCAACAGATAATGGTAAACCTACATGTGCACTTATGCCAATGCATCTCATTTTAGTAACTATAGATGTTCTGAGAACATTTACCCTGTGCAATACTGAATTATGAGCACGTTATATTGTATTATAAATGACTGACCAGAAACTGTTGAACATTTCTAAACAAACAAGCAAACTCATGAAGTGCGGACACTGTGAATTGCATTAGCTTCTGCAAGGTATGCATACATTTTTACAAGACAAATTTCAAGGTGTCTGATGTGTTTAGAAGGTGTTCAAGCCATAACAAAGTACTTTTCTGTTTGCATACTGGCAGACAATAATCATGTAATACGATTATTGGAATCAGTGCAATGTATGCGATATATTGAATTATTGTCCAACCTTAATAGGTTGTACATGAATAGGTAATTTGCTATATAGACGTAACCCTAATAAAAACATTACTTCGTAACTTGAAATGTTACATACTAGATTGTGTCTCCTCTATGGCTATATAGTAAATCTTCTCAGTCTGAATCATTTCAACAACATCTTGTAGATCCTCCAGCTCTCGCATAATCTGTAACACTAATTCCAGGCGTTCAGGACGTAAATCTATCTTCATCATCACCAGATCCATGAGTATATTAGCTACTTCCAAACCTTTTCTCTCCAGTATTTCAATCTTGGTATTCTTATCAATGATTCGTTTCTCGTACAACTTTAACGTAAAGCTTATCATGGTTGTGTGAGCAGTAGCCAACACATTACACAATTGACTACAACAACTTCTCAGAACGTCAGATTTCTTTTCTGCCATCTTTGACACGTCTGCCTATTGGCAATTGTCCCGTTCCCAGACCGCCACGCCCTATGGGCGAAAGACGGTCTGGAACAGTTGCTTCAACTTCTTGGCTCAAGCGTCAAACGTCTTTTCCACTCATAAAGTACGTTATTTACAACGTACGTCCTTTTTGAAGAGGAAAAGACGTTTTACCCCTAGACCAAGAATTTGAGGTAACTGTTCCTGACAGTCGACGTCTTCGCCCATGGCATAAGGCGCGGCGGTCTGGGAACCAAACTAATTGGCAAGGGCGTTACTGTAAGTCTGTAATGCTTCGCTCCCCTAATTGTTGCAGACAAGTTCTTGGACGTTTATGGCCGGTGTGTTTCACCCAAAAACTTGCATGCATGTGCCTTGGAATTCTGGGTAAAAATGTTTTTCAAATACTATAATTATATACAATATACATGTCTTTTAACTATTATACATTATTCATTATTATGATTATATTATATATATATTATATATCTATACATATATGTATGTATATATATATATATATATATATATATATATATATATATATGCTTACCTGGTTGCTAAGTTCCATGAAACGCTTCACTTAGTCCTGAACTTTAGTATCCAGGATGGGATGGGATGGAAAATTCTGCCATCTTGGGTTTTAGTAACTCCCAATTATGACAAGCATAATTTTATACTACTGTTATAACACCCAATTAAAATAATGAACTAATCTAAATTGATAATGAAGAAAGCGTAGTTCTTTTTGTTTCTAACACGTTCGGATGCCAGAATTCTACTATCAACAGTAAACCTCACTTGCTTTCTTTGTACCACACCTCTTGTTCAAAGGAGTCGTCAATGACAACTACCATCTCTCCTTGAAGTTCCCTATTGTAAATGAAATGAAAACCTATAGTTAAAACCACAAATGCGAATACTTATATGCAAAAGTCCAGCTATCCTGAACTCTACTGACTACAGCAGAACCTCCATATATAGAACACCTTTTCATAATGGAAGCGAAGTGTCCTATTTTAACTTGGATGTTACACATGATATTGATATGATTTTGTCTATTATATTATGGAATTCTGACAAAAAGATTTGAGAGTGGACTATTGAAACTAAAACTAAAAATCACCATGCTAAAACCATTCATTTTCAAATGAAATATTCTTCTCTTTCTAATCAACACTGATAAACCCATGCATGGGACATAATACATGTGAGCAATAGTCTGTGATGTTTCATGCATTGATTATTGTCAATGCACTGCACTCTTTTTACAAGTTCGCTATTCCACCATTGTTTACAGAAAGCCAACAATAAATGTGTTCAAAGATAGTAGCGAGTGAAAACATTTGGTTAGTGAGAAGAATATTAATGCCCCTAACATCCACAGCTGCTTCCACCCTATATGTCCATTTGCAATCTGTTGTTGTGACCCTATCATTACTGTCATTATAATTATTATGAACATACAATATCACTGTAATATTATAGCAATATCAAGATACCAACGTATAATAGATGATTATAATAATTATACCATATGCTTCTATTAAAAATTCTATTAATTAAGTTATAACTACATTACAAGTCTGTTGCAATAAGACTGGAATACTTACAAAAGACTACAGTGATCTCATTGTCTATGGCAACTGAAGTAGATGGCCCTTTATACTTCAACATGCAGTATGTGGCATGTACAAAAGTTATGAACAAGTGGAGCTCTACAATCAGTGATATGTCTAAATTTCCAAATATCTCCCAGCACTAATTATAATCAATGAAATATGTTATATAATTCACTTACAAGATCCTTTGCATCCACATTGGCACCGTGTGTTATCAACATATTAATGACATCAGGATTACCATTCTCAGCAGCTAAATGTAAAGCATGTCTGCCATTCTGTAGTGATAAAATTACACTTATTACTGTAAATTGTAATAATCAAAGTAGAAATAAGTGTACATAATAAAAATACATGCATATGTCACATTGTGATGTTCTAAATAGTAATCAGATTGGTGATTGGTGTTGGTTATTATAAATTATTGGAACTGAATAAGTAATTGTATATACAAGTTCCTTAACTTGTCTTTAATATCAATGTGGCACGATGTGTTATTAGGGTATTAATAACATTCTGACATGCATGATATCAGTTTCATCAACTTTGAAAGAATGAGGAAAAGCAGTGAATATAAAATAAAACATAGTATGTATGTGTATATCATATATACTATATATATATGTATATATATATGTAATATATATAATAATTTATTATAATGATTATGAGGTGTATATACTACATATACAGCTGTCCAAGGAAGTTTTGTAGAAATATCACCCGAGGGCGGGCTGGAGGCCTAAGGGTGATATTTCTACAAAACTCACACAATTATTACTTGGCAATACTTACATTCACCATTATTGCCTCGTTACTGTCATTATAGGAAGTTTCTTTTTTTGTCTTCTCTGTTAGTATCCTTTTTAATCAATGACTCAGTGTAAAGAAGGTGAAATTTTGTCAAACGAGAAAAAAAGGCCTTCCCCTATTTTTTTGTCATAAGCCACTCTCTGAGAAACCGGTGATAGCACAAGGTTGTCAACCACCCTCAACAATAAGGTTCATCAAGACATGTGATGATGAAGTATACTTATCTAGAAAAAGCCAAGTTGTAAGAACACTGAGAAATCTCAGCTGTGGGCCGTTAATGTGTTTAAAGAATGGCTTAAAGTTCCATGCTGAAAACTCATTATTGAGCGGTCAGGATATTTGAGTGTTGGAGTTCGTCAATATGAGCAAACAAGTTATCAGCAGTGTGTAAAGGTTTCTAAAAATAAAAAACAATGATGGCAAGTGAGCATAGCCAAACAATCTAACAAATAATTTGTATCAAATAGGCATGAATAATAATTAATTATAGTTTCATTGTATAATTATTATAATTAAGTTTACTGGAAATTCTAAAAATAGAAAAAAAACAAAAGAAAAACAAGGCTAATTATTGCTAATGCAATCATTGTTGCAAAATAACAATTAAGTAGTGTATCATCTTTCTCTTTCACTTCTCCAACTACTTTTCTTTCAGAGGAAAACGGTTTCGTTTTAGTAAAAACATCTTCATATATCTTGGGTTCCTGAGCAACTTTCATCTCCAAAGGATCGACTAACTGTACTGTACTGTAAGGATTAATAATGGTTTTCTTACTATATTCTTCAGGGAGTGGTAGTTTATCATAATGTAGTCCAGGACGATGACGACTTTGTAATTTTTTCATTCCTAAACCGGAATGAGATATAGAGGTTTTTCCAGCATACTGTAAGAACAGAATATAAATGTACAGTAGAAAGTGAAACTGATAGTTAAATTTACTATGATATATATGCAAGAATAAAATAGTTATTATGTACTTGTATAGAACAACAATATGACTGCAATATACAGCTTTTACTACAGAAAGCCAACAAAGTTTGGTATGTAGAAGGTAACAATGATATACTGATTTAAGATATGTTATGATAACTGCATGGTACCCGTCCAATGTTATGTCTATCTTCTGGTATCTAATTCTTTCAGCACAAATGATCATATGAATCCCATTATTAGTACACTTATTACAAATACTGGTTTATCACTCAAATGAAATGATAGTAATACTGAAAATAAAGAGTGTATGGTAAGTAGTGTAACCAGTTCAGTAACTGGTATTGGTCATTATTGGCAATTTTATCTTAACTACATTGGCACCATGTACTAACATGTTAGCAAAGTCAGTCAGTCAGTGGTGGAGCTAGAGTAGTAAGCAAAGCGTGCCAAATTTTCTACTGGCTAATTCATTATTCATAGGGGTAAAGCTGTTTTTCCATCCTGTAGTGAACAAGTCATGAAACAGTTTCATTACACATGAACATCATCTAATATAGTTGCACTACTTAAAAAAATCATAATTACCCCTTTGAAGAACAAGTATAGATAAGCACATGTATCTATTACAAGTCTTACCTTATCCTTTTTATTTATGTCCATATGTAAACCTTTTTTTAGTAAGATATCTACAACATCAGTGTGACCTTTCTCTGCAGCAAGATGTAAAGCTGTTTTTCTATCCTGTAGTGAACAAGACATTAAACAGTTTAATAATACATGAACATCATCTAGTATAGTTGCACTACTTAAAATTATAATTACACCTTTGAAACACAGTATAGATGAGCACATGTGTCTATCACAAGTCACTTACTTTATCCACTCTATAATTGTAGCTCTGTTTGAGATCCTTATAAAAAGAACCAAATTAATGCCCTAGAAAGTGTTCAGTCTTTTGCCAAAAACACTCCATTGGTATTATGCTCGCTTTAATGTGTGTACTCTTTTTTTTATTAGTGGTATTACTTTGTGGAATTCCCTACCTTCTTTTGTTGTCTTGTCATCCACGCTTACTTCATTAAAATTAATTATATGTTGTAACTTTTTTTTGATGTGTATTGTTTCCCAGGGAAGCCATTTCATTAGTTCTGTGCTATCTGGCCTACCCATTGTCATTCGAATGGCATAAAATATTGTTTAAGAAAAAAACAATTATTCAACGAAGGGAGGTCTTGAAAGACTCCTGTAAAAGAGTTAAACGTGAGAAAACACTTAAACACGTGTGAATCTCGTGCACAACACATGACTTGAAATAGGTGGTAACTTTCATGGCAAGAATGCTATTAGCCAGTGCTTGATGTTTGTAACAACAACTACCTCAATTGTGTTTTATTTAATGCAGTGCTTTGCTAGCAATAGCCATGAACAGTGGAAGCTATGTTTAGATGTGTCTAGTTGTCCACATGCAGGAGTTTTCTCAAGTCTGGAAACAGTAATGTGAGTAATATAAATTCTCATACCCTTATAACTGAAAAATGTTAACAAAAGCCTATTGTATTTCTGCTCCTTGTATAATCTGAAGTCTGCCAGTTGCTTGTTTCAGCCACAAATGTTTATAGTTTTACCAAATATTTGCAAACACACAGACACACATACATGTATCATTACCATACCCTTCTGCCTACACTAAGATGGAAGAATAATGAACAAAAGTTCATTATAACTGAACATCATCAAATTTGAATTACATACTATACTGGTACTAATCAAATATAACATTGAAAGTTTCTGACATAATAAAACACTCGTTTGGTTACTTTCATAGACAAAGTGCTATAATCTTTTATTACCTTCATACTCTAGTAATGTTGAAACATTGTATTCCTAGCTAGTAATGTTATGAAAATATGTGGTGTTTCTACTCATGTAGTATACAAATTTGTTGATCATGTCTTAAAAATCAATATAATTATTATGTGTCTAAAATAAACTTACTGTCTCATCACAGTAGTTAACATTAGCTCCACACTTTATTAGTCTCTCAATAATAGTGATATCATTCAATTTTACTGCTTCTAGCAAAGCTCTATTCTAAACAAAGTAACAGAATATTACTCACAATTTGTAGTAAATTGTACAATAGTATTGTTATTAATGTTTCTTATACCACGGTGCATGGGTGATGGCTATGGTAACCTTTGATGTACAGCAGGTGATATATCCCCAAAATATGCCTGTAGACAGGGAGATTTATCTAGCCACTAAATACATTTTCAGTTTTCGCAGTAAACACTAATTAGTGCCATACTATGGCTTCTACTTGACAACAGGGGTGTTTAATTGCATACATTTGTGTTACCATGGTATAAAATACATATATATTATATTGCCCTGTTTTGAGGCAGTTATGGGTATATAACACCTTTTAAATAATTGGTCTCGGGCTACACCCTCAATCTAATGCGTGTTATATGCCCATAACTGCCTCCAAACAGGCCTATATCCTATATTAATTACAGTAATCTGTACATTGTGAACCGAGAGACAATTCATCTATGTTTATGTATTGGGTTTAGTCTGGTTGTCTCCAGTTACTTGCTATATAAGTACTGTCTGTTTTCCGTTTTGTGGTTTTACTCTTTTATGCCATACATGTTGTGCTGATTATTTTACAAATCCAATTTCTAAATAAAGAATCATGTAAATTAATGACATAGGAATTGGATTTTAGACTGTAAATATAGCTTATTGGTATTTCAACCTACAGGATTTGCTCCTTTCTTGATTAGATCTTCAAGTTCACCAGCTTCTTCTTTTATACTAATTACATTCACAAGATGATCATCCTGTTGATAATAAATACAAGTTTAGTCAAACATGTTATAAACATTTACAATTAATATCTAAACATGAATATAGTAACATGTAACACAATACATTATCAGTGTATGGTACGTACAGTGAAAACATAGAATAGCAGCATGCACCATTTGGATAGGTGCTTGTGTACTTTGCACAAAAGTGTCATTCATTCAGGGTTATGTAGTTTTGATTGCAATCTTATAGATGATCACAAAAGGATTTCTCTATGGAATGCAGTAAACAAATTATTATAATACTACATGTTTAGAAATACTGATCATAAAAGGCATTGCAGTAAGAATGAATGCACTAAAGTGCAGAAAGCTTCGCTAAAAAGATGCTACTATGAATGTATGCTTCTCAGCATAAACAATCAACAATGAAACAGGGTTCATGGGCGTTCCTCATCAACTCAGATTCATATCTTCTCAAAACTGGTGACAAGACTTCACAGATAGCTGAAGAAACACTTGTTACGACGAGGCCCAAAACACAAAGACCACATTCAACCTTTCTATATAGAATCTTCGACAAAATGCGTATGCATGCTCGATTACTATAACTTCCGCCTATGTTCGGAATAACTAATTTAACTAACTACACTATCTTTCAATATCCACACCATAACTATCATCCATTGTGTAGAGAATAGAAGTATCTGTATTTAAGAGGGTGTGAACACATTGAAGATAAGTCTGTACAATTAAAGGATTGTCCGTTGTATTAAGGAATGTACATTATTGGAGGTTCCACTGACTTAAAAAAAATACCTGTGTTAAATTTCCATTAAACTTACCTTTCTTTTCTGTGAATTAAGTATCTCAAGTACTTCCTGATTCTTTGCTTTGTGAAGTACTAACTATATTAGTTAGAAAAAAATGTTATATAATTACTTTAAAAATGAAATGTATTATTGAAAACATTTTAAATTTACAAATAAGCTCATACTACAATCCAATAACATAGAAATGCTTGCAACAGATTATAGAGTTCCTTACACTATCTACATCGGCACCATGTGATACTAAGATATCAACAATGTCAGCCTGACGATTCGATGCAGCTACATGTAAAGGATACCTGCCCCACTGTAGTGAATAAATAATAAAACCAGTTTCATTACACATGAACATCATCTAATATAGTTGCACTACTTACAAATATAAATACAAATTTGAAACACAAGTATATAAGTACCTGTACTTATTACAAGTTCCTTACCCTACATTTTCATTACACATGAACATCATCTAATATAGCTGCGCTACTTAAAATCATACAAGTTTCTTACCCAATCTTTTGTATTGACATTGGCACCATGTCTCACGAAGATATCAATAACATCAGTGTGACCTTTTTCTACAGCTACATTTAAAGGGCTTCTTTCATTCTGTAGTGAACAAGACATGAAACAGTTTCATTTCACATGAACATCATCCAATATAGTTGCACTACTTAAAATATAAATACAAATTTGAAACATAAGTATATAAGCACATGTACTTATTAAAAGTTCCTTACCCTACATTTTTATTACACATGAACATCATCTAATATAGTTGCACTACTTAAAATATAAATACAAATTTGAAACATAAGTATATAAGCACATGTACTTATTATAAGTTCCTTATCCTACATTTTTATTACACATGAGCATCATCTAATATAGTTGCACTACTTAAAATATAAATACAAATTTGAAACACAAGTATATAAGCACATGTACTTATTACAAGTTCCTTACCCTACATTTTTATTACACATGAACATCATCTAATATAGCTGCACTACTTAAAATCATACAAGTTTCTTACCCAATCTTTTGTATTGACATTGGCACCATGTCTCACTAAGATATCAATAACATCAGTGTGACCTTTTTCTACAGCAACATGTAAAGGACTTCTGCCCAACTGTAGTGAACAAGTTATAAAACAGTTTCATTACACATGAACATCATCTAATATAGTTGCACTACTTACAAATATAAATACAAATTTGAAACACAAGTATATAAGTACATGTACTTATTACAACTTCCTTACCCTATCCTTTGTATCCACATTGCCACCATGTTTTATTAAGATATTAACAATATCCGCGTGACCTTTCTCTACAGCAACATCTAAAGGACTTCTGCCTAACTGTAGTGAACAAGTTATGAAACAGTTTCATTACACATGAACATCATCTAATATAGTTGCACTACTTACAAATATAAATACAAATTTGAAACACAAGTATACAAGAATAATAAAAAACATTTTCAATAAAAATGAAAGAAGATGTAGGGATGTCAAAACCCAAAAAGCAAGCAAACAAGGTTGGGAAGCTAACTTAGGACCCAAAATTAAACAAACCACTTCCATATAACCCTACATAAGTACTTACACCTCTGTACAAAGAGCTGTAATTATGTAGGGTTATATGGAAGTGGTTTGTTTAATTTTGGGTCCTAAGTTAGCTTCCCAACCTTGTTTGCTTGCTTTTTGGGTTTTGACATCCCTACATCTTCTTTCATTTTTATTGAAAATGTTTTTTATTATTCTTGTTTTTATTGTTTTTTTTTCTAAACGATGTGAATATTTTTTTGTAGATTGCAGAAATACTATATATCATTATGAAATCATGCAATCAAAAATGCATTAAAATTTGTTCATCAATGAAGGTCAGTCTTTTGTATTTATGTATTGATTATCATTCTCTTTCACTTACAGATGATGTATATTCTTTATTCACTTACATCACTGTCTGCAGTCCTACAAGAAGTAGTGTCAGTCACTGTGTCAACCATTCAGTATTCCAATGCTTATCATAGTATACAATAATATTATATTGCTTTAGTATTAATAATTATTATATTCATTATTAGTATTTGCTCACAAACTCACAAATGTTATTACAATGCCAAACACTTCCACCTTTTCAGCTTCCATGTTAAGAGTATACAAATGCGCATGCGTAATTAAATTCCACTTAGGAAATGGCGTCCAATTCCAGATCAAATTTTTGTAGTCGTTGAGACTGTCTTCTTTCATAGTATCTGAAGATATCATCTCGATACTTTACGACCAGAATTTTACTATAAATGCGACGGGAATGGTGCTAGAATCATCGTGATAGTTCAACAAACAAAAAAATGATTTGTCTGGAAAATAATAATATTAATAATAATAATATGATGAAGATTTTGCCAGTTTTGCCACTCGCCGGTTCTCTACCTTAGCGATAATCTTCGGCCATCTAGAAGGTATTGGTAGTCATAAAAACACTAGATATGAACAGGCATGTGTGTATAGAAACTTATTTGTATATATTACCAGAGATTTCAGCTCATCACTTGCAATTGAAATGTATGGGCAGCCATTTTTTTTCCGTGCCATCCCTACATAGAGAGTACTACCGTACTCTCTGATAAGTACATGTACTTATTACAACTTCCTTACCCTATCCTTTGTATCCACATTGCCACCATGTTTTATTAAGATATTAACAATATCCGCGTGACCTTTCTCTACAGCAACATCTAAAGGACTTCTGCCCAACTGTAGTGAACAAGTTATGAAACAGTTTCATTACACATGAACATCATCTAATATAGTTGCACTACTTACAAATATAAATACAAATTTGAAACACAAGTATATAAGTACATGTACTTATTACAACTTCCTTACCCTATCCTTTGTATTAGTATTGGCTCCATGTTTTATTAAGATATCAATAACACCAGTGTGACCTTCCTCTACAGCTACATGTAAAAGACTTCTGCCTAACTGTAGTGAACAAGTTATGAAACAGTTTCATTACACATGAACATCATCTAATATAGTTGCACTACTTACAAATATAAATACAAATTTGAAACACAAGTATATAAGTACATGTACTTATTACAACTTCCTTACCCTATCCTTTGTATCCACATTGCCACCATGTTTTATTAAGATATTAACAATATCCGCGTGACCTTTCTCTACAGCAACATCTAAAGGACTTCTGCCCAACTGTAGTGAACAAGTTATGAAACAGTTTCATTACACATGAACATCATCTAATATAGTTGCACTACTTACAAATATAAATACAAATTTGAAACACAAGTATATAAGTACATGTACTTATTACAACTTCCTTACCCTATCCTTTGTATTAGTATTGGCTCCATGTTTTATTAAGATATCAATAACACCAGTGTGACCTTCCTCTACAGCTACATGTAAAAGACTTCTGCCTAACTGTAGTGAACAAGTTATGAAACAGTTTCATTACACATGAACATCATCTAATATAGTTGCACTACTTACAAATATAAATACAAATTTGAAACACAAGTATATAAGTACATGTACTTATTACAACTTCCTTACCCTATCCTTTGTATCCACATTGCCACCATGTTTTATTAAGATATTAACAATATCCGCGTGACCTTTCTCTACAGCAACATCTAAAGGACTTCTGCCTAACTGTAGTGAACAAGTTATGAAACAGTTTCATTACACATGAACATCATCTAATATAGTTGCACTACTTACAAATATAAATACAAATTTGAAACACAAGTATATAAGTACATGTACTTATTACAACTTCCTTACCCTATCCTTTGTATTAGTATTGGCTCCATGTTTTATTAAGATATCAATAACACCAGTGTGACCTTCCTCTACAGCTACATGTAAAAGACTTCTGCCCCTCTGTAGTGAACAAGTTATGAAACAGTTTCATTACACATGAACATCATCTAATATAGTTGCACTACTTACAAATATAAATACAAATTTGAAACACAAGTATATAAGTACATGTACTTATTACAACTTCCTTACCATATCCTTTGTATCCACATTGCCACCATGTTTTATTAAGATATTAACAATATCCGTGTGACCTTTCTCTACAGCAACATGTAAAGGACTTCTGCCCCACTGTAGTGAACAAGTTATGAAACAGTTTCATTACACATGAACATCATCTAATATAGTTGCACTACTTACAAATATAAATACAAATTTGAAACACAAGTATATAAGCACATGTATCTATTACAATATCCTTACTATATCCTTTGTATTAGCATTGGCACCATGTTCAGTCTAACAATTTAACCATCAACACACAGGTTCCAGTGGCAATACATAAGCTTACATGCATTGTAGGGGCATGAGGTTGGAATTAATTAATAACGACATAGTTATGAATTTTATCTTTATACAACTCCCCCCAAACCTAACAGTCTGTGCACACCTATGTAACCATCACTGTGTGTGTGGAAGGCTACAATAGCTATTTCGGTTTTGCATTTGTGTTTTAGTGTAGATTAGCTGTTTAAACAATGGATATCCAATCATTAGGACAATTATGCATTATCCTAGGCATATGAATCTATTTCTATGTATCCAGATACTACTTTAATGTTTCAGCATGTGTACATCATTGAACAACCAAATCAAAATTGTAAAAAAAGGTCTGTTATAGCAAGAAAACTAAAAAACACTGAGGCTAGTGTCTACATGTGCACAAAAGTGTGAGATAGTACACTACAAACAAAATTAATCATGAATTTTGGTGAAGCAATTATCAGAATACCCAACAATTATTGTGAACTGATTCGAAAACACAGAATCTGTTTGATCCTTAGCTTAAATAAATATAACTGAAAATAGTGTCAAAACAAGTGTTTAAACTTCATATGTGCATTTCTTATTTTAGAATGTATTTTTTTTGTCATTTGATAATTTGAATATTTCTTTAAAGTTTTTGGACACACAGAAACTGAACAGAAATTCTTAGTGAAATAAAAATGGTGTGAAGGAAGTTTCTTGCTCCATGTTACTGCCTATCTAGGCTTGCAGTGAGAAAAACAGTTACAACATTGAGGTTAGTGGCGGATCCAGATGGGGTTTGTAGGTTTCAATGGAACTCTTTTCTAGCCTCGCAAGCTCAATGAACTAGTGGCTGTAACCATGCTACACCATAAATATTCCTTTCGTAACATCAAAGAACTAGTAAGGACAGGCTGTACAGAATCAGCGAATGATTGTGAGAATGAAACATATAAAAGTCAACAAATGTTCTCAAGACATAGTCTATCAGACCAACCATGACAGAGGATTGACTTTTATGGTGAGAATCCATCAAAATGTGCTACAAAATATGCAATATGACCTTAATTGTAGACTTTGTCAACCTACACCCTCAAAGAAGGCTTCTTTGCTTTACACACCAGAGCAAAAGATTGGTGGAAATTAATGACAACACCCCTATGAATAAGGAATCAATCACCTATATAAGTTTCACCACGCTTTGCCACCTTCTCAGTTTTTCTGAATCTGCCTCTGTCAGTTATTGTTATAAACATCTAGATACATGTATACTGCCTACTTGCGTGTATAACGAAACAGTGAGCTAATCTACTAATACTTCGTATTTCACCAGAAACAAGCAAATACACATTCAAGTCATTACAGTGAATTGCTCTCTAGCAATATTCTATTATCAACACATTTTCCCACTAATAATTATAACAGTCTTGATGTAGTTCATTGTGATAAATGCGTATTACCAAATAATGATCAATATAACTGACCGAATAGTAGTTAACATCAGCTCCACGATTTATTAATCCCTCAACAACAGAGGTGTTACCCATACTAACTGCTTTCAGCAAAGCCTTATTCTGTATGAAAATAACAAAAGGACAAAATTTATTGTAGTGACATACTGTTACATGTATTATAACATGAAAATTATATTGAAATCATGATTATGTAACTTGATATTAAACACATACAGGATTTCCTTCTTCCTGAATTAGTCTTTCAATAGCTTGATCTTGTCTGTGGACTATTTCTGTCAGATCATCATCCTGTTCAGTGATAAACAAATAGAGACAAACATTTTATATATACAATGCAACAGTTCAAGTAGAAAACATAATATCAATAACATGAATACAAAAGTGTTTATAAACCAAAGACTCCACACATTAATAATAACAAATCCTAGCCCACTACACTAAATATAGTTATCAGTAAACAATAATTCAATACTTAGCCTCCATTTTGTATGGGATTGGGTGGGACAGGAGGAAGTGTACCTGTAAAAATAAACAGGCAATCCAGCTATATAGTTTTGTTCCCAGCCATGGCAACTCAAAAATATCTAAAAACAGGAGATCTAACAATAACTGCACTCATTTTCTGATCTACAAATCTTAGCATAGCATTAAACCAACCTACTTCCACTAGCAACAACAAACCAAATCAGAACACAAGACCTTTTGCTCATGTACAGCTAGAATATACAACACACAATCCTCTTGCTTTTTATAAAGAATTTAATGACAGAAGCTGGAAGAAGTCAATTGAATCTTCTAATTACATGACATCTTTGTGTTAAATACACAATTAATTTAGCTATCTGCCAATTGACTGGTATTCTAGTATTCTGCCATTTGGTCTAAAATATTAATCAGAGATGCCAGATACTATTGTGTGTAGAGCTGGGCAATCTACTATTAATTAACAGACTACACCCATCATACAAATTTAGAAAGCTAGCACATCAAGCATTCATCTATTACTTTTTACTGTGTAGCGATGCATGTGTTTGTCTAAATTTTCTGCTTTTTATTTAATTGCTAATAAAATGGTCTAGAAATGCCTCATCAAAATTTCCTTGCTTTTCTTAGTGCTATGCACAATTGTTGAATATGTATGCAAGATAGTTACATGATTTGTGGCACTCAGTCATAGCATAGCACATAAATAAAATAAAATAAGCATGCTGAAAGAATACAAATTAATGTTACAAAAGTTAAGAGGAAAACAGATAACTAGCTATAGTAAACTGTATGCGCTAGATTGAGAAAGAATCCTCTCAATGATTAAGCACATTCAAATACAGGCAATAGCTATATACACAATGGAGTAATGAATTGAATTACATATACCTGCTCTTGTGTGGGAATAGTTTTTACATTCACAGTTACTACCTCATCATGTGTTTTCATTCCCTCTCCATCCTCTTCACTTAAAGACGTTAACTCTGTCTCTGATCTTCTGCTCACTGGTACATTTTTGTTTCCTTCGGAGGATTTCACATTTTCCTCTTCAGTTGGTAATTTGTCTTCTATGTTTTCCTCCCTATCTATCTCTGCATCCACTTCAGTTCCTAACTTTAAAAGATCGTTACAAAGTTCTACTACACTCACTCCTTGACTCTCAAGCATTGCTAGAGCATCCGGGTTTGTTAAATCTCTCACAACGGCAGGTGCGAAAAAAGGTAGAACAGAATACGTGAGAATGATGCAATTCCTTGATATGCTCACAATGTATATATGAGAAGGCCAATTAAATTGCTTCTCAACTATTTCTTTCCAACTATAAATATTTCTATCATTCCAAGGAGTGTCGAGTCGAATTTTAAATTCAGGAAGGCCAATAGGTGAAGCTGGAGCAAGCTTAGGATGTTGTTTAAAGACATCAATAATTATGTTGAAATTTGCCAGTCTAAGAAATTCGTCATGGTGTTCCTCGTATTTTGTAATCTTGAATTGGAGCTCATCACTTTGAACCACTTTCTGAAATACTTTCAGAAGTTCATAATTTAAGTAACCAATGAAATTCTTGTTAATAAGGTAGTTGAGAACACCTTGTGGTGTTAGTACTGATTCTAGCTTATCTAAGTGCTCTTGGACAGGTGGTGTGTTTTGTTTCTCAGAGCTTACAAACACATTGAGATGAAGTTTAAGTATACCAGTATCAACACCATTCAAAACACCATAGACTGATACTAGAAGACCTTCGAATTCTGCTTTTAGTTTCTTGGCTGCTAAAACTACATTTGTTTCAACACAGACACTCGTATCTGATGAATCTAGTGGAATAAAATCAGAAGAAAGTTAGTACTGTAAATCTAAACCCACAATTATAATTTATAAACATATGCTCAAAGTTTTCTCATCCTTTTATTCTAAAATATCTAAAAAAAGGATGGTTCGACCTCCTTATCAATGAATATACTTATTACACAAGTATCATATATATAGGTTTATGGTATATGTAATCACAGAATTAATGCAATTTGTGTCTATTAGCATGTGAGCTGAATTAGAACTTAAATAACTTGAAAATGACATGACAAGCTCTAAAAAAATAACAGTGATATCCAGGAATGTCTTCACTTTGATATTGATCAAACCCTAACCATATCGATCCCTAACCCTATCCCTAAACCCACAATAAATCAACCACATAATGATATTCATAAAATATTGAAGAACATTATATAACAGTGAAGTGTGTTGAATGAGAAACTAATGCTAGGGTCATCTTTTCTTACAAGTAATCAGATGGATAGAGCTTGCACTAGTTGTTTTATAGTTTTTTGAACCTTTCAGACAATAATCATGCCATATACAATCAACAGGGTCCTTCTTAAACAAAATAGCATTAAACAAACATTATACGACAGATATTTCAGGTTAAGTGGGCATCCAGCGATACTATAAAATCTACTCTAATCTAATGTAGTCTCGCTGGCCAGCCTGTATTTGGGAGGGCGGGAAATAAATCTTCCTGTGACAAATAGGAATGCAATTACTGGAAAAGTCACGTGCATGCACAAAACTGCAAATTAAATTCTAACATTTACAAAAACATGATTATTTTCCTTGAAAAAAGCTTTGTAATTCTACTTTCTGTTTGGGCCTCATTCTTTAAAGTTTACAACTTTGAGATAGCACTAGAGACATAGGTTGATGAAGCTTCAAGTGAGGGCTATGATCTCATTGGTGCTGCACACATCCCTGCAGCAGTCACAGAAAGTTGACAAAGGTCAACAGACTGTTGTTTCGGGACTTCTCAAATACAGGCTATATAGCCAGCAAGACTAAACCTAATGGAGCCACAACAACAAAATTAATTATAAAAACAAAAAAAGAAACACACTTGACTGAGTTTCCATGTCTTCGGCTTCAGGTTTAGTGGAATCTCTTTTCTTTTGAATCTTTTCAAGAATGTGTTTTAGAATCTCCATCTCTGCCATGACCTGTAAAACTGTTGCTAGGCTTGTAGGCCTTTGGTCGATCTTAATCTCTACTTGATCCATGAGTATGTCTGCTGCTTCATATCCTTTCTTTCTACGTACTTCAGTTTTGGTTTCTCTATCAATGATGCGTTTTGAATATAGTTTTCCAGCAAAATCCAGCAATACTGCATCAGCACAGTCTAATACTTTACACAGTTCATTATGGTGATCCCGAAGAACCTGGCTGTGATTTGACTTCACGACGAGTTTAGGCTTCTCCATTTTAAACACTCCCACACAAGTTTAAGGCTGTCATTAATCACTGGACTGGACCACTGGAATGGACTACTGGAATGACAAATATTTAAATATTCTGCGCAAACCACACCTTCGTCAATAATACGCCACACCTTCATTAATAATATATTAATAAGGACTAACAGAATACTACAGTATAAATGTCAATAGTCTGTTATCTTCATTAACAATTAATAATAAATTTAACAGGATACTAACAGAATACTACAGTATAAATGTCAATAGTCTGTTATGAGAACATCAATTAAGGAATAAACAGGCCTAGATTGAAATTTAGTAGATGCTTATGGACTGCTAGTAATTTACAATTTATGTCTTCAGGAACAATTACTGAAGCAGGAGAAAAGGAAGGCCACGAGGATTGAACACAAGCAACACTGCAATGGTAATAGACATTACCGAATCTTCTTTGAGGTGTACTAGATCCTTGAGGAGTGTAAACTCGCCATTCTTTATGCTGAAGGCAAATGTCATCAGGAGGACCAGATTTTTGATACTTGTTCTTACAACCATTGCAGACACTGATGTTGCCTGATATGAAGTGAACTCGGAAAGGATGAAAAGATGAATCATCTTGTGAGGATGGTGAAGATGTACCAGAGTAATAACCCGGGTACATACTAGTAGGTGACAGAAATGGCCCAGCAAAATATGGCCTATACATGGCACCAGCCTGCTGGTATGGCAAACAGTAGGACATTGGATAGTTATGACTAGTGTAATTACTGTCCAAAGTTGACGGTCGTGTTGTACTGAGAGTGGGGGAAGTTTGATCTGCAGTTGTAATTTCTTCTTGAGATGGGATGACTGTAGTTAGTTCTGCCCTGTGTTCAATTGGTGTTACTAGTCTTCGTTTAGGGGTTTTGCTCCCTTTTCGTCCTCTCCCTTTTGGCATACTTGCAATTGCTAATTTTGTCAAGTTTGGTGTTGACTTTGTTGTGCTGTAAGAAGCAATTAAACTATCAAGTTTTCAATTGTACTGTGCAGCAGCAACAATATGAGAGCATAGTTTGGCAGATTTGTACTGAGGGCAGTCATCATCACAAAACATACCACTGCATTTCCTTTTTGGCAAAACGAGATGTGGTCTTTTTCCAGAATAACTGAGTACCATCTTTGCATCATTAGAATGCCCTGGTACATGTGTAATAGCACCATCAGTGCTGAAAATGTCAACAGCTTTCTTGACAATTCCTTCAATGGTATCCTTAGGCAGTCCTAGCTTACTTGAAAGAACGAATAATTTTGTGGTGAGAAGTGAAGTTGGGGGGTACTAAAGTGGTATCACCAGAAGAAGTACTTGCATGTCCTTCATGAGGCATAAAAGGGGTAGTGGTATCAGTATCACCAGAAGTACTTGCATGTTCTTCATTTGTAACTACATGTAACATGGTTTCCTCACTACGTTCATGTTCTGCAACCGGTAGAAGTTTCTCATAAGTCTTCAGAATCTTCAGTTGTTGTTTCCTTTGATCTTTACATTTGGAGCCATTTTTTTTCAGATATAGCCAACCCCATATACATGGGATGCAGAGTGTATTTTCCTGTACTAAGTAATGCTTTCTCTACTTCATGTTGTTGATCCTCAATCAGTTCACAAATCTTGTTAACGAACACAGTCATTTCATTATGTTTGTAGTCCAATTTAACCTTCAAAACAAAGTTAATACATTCACTGCTATTAGTAAAGAAAGGATCTGGTGGAGACCCAAGTCCAGCCTTCTCACGAACAGGTAACAACATTGTGTCACACATAACTGGTACTTTGTATTGGCGAAGCCAGCTGCAGAATTTTTTCACTGGACCAGTGTCATTCAGCAACCACTTCTTTTCCAATGTATCCAACTTGTCATTAAATGGACTGATGCTCTTTGAGTCAACTAAACCAGTAAGGAATGTAGACCCCATTTTTTTCCCAAATATATCATTCAAAATGTCAGCCTGATGTTCATCTGGAACTATCAACTCTCGAAGCTTATCCTTGATATTCCGTCTAACATGATTAAAGCAGGTCAGATGTAAAGCAGTAGAAAATTCATATGAAAATGCATCTATCAATGGTTTTTCTCCATCAGTACCAAAGGCACGCAAACCTTGTAGTTCTCTATTCTCTGTGACCAAGCAAGAAGCAAAGAACTTGTAAGTAGTGAAAGTTTTCTTGTAATGTATCATTATTGGTCCAAGCATGACAGGAGGTTTGTTTGTTCTCTTGCTCAGTACCATTAAATATCTGTAAGTTGTTGGTGTCACATCAAAGTCACCTAGAGAGAATGTGGGGTCGACAGTGAGAATTGAGAACTGTTGTGGATCACAACAAAACCTCTGTACATCAAACAACTGCTGGTCAGTGGCTAATGCTATTGCTGGCTCAGGGTACGTTTTGATATCTCTGATAAATTTTTGATCCTTATGCTCCAAATGAGCCTGCAGCATTATACTGTAAAGTTCATTTCCCTTGGTTGAACATGTTGTTCCTTCATGAGCATAATGCTTGAAGTTAGAGATCTGCTGCTCATTACGTGACAATTGGCCGGGATATGTAGCATCCAATATACCTCCAGCTGTGCGCTCCATACTAGACAGAACTTCTTTTGGGCCATCAGACATGCATTTTTTCTTGATGACAGCTGAAGTACTTGGAAGAGTGAGGTAGAAAGCCTTCTCTGACTTAGAGTTTCCATGTGGAACAATGGTTGGAGTAAATCCATGTGGAATATAATAGATAACCAGGCAAAGTGGAAACTGATTGTGAGATCCATCTGTAGGATGATTGTTTGAAATTAGTCAGCAAGATAAATATAGCTACTTACCTGATATGAAGACAATTATCCTTCGAAAGTCTGGATTTGAAGGGTGATAAGAATGAAGCTTTCTCAAATGATGGATGTTTCCCCTTGCACCTGGACAGCGTTTCTGTACGAGGACCTCTCCATCTTCTTCGACAATGGTTTTGTAAGTTAAAGTATGTGAACCAGAGTACATCCACTTTCCAAAAAAGTCTTTCTTGACATCATCTGTATGTTTTAGAGCTTGAATATCAACTATGAAGCTCGAAGTACTCTCTATCCCAGAAACTGGCCATGTACGACAAACTCGTTCCTTGTCTTTAGGACTTAAAAGGATTTTAAGCAAATCCTCAGATGAGTATTTTGGAGGTGGTGATTCATAGGCAAGGGGGTGTAAATCTGAAATGAAGGATAAGAGCAGTATCAACACAACTCATGCATGCACTTCTAAAGAAGACAAGTGATAATGATATACAATTGTTAGAAGTTTCATGCATGCATGCACTTCTAAAGAAGACAAGTGATAATGATATACAATTGTTAGAAGTTTCATGCATGCATGCACTTCTAAAGAAGACAAGTGATAAGATATCTCACACACCTGATGAAATTTCCCGCTTAACAAAATCAACAGGGGACTCGCTTATACTTTCCCGCTTCACTTTCACGGGAGAATCCATAATCTCTATTGCATCTTGCTGGCTAGAACCTCCACCTAACACACGGACTGCAGTCAACTTGATTTCTACATGTACAGATTATTTTATCGAAATGCTTACCAGAGTGAGCTTGGGGCTGAGTTAATTCAACAACTTCCACATCATTAGAATACTCCGAGACGTCCGAGTCAGAAGACAGCTTAATAGGAGACAATATGACTAGCGTGCGAAAAGTGTTGTTATTAATTTTAAGAATGAAGTTATTTTATCGAAAGGCTTACCAGAATCAGAATGAGCTTTGGGATGAGTTGATTCAACAACTTCCATTTCATCAGAATACTCAGAGACGTCCGAGTCTGAAGACAGGCAAACGGCGTGCAAAAAATTAAGGTGTGGCGTATAATTAATTATTTATTGACGAAGGTGTGATTTGCGCAGGATATGTCATTCCAGTAGTCCTTTCCAGTGGTCCAGTCCAGTCAGTCCAGTCCAGTCCAGTGATTAATGACAGCCCAAGCTTAAGGCCCTGCCCCAATTCAACTCACAGGTATATATATAGACATCATAGACGACTTTCAATTTCGTTCATTCAGCCATATATAATACACAAAAGTGTATCTATAGTTCAAGATCAGTTCATTACATTAGCTGTAATAATTATTAGTAATGACAATTAAAAAATATCTATCATAAATTTATAATGAAGAGAGTGTAGTTCCTTTTGTTTCTGACAAGTCTGGATGCCAGAACTCTACTATCAATAGTAAACCTCTCTTGTTTCCTTTATACCACACCTCTTGTTCAAAGGAGTCATCAATGACAACCACTTTCTCTTCTTGAAATTCTGAATAATACGACATAACTAAACTAGCTGTCTGAACGCAAGTGATTGTAGCAGAGTCTCTTTAACAAAGCACAACTTTAAATAGAAGTGAGGTGTCCTTTACATGATTGAAGGTGCAAGGAATAAGAAATGTTGCATGTGATATTGATGTGATTGTGTCGTTCTTGTAATTATATCTGATCATATATGCATGCAGTTGTGTGGAAACAGCCAGTCATGCAGGACATTGTCCGATAAATCTAGTGAATTCCGTTAAATTGAAACTGGACTGTATACAAAGTATATGAGAAGCAGGACAATAATGGTAAAAATAGGCCAAAATGTCCGATACTCAGCTCAATTTTCCACAACGCTGCATATATGTATGACTTAAACTAAAACTCAAGAATCGAGAGTTGACTACTGACATCAGGGTAGCTACCAAAAACAATTATTTCCAAATACTAAACTTCTTGTTACCAAACAATACTGTTAAACTCATGCATGGTACATACATATATACATGTTATCAAGTGATACATATCAATTCTCTATGTTAATGCCCTCTCCTTAAACCTCGCTATCCCACCATTTTGTCCAGAAAATTTGTCAAGGATGAAGGACAAATAAGCATACTTGCTAGATGTACATGTACATGTATATGTTCCTTTTCTATTTGTACACAGCATGCACAAATTCTTACTAACTTTGTCTCTAGAGCCACTCTGACTCTCAGACTTCCTGATGATAATTTAAGAGGAAAAAGAGCTCTGAATCTTGTATTAGTTGGACCAACATGAGATGGTATGTGTAGTGAAGTAGGAAGATAGAGAATACGAGTCTACAGATATAGAATAATAAAATAATCATTTCATCAAACACTGGTTTTCAGATTTGTGAAAATTTCCATGTGCAAATTGAAGCAACACCTTTCTTTGAACTCTCGTTACATGTACATTACCATTTCATACTGGACACAGCTAAAGGCATATATACAAATACCAACAAATGTTCTATCTGCATATCAATGGCTTTGATTTTAAAATGGTGGAATTACAGTGAGTGTTAAAAGAGAGGCTGGTGAAATCACAGAACTCATCATCCATTTACATGTAATTGTTGCTAAGAAACCTTTATCGCTCTAATGAAGCATTCATTCATTCTCTATATCATAATATATTACACAAGTTATCCATCAATAAATGCAATCTTATGGTCGTTTATTTCTCCAGTCCATTCCTCCATTCCATCACTCGATTCATCCATTCCTCCATCAATCCATTCCAACCATATTTATTCTTACCTCTCCTCTTCTGCATTTCGCTGCAGATACAAACTCAGCAATGAGATCACATGATTTCGGGGTCATGTGACAATTGTAGGAATTTCTTTCTCCATTAGAGTACAGCATCCAAACGGACTTTTCTTGATTACAAGAGTTGAAGAATCGAACTTCTTCATCAAGTACAGAAAATAATTCACTAACAGGAATTGAGGTAAAAGAGATATCATATTCGAGTATACAGATACATAGATTCCAAAAAATTACATCATACATAAATTATATGTGACTATATTCAGGCACTAAAAGACGATTTAAAGATCCCTATTTGGCCATTTTGAACAAGAATCAACTAGAATGTAAATTTGGTAATTAGAAACAGCAAGTATCGCCGCAAAGAAATACAAATTCCAGTACTTATTGAATTTGATTATTTCCCAAGCAATTGATTTTCTTATTCACAAACACATTATATAATTAAATTACGTAACTGAATTTGCAAGTAAGGACCTCGCTCTACTTGATCAAATGCTTACTTCCAATTAATTAGGACTAGAACAGATAACTGATTATTCGCGAGCTGAACATCTGGATCTATTCCAGATACTTGTTTAATGTTTGTGCTTGACAGAAAAAACCAAACACATGAAATCGAACTGCAATAAAATGACGGTCAGTTGTTGAATGTCTTGCTTCATTTTACCAGCTTTTTTTGCTTGTAGAGTGTAGAACGATCTGTAAAAACACTAATGCTGCTTGTATAAACATCTATTGCAGTTGAAGTGAGGTAATATGTATATTTCAGGGCAAACAAGTCATGAATTTGTAGAGCAATTATCTGGGTACCTGAACGTTATTGTGAACAGATATCCAGATAGTAAAAGACAGGATTCGTTCCAGTCCTACTTTCAATTTCCTTTTACATGTACACAAGAAGTGCATGACATTTCGTATCCTGAAAGACCTATCATTAAGCCTCTAATTTTGTTCGCTTCCTGTACAAATGGCCGAATAGTGAAAATTAAAACTAACTGTTTGATGAGGTCTCTTTAAAAATTTGGCCACATATTGGTAATATTCATTTACATGTACATAGTGTACATAAATGTACACTGATCATAAAGTACATTTTCATCTATTGCACAGTATATGTCAATAAAATGTCACTTTGCTATACAGTAACAGTAATTAACTTAGTTGTACTGTCAGCAATCACTGTCACTACTGTGTTGTTGAATTGCAATTTCTGTTAAAACTACTGTTAAAATACTGTCAAAACTACTGTCAAAACTCTACTATAGTGGGAAATAGAACTACTGATTAATTACTGTACTGTATGGTGACCTTTCATTAACATATACTGTAAATTTACACATACATACATGTATATAATATACAAACAGTCTATACTTATAATATATAAAATGGACATGTATACACGTACGTGTACATGTTACATACATGTACATGTACATGTGTATATAAATAATACATATATAAACAAACAGGCTATACATATAATATATAAATAATACATGTACATGTTACATACATGTATATGTGTACATAATTACTACATATATACACAAACAGTCTATACATATAATATATATAAAGTACATGTACATGTATATATGATGTTATCAGAGATGTAGAAAGAAAGAAAGAAAGAAAGAAAGAAAGACACCTGAGGCAATGGAAAAATGAAAACGAGAGTTGCCTCAGGTGGGATTCATACCCACAACACTCTGTACTCCAGACAGATGCTCTACCAACTGAGCTACCAAGGCAGCTCAGCTGGCAGGCTCCGAATCAAACATCTCATACTCCAGTAAAAGAACAGGCTAATTAATACTAGCAGTAGGTGAAGGCTGGGGTAATGAAACCAACAAAGACACCAACACCAAACGCATATATGTACATGCATACTACATATGTACACAAAGAGTCTATACATATACTATATAAACAAGTGTATATAGAGAAAAAAACATCCCTATATTTGCTTTGTGATGACTATGTATTAAGCATTGCTGATGGCACTAGTGTCTCTACCTTTCTGTGTACTCCTGGGGCCTGAAGACGTAAGTGTAAGCCTAATTGCAGTCTAAATACACAGATGTCTGATGAACTGACTGAGGTACTCCTTCAAGGTTCTAAATGATGACTTCCTCGTGTCTGAAACTCAACAACTTATCATACTTACTTGTTAAAGATTCTTGCATAATATCTATACTGTTTCTCTGCTATATACAACAGTTATTAGCAGTTTTACATCCTTTCTGAATCTTCCTGGCTGGTCTGTAGCTCTGTTAGCTCAAACGCGCGTTCTTTTACGCGCCACTCCCATTAATTGACCGAGCCCCCGGGAATGACGCAACTTCCTTAACTACGTATACAACGCATAGTCGCGCAAGTGACACAAGAATATATATATATATATATATATATATATATATATATATATACATTAAACCCCGTGGAAAGCAATTATAGGGATGGCCCTACGGGCCATAAAAAGTAAGTATTTATAAACAATAAACTAATTAGGAATTATGGGTATGGAAATTTCATTGGCTTCCGGTACCAAGGTCTTAGCCAGAGCTCAGAGAATAAAAGGTGCCAATCTCAAAAGCATGACCACATCAAAAGCCTAATTGCATTCCTATAACCACATGAATAGAATTGTGACAAGAAAAGAGGATGGGTTTTGACATCCCTACATCTTCTTCCATTTTTATTAAAAATGTATTTTTATTATTCTTCTTTTCATTGCTTTTTCTGAATGGTGGATGATTTGTGAATATTTTTGTAGATAGCAGAAATACAGGTGTAAGTGATATATCATATGAATTTATACAATCATAATTGCATTAACACCTCAATTTAAACAGCATAATTGTTTTATATTACAGGCACAATTATGAGGCTAGTTCATTATTGAAGCCTTGAAAGTCAGTCACAAAACATTCCATATAAGAAAGTTTACACAAATAGTGTTACATGTATATCAATGGTAAGTGACTGATAAATAGGTACTTAAACTGTACATCTCCATTCCACCATTTTATATAGAAAATTCATGAAATTTGGTATCTAGGAAGTGCCTTCGTAGATATCAACTTTGATGTAGAATGACGAATGATTATATGTAAGAGTTTAGTGAGTGTCAAACCACACACCCACTAATGATAATTATATTCATAATCGGACGCGTGGATGGTGAAATGTGATAAAATGATAGCACTGTCGTTGAAAGCGATGGGTCTAAGCAAACTAAAAGACAAGCAAGAAGCTATTTTAGCCTTCCTCTGAAGAAGAGATGTCTTTGTATCTCTGCCAACTGGCTATGGCAAATCTATAATATACGGAGTTTTGCCTCTGGTTTTTGATCATTACAAAGATATAATATGATATTATTATAATCAAACCTGCCATCAACTCCTCTTTTATTTTTTGCTGTCCCTGTGCTGACATCAGTTCGACACAGAATGTGACAGAAAACAAATATCATCTTATATTCACGTGGCTTACATAAACATTATTATAATGAATATCATTAGCAGTTTGGCACCCACTAAATTCTCCAAAAATCTGGTGAAACTCTTGACGAACGCTAGTACAGTGGGTTGACCAGACCCTTCCTTCGTAGTAGGCTGGGTCTGGCTACGCGAGACTATGTCATTATGGCATATGGTATATTAATTACGGAACCTAAACACCCCTTATACAGATATAATCAGTAATTAATCTAATTACAAATAATCTCGGCCAAAAAATTCATCGTTGTATGTGTGTAAATATTACATTAACTAATTGTGCAAACAATAATCACCATACACTGTGTACCATCAAGTGGATTCATGATTTTGTGTTCTCTCTCATCCAAATTCTTAAATTTTAAGAATGTCTTGCAGACCCTCCAACTCTTCCATGACCAGAAGAACTACTTCCATGTGTTCAGGATGTTGATCAATTTTTTTATCATGCTCCTTCGAGCATGGTGGATTTAGGGGTGGGCCAGGGTGGGCTAGGCCAGCCCTGGCAAAAAAAAGGCTTATTATTATTAATAATATGAAATTTAATTTTGTGCACACAGACTGCATGCATGTCAGCATGTGTTGTCAGAACTGTTGTTACAGCTGTTCTGTTTGAATGAGAGATGTCAAAACACCTTACTTTATTTGATTGTTACAGTAGTGGGGCACCAGAAAGTCTATATAGGTAAAGAATAAATTAAAAATCAACTGATCATGAAGACTAATAATTAGTCTTCACGATCAGTTGATATTTAATTATTATAAATGATGCAGTTGATCATTCTTCTGATGAGTTTGAAAAGGAAACTGTTGTATCTCTGGACTTCAATAATATACTTGATCAGTTTGCAGCTTCAGACAAAAACAGACGAATATTGAACACACTGTACTCTACTATTATTATTATATTTGTAGTAATAATAATCAATAATATTTAATTATTAAAACTTCCCCATATGCTAGATGTAAGCCCACCCAGGAGTTTATGGCTACATCTGCCTTTGTGACTGAGTATGTCACTTGTTTTCTCTCCTGCGTCCAGAAGCCATTTTTTTGCTTATTAGACAACACCCAGTAATCTTAATCATGCCCCTTTTGTTTTTGTTTGGCATATTAAAAGCAGTAACTAAAACTGAAACTTTATATATTTAGTATCCAAACCAAAACAACACTAATTTTAAGCTCGTCAAAATAAATAAATGTGCATGAAGTGTAAGCAAGAAAAAAATATTCTGCAACAAAAATAATTGGCTCATAAACATTTGAAATGAGCCACGGTGTCTTGGTGAAAAAAAATGATAAGTAAAATTATACAATTCCATTAACATCGAGGTATATACACACCACAATTATTACTTATATATATGTTTCTGAATATCCTTTCTCACTTATACTAAATACTCTTCTTAGAGATGGTACTTTCCTAATTAAATCAACAACGTCTTTTAATTTATCTGGTTCCTGAGCAACTTCCATTTCCAATAGATTTAGAATAATATCAACTCCTTCCCTATTTTCCTTTTCCTGAACTATAGCTAAAGCATCTGAATTAATAAGATCTGTCTTATTAAGTTCTTCAGCTAGTTCTATTAATAGGTGCTTGTACTTGCTGAAGTGCAGGACGATATCCTCTTAGTGTGTTATGTGATGTAGTCTTAGTTGACTGTGTATCACCAGAAAGAGAAGATTGTCTAGAGCGACCAGAAATCTGAGAGCAGTAACCAGAATCAAGGGATATAACAGAACTAATGTCATAAGAACTCCCAGAATGAGAACCAGAATGGATAATAGAGTGATAATCCATGAAAGGGGATTCAACAGGTAACCTCAATAGCTACAAGATTAATCAAATATAAAGATGATAGATAAATATATAGCAGCTAATAATATGCAATGTTATTGTTGAAATTAATTCAAGTTTGGTTTGTGATAACAGGTATTCATTTTGAAAAGTGAATTGAAAAGTAAACACATTATATAAGTCATTCATTAACCTTGAAAACCTGCAGAAAATCAGAGCCTGTGTTACCAAAATGTCACATCCAAAGCTAAAAATGCCATACAATTCTATTGGAGGTACCTACTCACTCTTAGGACAAAAACATTTAAAAAGCAATTTTCCAACGGTTTTGATATCTCACAGTTGCTGGTTTTGTATTATTATGAGACTTAATAAGATGTTAATGAACTCACACTGGGTAGACGACAGCTCCTATTGCTCCATTACTGAAATATTAGAAGCAGTGACACTTACAAACATGTAGAGTACAGTCGAGTAAGGCCCAAACAACAACGACACTTATAACACACAAAAGCATGCATAGTAGCTAGCACTTCATGCATCCTTAATTTGGCTAAATATTTGATTTCTATGCTATACAGTAATCATAAATTATTATAATAATAATTATACAGTGACCTATAGCTCTTCCATTCTTCATCCTTTAACATTGTTATATTCCAATTTGCAGTGCAGTGAAGAATGCCATAAAATGCAGAACCCTCACCAAAATGATGGAATAATAATGAGTCACTCGTGTACTCTTTACTACACTATGGTGGCAAGGGTACTGTGCAGATGGCATTCACCTTCAATATGTAATAGTTACAATGTGACTTCAATATAGTTATTACAGTAAGTCGAAATAATCTTACTTTGTTTTCATGTGCATGCTGCAATGCAGACTTTCCATACTGTAAAAAACAGAATATGAATGAATGTAATTAAAATAGTACTTTCATGCATAACAATTAATTTATAGTTACTATAAATAATATATTAAATTATTAAGGAAGAGAGTGTGACCACTCAATGTCTCGTTAACAGTTTATACATTTGTAATGTCATAGAGTTTGTTTATCATGTTTATTAATTTCAACGAATTTTAGTTGACCATTGACATCATAGTTGTTTTAATTTTTTAATAATAATAAAAACAACAATTATGTCAATACTCAAATAAAGCTCATTGAAAGTTTATACATTTGTCAAACGTTACGTAGAGGTGATAGAAATTCCTTACCATATCCATTGTATCCACAATGGCACCATGTGTTATCAAGACATTAACAATATCAATGTGATAGACTCAATCAGATACATTCACTAAGAACAATTAAGTATTCATTATATTTTGTCACGCATTAGTGAATTTGTCTCACGCCTGTACATCATAATAATGCCTTACATAAGCCTTATGTAATCAACCTCACAACTAAAGAATACTATTCATAAACTATGAAGTATGAGTACATCTTCAACACACTTCTTACCCAATCCTTTGTATTCACAGAAGCACCACATTTTATCAGGTTATTAACAACTTCAATACTACCTTTCTCAGCTGCCACATGTAAAGGGGTTTTGCCTTTCTGTAGTGACAAATCATCAAATATTCCAATGTATACTTGTACATGTTTATATTGATATAAACAATGCATTGATAGATGAGTACATGTCGCTGTTCACCAGTTCCTTACCCTATCCTGTGCATCTAAATTGGCACCTTCGGTTATCAACATGTTAACAACATCAATCTGATCCCTTTCCACAGCAACTTGTAGAGGACTTCTGCCCTCCTGTGGTCAAAGCAGTTTCATTATGAACATCATGTGAATAATATACATTTACATGCATGCATCTTACTCTGTCAGTTGTATCCAATTTGGCATCGTGTTTTATTAAGATATTAATAACATCAGTTTGGCCATTCTCAGCAGCAATATGTAAAGAACTTCTGCCTTCCTATAGTTAAAGAATTAATATTACACAAGATAAAATCTGATACTTGTACTAAAGTAGAATTAGATTAGAAATTCATAAAACATTTTATGGAAATGAGCAGATAAATTTTTTTTGTATGGGAATAGTGTAATTACAAAAGTCAACTGATTGCTTCCTTACCCTATCCTTTGCTTCCACATTGGCACCATTTGTCATTAAGATATTAACAACATCACTGCAACCCTTTTTTACAGCTACCAGCAATGGACTTCTACCTTCCTGCAGTTAAAACAGTCATACCATCTAATGCTTGTAAAATGAAACATAAGCGTGCAAGTTAATGAGTGAAAATTAGAAGTCAAGTAATAATTGTGTTCTTTCAAAACTGCAAGGATTATGATGTGTGTATTCGTGTCCAATAATACATTTTTGTAGTGTATTACACATTTCAATTTGCATGTAAGGCAGCCATTTTGTTTCGGTGCCATCTCTACATAAAGAGTACTACCGTACTCTCTGATCTATCAAAGTGTTATGTATCATGTGCGTGCATGCTTTGAATCTACAAGGATTCTGTGATGCATTTACCATCATGTCATCTTGGAGAACAAAGATTCTTGGCAAAATAATTCCCTTTTTGAAAAACTAAGTTACAGTTATAGAGGTCAGTGTATTATTGGTGAGATAATCCAAGTATGTAATATTATAATAATTACAATAAACTCCATACGATTTTAGTATGGTTGTCATTCATCACATGTTGCATAATAAATCTACTATCGTAGCTACAGTGTCTGCCACACTACCAGGAAATTATACTGGTCGCTATATATAACCTTTAGTGCCTAGAAATAGCAACAATATGGTAGCGGGCAATAATGTGTGCTTTGATGAAATTAGTGAAATACAAAGGTCTTTACTACATATCAACTCACAGCATCATCATAGTAGTTAACATTAGCACCACAATTTATTAATCTCTCAATAATTGCAACATCATCTATTGTTATTGCTTTCAATAAAGCTTTATTCTATAATAAAAACGACAAAACTGCTGAGATATTACTAAAATGAATTGCATGTATTTCAAAATAAAGCAATTTGGAAATATATTATGCTATTGCTAAATATGTCAACCTACAGGATGTGCTCCATTTTTAATCAGACTTTCAAGGTCATCAAATGCTTTCGTACTAATTAATTTTGCAAGACGATCATCCTATTGATAACAAAAATTAGATACTGTATACAATCATACACAAGATCAAGAATAAACTATGTATCAACTATACTTTAATCATAATTATTAAAATTATATTTACAATGATTAACAACAACAAATTTTAAAGAATAGGATTCTTGAAATCTTCTTGCTATGTATAGTAACAGTTAACTCACCCTAACCTTCTGATTTCTCAGTATCTCAATTACTTCACCATTATTTTGTGCTCTGTAAATTGCTGATCTCCCAAACTGCATAATATTAAATTTTATAAAACAAAGAATTTAAATTAAACTGTTTCACATCATTTCAAATGATGAGATCCTAATGTATGAGTGGTTGATAGATATTTCTGTAGTGTATTCCTTACCCAATCCAGTGCATCCACATTAGCACCATGTGTTATTAAGATCTTAATAACCTCAGTCCAACCCTTTTCCGCAGCTATATGTAAAGGACTGCTATTATCCTGTATATAGTAAATTGTTAGCATATCACATTTCTGAAATTGATCGTTTGGTGGAAAGTTTATTCATTATATATGCTAGGCCTATAATAACACCTCTCTACATGGAGAAAAAACGGGGAGGCCACGAATTAGTCCCTGAGGGCTGAGTCCCAGTGGCTTAGCAACAGCATAACAAACCAAGGTCATGGGTTCAACTCCCAGCCAGGATTCAGCATATTTTCTCTGAACCTATCATATTTTATAGTATTTAAGAGTTTTCACAAGTGATGATAGGAAGGAGAATACCCGTTAAAAATGAACAGCCATTAGCTAATGTGGTACATGAAAGCACAATTATGGTTGCATCTACAAACATGATACACTGCATAAAATAGAATGTAAGAAAAAAAAATTTTTAATGATGAAACAAGAGAAGATAACAGAACACTAGGTCAAATTCGTCAATGCTTAAATTTTGCTGCTACGGTCACATCTATCAGCATTTTTATTTTATTGACTTGGACATGTAGCCCTTCACAGAGCATGTACATACAGTAAGTGACTATATATCAACTCTGAGGCTAATAAGATAAAGTATGATTAATTTCCTTACCATATCTTTTGATTCTGCATTGGCACCATGTGTTATTAAGGTATTAATGGCAATAATACTACAATTCTCAGCAGCTATGTGTAAAGGGCTTTTGCCTGCCTGTGGTGAAAAAATGTAATCTTGAATACATTTTGTAATCATCAAACACTTGTAATAATTGATAATCCAGTCACATGGAAATACTAGTACAAATATGCATACCTATTATAATTTGCTTACCCTATCTCTTGCATTTACATTGACACCATGTGTGATTAAGAGATTAATAATATCAACCAGACCCTTCTTTGCAGCAGTATGTAAAGGGGTTTTATCTCTCTGTGGTGAAAATCATTAAAAAATGTTTATTACACGCAATTCAGCAGTATAATTACAAATATAGGGAGTGAGATATGGAAACACAATACGTATACACATTATAGGTTGTAGGTGTGCATGTCAGCATTAGTTAATATTTATAAGTACACATCTATTTTACATGCTTCTTACCCAATCCAATGCTTTAACATCAGCATCACATCTAATCAAGGTGTTAACAACATCAATACTACTATTTTCCACAGCAACATGAAAAGGACTTCTGCCATTCTGTAGTAAATAGTTATCAAACATGTTAACATCACCTGATACTTACGCTATAATTATATAATCAACACTGAAATACAAATGTATCAGAGGTACGGTAGTACTCTCTTTATAGGAATGGTATCGAAAAAAATGGCCACGCATACATTTCAATTGCAAGTGATGAGCTGAAATCCCTGTCAATACGTTTTGATACACATAAATGTTTATATATATCAATTGTTTTTACCACTAACATTAGCTTCTACATGGCCAGAGATAATCTTTAAAATAGAGTGGAGAACTGTGTAGTTGCAAAATTGCAAGATTGTTGATCTTATAATAATCATAATTATTACGTATAATTTTTTCCATCAAAATACATTTCTACATTTCAGGGGCTGTCTAGCACCGACACAAATTTATTTAACTTGCAATTTGCTGGGACAATTGTCGTACTGCTTTGTTTCTTGACCTATATAGTCAATGAATATTTTTGCCACTACAGTAATCTGCTTATAACAGATTGTAATAGCAAATAAACCACACACACTAATTAAGATTGAAGATGACTACCCATTTGAGAGAGAACGTTAGCATCTTGAACATCATTAAAAACACAGGAAGTGAGTCACACAATGATAATAGAAGCTCTCAGAAATATGAGGAGAGTTGCTGACAACAGATGTTCAGTGTGACAGTAGAAGCCCTAGGAAAATGAAAGGAGAATTGCTGACAACAGATGATTGGTGTGGGAGGAGGAGGAGGAATAATATATCTCATTTTAACCCTAACTACAAGAGACCCTATGGTTCGACAAATATCCGCTACAGTACGGAGTACTCATGAAGCTAATGTTCTCTCCCAAATGGCTAGTATCATATCTCAATACAGGACCCTAGTTTTGTGTCCTCAGTTGTGATATAGCCCTTGCAGGCTCAGACTATATCACATCCTCAGGCACAAAACTCAGGTCTTATTTCAGTATAATTATACACTGTAAAAATGAATTTGTTATTTTAACAGACCAGTTGTTACCTCAGTTGCACTTAAATTTCCAATATATTGTTAGAAACATGAAATAACAGGATAATTAGCATTTTGTCTGGTTATAATATAGCTGTATGGGAAAAAGGAATGTTATGACTATAGTCATAAATGCATATACCCAAATACACCCTACTACCATATATAGAGGCTGTTATTGATAACTTCAAAATGAGATAATATGAAACGATTTGTTTCAAATAATTGGTTATAGTAAAAACAATTGTTATCACTAATCATGCAATCATGAATGTATGTACCAATATACACCCTACTGCCACATGTAGAATGTACAATCATGACTGTAGTCATGCATCACATTCCTTATTATTATTATATATATATAGCTGTAATTATTATAACCAGATAAGATATTAATTGTACTTGTGTTTGATGTTTCTAACTATGTATTATAAATATACATGCAACTGAGGTAACAACTGCTCTGTTAAAATAACAAATTCATTTTTACAGTGTAGAACCTATTAGCATAATATATAATATACATATATATAATTATAATAATAACCATAAAATTTTGATAATATTTAAACTTTGGGTCTGTTTCCATCTTCTGGATACCTTATTCCTATAATGCTGTAAATGATATTATATTTGATATTGTTCCAGGTATTGATTCATTGGATAGCATCCCACTCTGAAATGGTGTACTCCAATAATCAAATTATTATACTGAGTCATTTAAAAAGACAAGAATAATAAAAACATTTTTTAAAATGAAACAGTGTGTATGAATATCAAAACCGAATAAGCAGATTGGGATGGTACATTAGCAACAAAATTAAACACCACTTCCACCTAACAATCGTACATAAGTATATATAGCTACGTAGAGTAAAAGCATAACACAAAGAAGCGGTACTTATGTACTGCTGCTATGTGGAAGTGGTGTTTAATTTTGTAAGGAACCATTCCAATCTTGTTCCTGTGCTTTTTCAGTTTTGATATCCCTACATAATGTTTCATTCTTTTATTATTTTAAAATTATTTTTTATAAATACATCCATTATAACTTTACCTTATCTTTAGCTTCCAAATTGGCATTACAAGTTATTAAGACATTAACGGCATCAGTCTGACCCTTCTCTGTCGCTAGATGTAGAGAAGTCTTGTCTTCCTATGTAAACAAATCATCAAAGATCATGTAATAGATTTTGGAATAGAAGCATATGGTATATTTATTACAATCATCTATTATACGTTGGTATCTTTGATATTGCTATATTGTATGTTCATAGTAATTATTATGATATCACAACAGCAGATTACAAATGAACATATAGGGTGGAAGCATCTGTGGATGTAGGGACATTAATATTCTTGTCGCTAACCAAATGTTTTCACTCGCTACTGTCTTCGAAGAAACAAAACATCCAAACCACAGCAGTTGCTTTCTCCAATAACAGAATGTTTTAGTGTTGCTTTAGTTTAAAACCCGATTTAGTAAAGTATTGTGACTTCTAGTTAATTAAATTATAACTACATTACAAGTCTGTTGCAATAAACTAAAGCAACACTGGACTACAGTGGTCTCCTTGTCTGTGACAACTGAAGACATTACAGCAGATCGCCATTTATACTTTTTACAAAGTTATGAACAAGTCGAGCTCTACAATCAATGATACGTCTAAATTTCCAAAATATCTCCCAGCACTTAAAATCTGTTATATTAATCACTTACACGATCCTTTGCATCCACATTGGCACCGTGTGTTATCAATATATTAATGACATCAGTATTACCATTCTCAGCAGCTAAATGTAAAGCATGTCTGACATTCTGTAGTGATAAAATTACACTTATTACTTTAAATTGTAATAATCAAAGTAGAAACGAGTTTACATAATACAAGTACATGCATATTTCACATTGTGATGCTCTATATAATTTCTGTTGGTCATTATAAATTATTGGCCATAGTCTGTATGTTGCTCATTTTTTAAATAATGTGATTGTGACATCATTAAACATAATAATTATTCAGATTTTCCCATCAGGTACTGGGTTACCATAGTTATAGTAAGTTTTACTAAAATATCAGTAAAATCGTATATTGGTACATCACTAATTATAAACCCTTTGCTCTATCTTTGCCATCCACAATAGCATGATTGATTAACAATATATGAATTGCACATCTTTTAGCCTTCTTAGCAGCAAGCTTGTAACATACACGACATTATTTGTGAACCAAAGACATGTGTTATAATTATATATCATTGAACTGAATGAGTAATTGTATATATATACAAGTTCATTAACTTGTCTTTAATATCAATGTTGGCACAATATTAATAACATCAGTAATACCATTTACAGCAGCTATTTGTAAAGAACTTCTGCCTTTCAGTGGTGAGCAGTTTTATTACATATGAAGATGAACTTCAATTACAATTATTGGAATTCCATACATTAAGTACTATATTTGTTTGTCTGTTGTTGTAATATCAAGAATGTGATTAAAGTTAATGTGCAACAAACTCATAGTGATTAATGAGAAAAGGTAATTAAAAATTATTATACTTTTTTCATTGAATGACTACTATATCTCAGAGTATCCATCTACTCAATGAAACAAGCTTCGTATGATCTGTTGTCCTTCAAATTTAGTATCTGTGTGTATGTTTTGGGACATGCATTTTGTAATATAGATTTGTGACAACACTACTGCTCTATCCACATTATGGTCAAAAGCAGAAAATCAATTAAGTGATTCCAAACAATTTTCACTACAAAAAGAAGACGATTTCTGATCTGCATCAAGAGAAACCTGTGATCTGTCAAATACTGATCTTCCAAGCTATGATATTTCATAGCAAAACTTTATTGAGAATTACTTGTGAAAGTATACAAGTGCAGATATCTATTACAAGAACTTTACATTATCCTTTGCATCCACATTGGCACCATGCGTTATTAATAGATTAACAATGTCACCCCAACCCTTCTCTGCAGCTAGATGTAAACAATTGATGTTATCCTGTATAAAAGTTATAAAAAGAAACAAACAGCTAATAATACTATGCATTAATGATAACAAAACCATAATTAAATCCTTACCTTATTCTTTGTCTCCACATTGGCACCATGCATTAATAAAATATTAATAATGTCTGTCTCGCCCCTCTCTGCTGCTACATGCAAAGGTGTTTTGCCTCCCTATAAAGAGAAATTTATTAACAGTTCTATTACACTTGAACATCGGCATGCAATTACGTGAACTATTACTTATGTACATGTATGTAATAGTTAAATTAAGAATGCACTATTCATGTATTCTATAGCTACAATAACAATAATGCAAGCACAGTAACTTGATTTGGACAACATCAGTCCTACCATTTCCAGCAACCAATTGCAATGGACTTCCGCCTCTCTGTAGTAAATCAATCACCATCCACTTCATTACATGTGAACATTACATAATAAAGCACACTAACTGATGACACTAATGAGACATACAAATAGACATACAAATAGTTCTGTACCTTATCCATCGCATTCACATTGGCACCATGCATTAGTAATATCCTTACAACAGTCCGACCTTTCTCTACAGCTACTGGTTTATAAATACAGTACCCTTTCAAACTTACACTGTCTTTTGTATCCATATCAGCACCATCTGCTATGAAGTCTTCAATTATATCAGTCCAACCCTCCTCTGCAGCCACTAATAAAGAAGGTCTGTTCCCCTGTGATGAATTAATCATCACAATAATGAATGTTTTACTACACAAAAATATCATATTATCTATACCATGTGCTTACATGTATAAGTAGAGCTATAAGTAAAAACTTATGGTCATACCTGTTCTGTGATTGTTTTTAATTTCGTAACTAAGTCGTCATCAGAAGAAAGGTCTACACTTATTCCTTCACTCTATAGCACTATTAAAACGTCCTTGTTTGTCAAATCTTTCACAACAGCTTGTGCAATAAATGGGAGAACACAATATGTGACAATGATGCAATTTCTTGATATGCTTTCAATTATCACATAAGGTGGCCAAATAAATCTCCTTTCAAGCAGTTCTTTCCAGCTATAAATATTTCTACCCTCCCAGGGAGCTTGCAGTCGAATTGAAAACTTGGGAAGACCAATAGGTGAAGCTGGATCAAGCTCAGGATGTTTTTTAAAGACATCAACAATGGTGTTGAAATTCGTTGTCTTAAGAAATACATCGTGTTGTAGCTCGTATTGTCGAATCTCAGATTCTAACTTCTCACTTTTGTAACTTTCTGAAACACATTAAGAAGCTCATAATTCAGGTAGCCAATAAAATCCGAGGCAATGAGATAGTTGAGAATTGCTTCTGCAGTCAGTATTGACTGTAACTGGTACAAGTGTTGTTGAACAGCTGGTGTGTTTTGTCTCTCTGAGTTTAAAAACCAGTTGAGACGAAGTTTTAGAAGACCAATATCATGAACACAACCTAGAGATTTGTAAGTGATGACAAGAAGTTCTTCAAAATCTTCTTTTAGTTTTTGAGCAGCTGAAATGGCAAATGTTTGGTCTGTTTCATTGCAGGGGCTTATTTCTAAAGAGCCTACATGAAAGAAATAGTATTACCAAGAAAGCTTCCATGCATGTATGCTCTGGAGTTAAACAAATGGTAAAGGATTTTAACCTTCAGTTGGTTATATGAATTTCTATTTTCCTCTAAGACAATTGTTTTCCTACTAGGTATAATCAGGAACTTATGAGCCCTCATAAGCTCTTGGTATATAATATATATTGACTAGTATATAAAGTATATGTCATAGTAAAGCACTGTATATCACTGCAAAAACAAAATGGTTAAAGTAACCAATTCATTGGTTAGTACAGTTGCAAGGATTTAACGATTGGATGGTTGTTCAGAATACATACATATAATGCCATAGCTACTTTGTACTAATAGTTGAAGCACTACAATTTTAGGTTGCTGCCTACTCATATTTCATGTCAACAATATAATATAAAGTAATATCTGTTGTTTTCGCAGATGTTAGAATTGGAATACTAATATAATACACCACAGTTTATACCTATGCTGTGTATATAGCTACATTATATTAATACATTTGTTACCGTATGCTTTATTATGACATGTACTTTATATAGATTAAGATCAAATGAACTGTGACTTGTAAATGTTACCTAACAAATCATTCAGGAAAATAGATTTAAATTGAAACTCCTGCCACCAACAGAAGGTTAAAATAGCCTATTATTTTTGTACAGTGTACTAAAGTATATGTAATTGTATCCGGCCATCAGAAGGGTTTAGAAACCTGAAAAAACATAATTCAATTCATTCTAGTGTACCTTGTGTCGTATACTAACATCGTGTACATAGTCACAACATTTTCTATGCAATCGACAAGTTTATGCTATTCCTTGCAATTGCACTAACTAATAAAATGGTTATTTTAATTTTTGCAGAGTAACAAAAAAAAAATTGTATAAAGTATTAGAATTAGGTTCAACCTGTGGTGTATTATTATCATTCCCATTCTTTATTATCATGTATGTCTCAGGAGGATATTACTAATTGAAACTCATGTAACCAATGAGCTAAATTAAAGGCATTTGGTTGGTTCACATATTGGGAATCACAAAGCCAGGGATAGTGCTACAGAGCAACCAGCACAGGAAGCTATATATAATGTGGGGCTGCCATAGCTGCTTCATTGTAAAAATGAATCGGTTATTTTAACATACATTTGGTTACATACATTTCAATGCAGTATGGATAATATGCTTCTGAGGTGTAAATTATTATGTAAATCCTCATTCAATTATCTGTGGAGAACAAAGTTATTTGTTGACAAATTCCACAACTTTGCACTTATAATAACAAACAAATAATTTTTTAAAAACATTTGTATATATTATATATATATATATATATATATAATTATATATAAATATATATACTGTATATCTTCATATAAATGCCTCTCTCGAATTTACACCTGTCTTGATTAAATGCCTATGTAATACATGTTACTGACCTTTAATTAAACGCCTGGGAATGTATATTTTATCACCAGATTCGGGGAAATATCACGAGTTAGATACGCTAGTATTGCCATGAGTCCAAAGTACAAAATCATGGAATTTGTCAACAAATAACTTTGTTTTCCATGGAGAGAATTTAATAATTATTACCTCAGAATCAATACCAATGCTGCACTGAAACTCATGTAATCAAATGAAGGTTAAAATAACTCATTCATTTTTTACAGTGTTACTATTATACATATACAATTATAATTGTGTAATGTTAAAGAATTTATATTATGGGAACATATATATGATTACTGCATGGGAGGAACAATAATTCATCTCGGTTTATAATAGTAAAAAGTACTTTATCACTATAGTCCTGCATCATGAATGTGCATACCAAATTACACCATGATGCCACATGAAGAGAAGTATAATTATGTTGTCTTGAAATAGCTAATTGCTTATAATATGATATAATTATATTATTATGTATAATTATATATATATACATCTTTAACTGTTGATAATGAATCAATTGGATATACCAGTAAACGACTCCATGATATCATGATTGTCAGTATATTTTTTCTTCCGAATCATCTCAAGAATATCTTGTAGATCCTCCAACTCCTCCATGATTTGTAGTACTAAATCGAGGCGTTCAGGACGCAGATCTATCTTCATCATCACCAGGTCCACTAGTGCATTAGCTCCTTCCAAACCCTTTCAGTACTTCATTCTTAGTATGCATATCAATGATACATTTCTCGTACAGCTTTCCTGCAAGACTAATCAAAGTTGCGTTTGTACTGGCCAATACGTTACACATTTGACCATAATGATTTCTCAGAATATCACTTCTCTTTTCTCTCTTCAGCGCCATTGTTTTTATTTTGGCCGACCACAAAGGGAGTGTCTAGAAAGTGTATCGTTGATACATACTAAGAACGCAGTACTCAGAAGAAATGGGTTTCAAAGGAGCTAATGCACTAGTGGATCTCTTCATGTGAAGACAGATCAACATACTACTCAGAAGAAAGGGTTTGGTAGACGGTGCACTAATCATAATTGGTAAAAACAAGATAATATGGTAACAAAAGTATCCTTTGTCACAGTTGTGTCATCTGATCAGACTGACTTTCTCAGGAACTGGATCGGATTCTTTAAATATATGCAGTGGGGCCAGAGGACAAGTTCAATCTATTCACTACTCATCAATTTCAATGGAATTTTATAACTGAATATGAAACATGCTTACTATATAAACAACTTTTCCTGACATGCATGATATCAACTTTAAAAGAATGAGTAAAAGCAGTGAATATATGCATTTAGTGTACATGGTAAAACATAGTATGTATGTGTATTTTATATATTATATATATAATTATATATAAATTATATATATATATATGTCATGACTTCAAACCTTTTGACTATGACATAACTACAATATGATCACCGCAGTTTGCGATATATGCCCTGTGGTTTATTGGGTGTAAACGTTAACAATATTTATAGTGTGGCCAAAAAGCTTTTAAAGTGCAAGAAATATACTAGTTACATGTATGTCATGCCCACTCGTGCTACATCAGGCTTATAATCATCTCGCCCTTGGACCTATGACCCTTGGGCTCAATGATTATAAACCTGATATAGCACTTGTGGTATGACATACCATATACACATGCATGTACATATATATGTATATATATATATGTGTATGTCACGATGAAGTCACCCTTCAAAGCTTCTGACATTGCTATAAATGTGATACGTGTACCATGGTTTGATACATGCACTGTGTTGTTTGTGGTTTCATTAAGCTGTATACATGACATTGAAGTCACGAAATATATTGGTTATATCATGTCCACTTGTGCAATATCAGGCTTACAATCACCACGCCCTTAAGCTTGGGCCTGCAGCGTTCGGGCTTGGTGATTATAAACCTGATATATATATATATCACTCGTAGCATGACATAACCTATGAATATATATATATATGAATAATTCCTTTTGATGTTTAACACTATAATGATGGGTCAAAATAGATTATATATATGTGGTTCAATTTGCTAGGAACAAATGAAATAATTAATTATAAAGTATATAGGATGTAGTGCAATGTTCCCAGGTATTGCTGATGCAGTGAAGAGTACGTAAAACAGCTCTTTCTCCTCCTTCCTTGACAAAGGTCGAGACTGTTCCCACCTGTACCAAAATATGGTTCATGAATTGAAGGATCTAAGCAAGATTTCTTCTGATTCGTTTGAAAACAACTAGATAACAAACTATACTATTATAAGTTATCAATAATAGTCAAATTAATGAAGAATGAAGAACAGTAATTAATTATAGTTTCATTGTATAATTAAGTATACTAGAAATTCTAAAAATAGAAAAAAACAAAATGAAAACTAGGCTAATCATTGCTTATGCAATTATTGTTACAAAATAACAATTAAGTACTATATATCATTACAATATCTAAACATCAGAATGGAATTTCTCTTTCACTTCTCCAACTACTTTTCTTTCAGAGGAAATTGTTTTCGTTTTACTAAAAACCTCTTCATATATCTTGGGTTTCTGAGCTACCTTCATCTCTAAAGGATTGACTAATTGTGCTGTATATACTGTAACGATTAATAATGGTTTTCTTACTTTGTTCTTCAGGGAGTGGTAGTTGTAGTCCAGGATGATGAGGACTTTGTAATTTTTTCATTGCTAAACCAGAATGAGATATTGAGGTTTTTCCAGCATACTGTAAGAAACAGAATATAAAATGTACAGTAGAAGTGAAACTGATAGTTAAATTTACTATGATACATGTACAAGAATAAAATAGTTATTATGTACTTGTATAGAACAATAATATGCATGCAATATACAGGTTTTACTACATGCATGCTCACTATTGCACAAAAAGCCAACAAAGTTTGGTATGCAGAACAAAACAGTGATAATACTGATATGTAATGATAACTGCATGATACCCATCCAATATTATGTCTATCTTCCGGTATCTAATTCTTTCAGCAAAAATGAGCATTCTCTCAACCACTATGGTTATCAGAAAATGCTTCTAATGATGTTGCAATCATAGGAAATCACATTATTAGTACACTTATTACACATATTGATCATATCACTCAAAATGAAATGACTAAAGATAAAGAGGGTATGGTAAGTAGTGATGCACCAATAAACAGTTCAGTAATCGGTATTGGTCATTAGTGGCAATCTTATCATAACTACATGTACATTGGCACCATGTACTAACATGTTAGCAAAGTCAGTTAGTCAGTGGTGGAGCTACAGTAGTAAGCATGGTAGGCCACTCTCTGGCTCACAAAGCATGCCAAAATTTTTACTGGCTAATTAATTATTCATTCTGTTAGGGGTGCACATGTGCCCATACCACTGATGTCAGCATGACCACTCTATGCAGCTAGATGTAAAGCACTTTTGTCTTTCAGAAGTAACATCAATATATCTTTTAATAGATGCATTAATTAATATTCATGTTATAATTATACAACGAAGCACACAGTACATGACACAAGTCACTTACCATACCCATTGTATCCACATGCATAGATGCATCATGTTTAACTAAGATATCCACAACATCAGTGTGACCTTTCTCTGTAGCTATATGTAAAGCTGTTTTTCCATCCTGTAGTGAACAAGTCATGAAACAGTTTCATTACACATGAACACTATCTAATGTAGTTGCACTACTTTAAAAAATCATAATTAGTAATTATGATTTTTTAAAGTAGTAATTACCCCTTTGAAGAACAAGTATAGATAAGCACATGTATCTATTACAAGTCTTACCTTATCCTTGCTATTTATGTCCATATATGGAATATGTTTTACTAAGATATCTACAACCTCAGTGTGACCTTTCTCTGCAGCTAGATGTAAAGGTTTTTTTCCATCCTGTCGTGAACAAGACATTAAACAGTTTCATTACTCATGAACATCATCTAATATAGTTGCACTACTTAAAATTATAATTACACTTTTGAAACACAGGTATAAATAAGCACATGCATCTATCACAAGTCACTTACTTTATCCTGTCTATACATGTACATTGGTGAATCATGTTTTATTAAGACATCTACAACCTCAGTGTGACCTTTCTCTGCAGCTAGATGTAAAGGTGTTTTTTCATCCTGTCGTGAACAAGACATTAAACAGTATCATTACTCATGAACATCATCTAATATAGTTGCACTACTTAAAATTATAATTACACTTTTGAAACACAGGTATAAATAAGCACATGCATCTATCACAAGTCACTTACTTTATCCTGTCTATACATGTACATTAGTGAACCACGTTTTATTAAGACATCTACAACCTCAGTGTGACCTTTCTCTGCAGCTAGATGTAAAGCTGTTTTTCCATCCTGTCGTGAACAAGACATTAAACAGTTTCATTACTCATGAACATCATCTAATATAGTTGCACTACTTAAAATTATAATTACACTTTTGAAACACAGGTATAAATAAGCACATGCATCTATCACAAGTCACTTACTTTATCCTGTCCATACATGTCCATATATGGAATATGTTTTACTAAGATATCTACAACCTCAGTGTGACCTTTCTCTGCAGCTAGATGTAAAGGTGTTTTTCCATCCTGTAGTGAACAAGACATTAAACAGTTTCATTACTCATGAACATCATCTAATATAGTTGCACTACTTAAAATTATAATTACACTTTTGAAACACAGGTATAAATAAGCACATGCATCTATCACAAGTCACTTACTTTATCCTGTCCATACATGTCCATATATGGAATATGTTTTACTAAGATATCTACAACCTCAGTGTGACCTTTCTCTGCAGCTAGATGTAAAGGTGTTTTTCCATCCTGTAGTGAACAAGACATTAAACAGTTTCATTACTCATGAACATCATCTAATATAGTTGCACTACTTAAAATTATAAATACAGTAAAACCCCTCTAAAGAGGACACTATTATTGGGATGGCCCTTTTTGTCCACTATATAACAAAGCATCCTTATCTAAGGAATAGACAGGACATGCGTATGTGCAGTTCACACTAGAGCGTTATTCGGTCTCGAGCTCTTGCTAGACAAATGTAACATAGGACCCAAAATTAAACAAACTTATTCCTACATAAGTACTTACGCCACTATAAAGCAAAATACAAAGAGCTGTACTTATGTAGGGCTAAATGGAAGTGGTTTGTTTTATTTTGGGTCCTATGGTAGCCTCCCAACCTTGTTCACATGCTTTCTGGGTTTTGATGTCCCTACATCTTCTTTCATTTATATTGAAAATGTTTTTTATTACTTTTGTATATACTTTTGTTGCATGTTGTTTTATAACTTTCAAAAAAGTATAGAGGTTATTTACTAGTATTATTGTATAAAAGGAGTATTGTATAGTCCCAAATTTTTGTGGGCTATAAAATTCCAATTTTCGTGAAAACTGAAGAACTGTAAAACTTTTATTCGAAAACATAATGGTCATGCATGTGATCATTTTTGGTGAACGTGAACATTTTATCACAAAATAGTTGAATATTGTCAAAATTTTGCCTTCAAACATTTAGGGCTACACGGTATGACTGAGATGCATTGTACAGAATAGCAAAGTGTCTATACATGACAGTATTGAGTTCAATGGCATGTCAATCAGGACTGTGGTAACTTTCTATTATATAGTACACGTTCACAACTCTCCCTTTGATGTATCTATTACAAGTTTCCCACAATATCAAATTTATTCGTATATAGCACCATGTTTTACTAAAATATCACAACAGCTACATGCTTCTATCCTGTAAAAACAGTTTCATTACACATGAACATCATCTCGTATGGTTGCACTACTTGAAATTATAAATACACTTTTGAAACACAAGTATACCAGCACATGTATCTATTATAATAATAATGCACATGAGTGATACAAACAAGAATTATTTATAAATAATTAAATACAATATGTTATTTATTATGTATATCCAGTAGGTATTGACATATGTGCCATCAATACCTCCAGGAACTCTTTCTTCCTAAATGTTATGTCAATATTAATACCCAATCAGAGAGCTACCACTAGCAAGCGTGTGCCCTGGATTACTAAAGATATTGCGTCTCTCATTAGAAACAAAGTATTGTTTGACCATCAAGCTGTTTCCTCCAACTCCACTCATGCCGGGGCTAAATATAAACATGCTGTTGTTGGTGCTTTGAGATCTGCCGAATCAGATTATCTACTCTCTTTTTCTGCTAGTCAGAAAATTCCCAAAAGATTCTGATTTCTATATAGATCTACCTCTCGCCGCAGGCAGCTTGTGCCAGATACACTTTATTTCAATGATAAACAAGCTAATAATGATTCTACCAAAACTGATCTACTTTACCCTCTCTTGTTCTTTTGTCATCCACACTTTCTTCATTTAAATGCTCTCTTAAAAATACTTGTATCACTTATAATTAGATTTACCTTATTTTTTGTAACTTTTTTATTGTTTCCCAGGGAAGCTGTTTCATTAGTTCTGTGTTATCTGGCCTACCCATTGTCATTCGAATGGCATAAAATATTGTTTAAGAAAAAAACATTTATTCAACAAAGGGAGATCTTAAAAGACTCCTGTAAAAAAAAAAGAGTTAAACGTGGCAAAGCACTTGAACATGTGTGAATCACATGCACAACACATGACTTGAATTAGGTGGTAACTTTCTCAGACCCAATGTTCGATGTTGTAACAAGAACTACCTAAACTGTGTTTGATTTAATGCAGTGCTTTGCTAGCAATAGCCTTGATATAGTGGACGTTATGTTTAGATGTGTCTAGTTGTCCACAGGAGTTTTCTCAAGTCTGGAAACAGTAATGTGAGTGATATAAATTGTCATACTCTTATAACTGAAAGGTTTTAGCAAAAGCCTATTGTTATTTGAGCTACCAATGTTCATAGTTTTACCAAATATTTGCAAACACACAGACACACAATATAATTACCATACTGTTTTGCATACACTCCATGGGAAGGATAATGAATAAGGGTTCATTATAAGTGAACATCATTAAATTTTACTTACATACTATACTGGTACTAATCAGCAATAACATTGAATGTTCCTGACATAATAAAACACTTGTTTGGTTATTTTCATTGACAAAGTGCTATAATCTTTTAGTACATGTAGTAGTGTCAAAACATTGTATTCCTGGCTAGTAATGTTATGAAAATATGTGGTGTTTCTACTCATGTACTATACAAATTTGTTTATCATGTCTTAAAAATCAACATAATTATTATGCGTCTACAATGAACTTACTGTCTCATCACAGTAGCTAACATTAGCTCCACACTTTATTAGTCTCTCAACAATGGTGATATCATTCAATTTTACTGCTTCTAGCAAAGCTTTATTCTAAACAAAGTAACAGAATATTACTTACAATCTGTAGTAATAGTATTGTTATTAATATTTCTTATACCACGGTGCATGGGTGATTGCTATGGTAACCTTTGATGTACAGCAGGTGATATATGCCCATAACATGCCTGTAGACAGGGAGATTTATCTAACTGCATTTTCAGTTTTTGCCGTAAACACTAATTAGTGTCATACTATGGCTTCTACTTGACAACAAGGGTGTTTAATTGCATACATTTGTGTTACCATGGTATAAAATAAATAG